>JARLTB010000123.1:4672500-5272500 GCA_030141615.1 Unio pictorum
CTCGAAACCATGAAGACAGAGGTGACATGGTAGTGATCCATAACGGAGATTGCTTTAGACCACTTTGCCACTCGAGACCAATGGCATGCTTTGTAATAAAAGAACCTTTGTATTTGATATCCTGTCAGTAAGTTCAAACAATGAATTTATTGTTTACTACCAGCTGTGTTTATTCATTGCTTTTTCTAATCATAATTGATACTAATGGGCATTATTTGCAGGGTAAATAGTATACACCTCCTCAACATGGTTTAATAATACTTTTTGTAACATGCCAGCAAAAAGATTGCACTCACTGCAATGAATTTATTTTCAAAAAATGATTTTTATTTGAGTGATACTGTCATATAATTTCATCTGGATATAATACATTGTGGTTATTTTGCACCTTCACCATGTCATGAAATCATTTTATATTTCCCTCTCTCATTTGCAAATTTTCTGTATCCAATTTTCAGTCTGAGAAGATACTCATGTCTTTGAGTTCAACCAAATATGATTCACTTCTCAATATTCACATCAATGAAGCATGTGTCCTGTGGCTTGGGAGTTCAAAACAATGTTTTTAGCATGACATGCCGTGTTACAGATTGATTAAAAGCAGATTTCAACTTCACATATCACAGTGGCAATCTGATTTTAATTGTGTTCAGTTACAGCAGGTATATCAGCATCTTGCAAATACATTTCCGTGTTTAATCAGTACAATCAAATTTGCTTTTTTTGTTGTTGTTGACAAGCCCAATGGGCACCCCTTTCAGAATACAGGGCAGGGTAGTGAACACATCTATATTTTGGATCATAAAATTGCCAAAGGTCAAGGTGACTGACTCCGATGTGAAAACTCTAGTGGTTTCTGAACAAAACTGTCATCAGACTTTGTTGATGCCTTGCATTGGTATGAAAAAATATACATATTTTTTGGTGGGTCAAATGGTCAAAGCCCACAGTGAGTCAAATAAAAACAAAGGGAGTTGGCAAAGTAAGTTCAGTTCTCCATTGTGTACCTTGAGCAAACATTGAGGATGGATGGCTTTGCACCTGGTACAAAAAAGACATCTGTTGGATTTTAGGGTGTCAAAAGATAAATCGCTAGGGTCAGCCTGACATAAACAGGATTTTTTATTTTAAAATATAAAAATAACTTTAATTACATGCCATTTAATGGTACCAAACTTTGAGGCTGTTTTGTTGAAATGGGAGTAAGGCACATGACTGGACTAGACAGTATATAGGTCAAGTTCTGTTCTGAATAAAGTCCATTAATGACTTATTTTCTTTTGTTTTCACCCAAATAAGGCAGAGCATATTATAGTATTGTATTGTCCATTCATCTCTCAATCCAACCATCTGTTAACAGTTTGGTTTCTATACAATAACATTAGTTGTCCATCATTAACAGCTACCCAACTATGTCGATGGTTTGCGCCTTGTAGTAAGGCAGAACCCTTTCAATATCAGATTCAAAAGCTTAATTTTCCAGGTCACTGGCTGAAATCAGGAAAACAGTTTCTGCACAATAACCTGAGTTCTTCACAATCTGTAATTACTGGATTAAACTAAGAACCATGTTAGCTGAAGGGTGGAAGGTCAAGGTCACTGTGACTGAAGGAAAAAAAAATGAAAACCGGTACCTGTACAATAACTCATTTTCCACTGTCTACAGTTGCCTGAATATTATGTAGCTGGCTCTCACTTGGGGTTAGGAAGAAAGTTGTTGAATTGGGGCTAAATAAGGTAAAAGGTCAAGGTAAGTCTGACTAAAAGATAAACAATAGCATCTGCAAAATACATTTCAGCAATTACCAGTCTATGTGAATGACTTGCACTTGATGTAAGGATGTAACGTTGTCGAGCCGACCCTTTGAGACTAGGCAGGGTTTTAAAGAAATAACAAACACGTTCGGTTAAATAAAACTTATATTAAAAAATCAACATGATATGATGATGAGCCCACAATATACAAATGAATCCACTACCCTACTAAATGTCTGTAGTCATCCACTACTGTACTATCTATCTGTAGTCATCCACTACTGTACTATGTATCTGTAGTCATCCACTACTGTACTATATATCTGTAGTCATCCACTACTGTACTATATATCTGTAGTCATCCACTACTGTACTATATGTCTGTATCCAATATACAAAATGTAGCATTACATTGACTATAGACACGATATTCGTATCTCACACAAAATAGCCAATAAATCAAATCATAGGGTTCAATTGACTATAAACACGCTATTCGTGTCACACACAAAATAGTCAATAAAACAAAACATAGCATTCAATTGACTAAACACGCTATTCATGTTTCACACAAAATAGTCAATAAATCAAAACATAGGGTTCAATTGACTATAAACACGCTATTCGTGTCTTACATAAGATAGTCAATTAAACAAAACTACGGACGTTAACACGGCACTTCCTTTCGGTGCGACAGTAGTTCATGTTTGCCCGTCTCCACTCCACCGGTTAACATTGGACTGGAATACTCATCTATTCACTCGTTGACCGGCGAGCTGAATATAAAAATGGACAGTTTTCCAAATAATAAAACGAATTAATACATAATAAAACGAACGTGCTATTACGAAACTGAACATTTAACTGAAACATTAACCAAAAAGAACGCATTTGACTCACCCAACTTTTTGGCTCTAATTCCCGACAAATGAAACGTTTAGAGGTCTGCTCTAATGTCCACTGCGTCTTAAAATGACCCTGCACTATACCTATATAGTAGTATGCCGTACATGTAAAAAGTGATTCGCGCGAAACCTTCATTATACGCGCTGCACGTGTGACTCGCTGTACAGGACAACTCACTTAGAGGAGTATGGCGTACCGTCTATGCCATATCAGTTATTTCGTAACAAAGGAATAATCCATTTGATTTTGGAATCAAAATGTATGGGTCACTGACTGAAAGAATAAGAAAATAGTTTGCAGACAACACTAGTCCTAGATAAATTATCTCGACCAAAATGTGTGTATGGCTTGCACATGGGATAAGAAAGGAATTTGATTTTATAAGTCAAGAGGTCATTGTCACTGAAGTAGAAAAATAATTTTTCACAATACAATTAGTTGTGTACCACAGACTTGACCCAACTTTTGGCTGACATACACTTAGAGTAATGAAGAAGCATGTTGATTTCAAGGTCAAAAGCTATAATGCAAGGTCAGTCTGACTTAAAGAATAAGAATTGGCTTCTGTGCAAAACTTGAGTTACCTATGTAGAGAACTATTTAGCATTAGATGACATATCATGTGTTATGCATGGTACTCGTTAATCAGGGTAGACTGAATTGTCAAGGTCAATGCAGGATAGGCATATAATATCATATAACTGGTACTTTTGTTGAAAGTGTTAAACAAGAACCCTTTTTCAATTTACCATGCTCACACACTCTATTTTGTTTTCTGTTTAGAATTGAAGTCCATGATGGTTTTCAGGATATTGGTGGATGGTTGGACTCTTCTTCCATAAATGTAAATACAGATCTGGTGAAATATTTAGAAAATCTACCAGGTCATCTTGCTAACCAAGTGGTTGCCATAGTGATCAATTCAGTCAGTCCATTGCTACTTCATAGACGAGCACCCTATACATGTCAGACTATATCAAGACTTGCCACACAGATACATAGTAAGTATGGCATTTTACGTTCATGAATATTTTTGTTTGTTTGCTTGTTTGATTAGAATTTTTAATGTAGCTTTAACAATTTTTCAGTCATATTGCTACAATGCCTGCAGTGAGGCAGTTTACAGTGATGTCTAGCACTGGGGCATCATGCCACAGACGTTTAGCATGATGCCTCACCCAGTAACATTATCCTGACACCAGGCCGACCAGTACTAACACTGATCTCTTAATAATGAGCATCAAGCGAGGCAGCTGTTGTTACCATTTTTGTAAGTCTTTGGTATGACTTGGCCAGGGAGCAAACCCACGACCTCCCACTTCCGTGGCGGATGCTCTATCCACTAGGTAAACAGAGCGGTTCATGAATTTAACCATTTGTAGTTATTACCTTCTTATTAATTCTGTGTAAGAATCCAACTGTGTTGTCTGACATTTAGTTCTCATTCTAGAATCATCAAATTAGATGATTATATGCCAGTCTTTTAGAACTACACCATGATAACAAAAGATCACTTTGACCTTCATTTTACTGGCATAATTGAAATCTTTGCATGAGCTCATGACCAATTTTTTATATATTATGTGTATATATACTTGTTTTCTGTTATACCTTAGTTCAGACATCTTAAACACATGGGCTGTATGTGGCCCATTAAGCCATATCCTGTGACCCGCAAAATGATTGGCTGCTTCACATGGTGTTATGAGAGATAACAAAAGTTGGTGCTGCCTTTAGACCATTAAAAATGTCTTCATGCTGCCCTCATTGTGGTTTGAGTTCGAGACCTCTGCCTTAAATCATTAAAAATCTTCAGCAGATACATCCTCATCAGGAACATTGGTCATTGTGGTCCATATTTTCACACTAAACAAACTTTGGTTTAATTTTGTTTTAAATTTGATAAGAATGTCACTGTGACCTATATTTCACATTTATCTTTGACTAATGAAATAACATTCATTCAATTTTGATAGAGAGTCCTCTTTTATAAAGTTATATTCAAAAGTATAGTTTGGACTATTATAATGTAATTTGAGACAGTGTCTCCTATCATTAGACTGTTTTTGAGCCTACAAAAGAGAGTGTCATTTAATTATAGATCAAAGTCTTTTTTAAAATTCAGGTGGCAATGAATTCTGTTAAAGAAATAATAATCATTAGAAAATGTATGATCTATGTGTAAAGTTGCCAGAAAAGCCATTTCTATCAATCTAAGCAATATCTTTCACTAACGTGATGCTGATGGTACTCCAAATTGAAAGTCTGTTCAAAGTAGAAATTACATTACATCAAAGCCTAAAAAGAAATTGTTTAAAAAGAGCTTTTATTATGCTGATCCACTGGTATGGAATAATACTAGTATGGAATAACACTAGTATGGAATCACACTGGTATGGAATAATACTAGTATGGAATAGCAATGGTATGGAATAACACTGGTATGGAATAACACTAGTATGGAATAACACTAGTATGGAATAACACTGGTATGGAATAACACTGGTATGGAATAGTACTAGTATGGAATAACACTGGTATGGAATAACACTGGTATGGAATAACACTGGTATGGAATAATACTAGTATGGAATAACACTGGTATGGAATAACACTGGTATGGAATAACACTAGTATGGAATAATACTGGTATGGAATAACACTAGCATGGAATAATACTGGTATGGAATAACACTGATATGGAATAACACTTTGAGTAACATTAGGCAAGAACCTGACATTTCTTCTTTTCATAATTGGTGTCTCGAATGGATGAAATATGACAGTCGAACAATACTCCGTAATATTTAATACTTGATACTTTTCTCTGCTTCTACAATTTTTTCTTCTGAGATAAATTTTTCAATACAATATGCTATGTTTATATGTTGATTGAAGCTTTTGCATGTGTTATTAGCTTGAAAGTTCATATAATGTTTAGAATAAGTATTAATTTATGTGTGATGTACATATATGCCAACCATTACGCATTTGGCTTAATCACTACAATTTTTTCACCAAATTACACATTACTCTAGACTGTATATAGATTGCAACTTTTTGATATCTTAAAAAGGGCAATAAAAGTTGTTGTTGTGATTTTTATTAGCATCTCAAATTCCATTGATATAAATTTCAGAATATTCTTAAAAAGATGACTGCTGTTTGAGAATTGTGTAAAAGTACTTTCTTTATTTGCTGTTTTTATAGAAACTGTATATATGACCCATTTCTAAGAAAACAGATGGGTTTCTTCAAATGTGATCATTGCATGACATATTCATTTTATTAATAAGCTTGGGAAGTTATGAACCAATCTACTTATAAAGAAAATGGAACCAGATGTTAATTAAAACACTTTATGGTGTAAGTTATATAAATTATGTTATATGATAGAAAATTTTAGAGCAAATGCATCTTTTCGGATCAGAAAAAAATAATCAGATTTACAATCTTTAAAAAAAGTATATGAGAGTAATGTAATACAGCAATCTGAACACCTGACCATATTGCAGATTTCCAGTTCATCCAGTGTAATTTACACATGTAGAAAAGTTAATGAGTGCTGAATATAAATATATTTTCAGTATATTTTGTGCTTGTATTCTGGTTCAGGTATTCTGGATTTAGCCCTTTTTGACAAGCTGCAAAAACAAGTTGTCAAAATGTATCTGTGCTGTAATTCAGACATGTAATATAAAGATTACGCTTTTTTCACCCAAATTACACTTTTTTGTTACTTATAATAGCAATATTTATGCTTAGACCTTTCGGTGATTTGGCATGTATGTATATATGATGTATATATTTTACATAACAGAGAGCCAGTGGTAGATTAGTTTTTGTAACAAAAAGAAAGGCATTATTTTGGCCGACTTGGGTTATCCTATAGAAGTTTATCTGAAGATCATATTCAACAGAATGAGACCACAAGCAAAAGAAATAATCGCTGAAGAACACTAGTTGGAGTGGAAGAAGCACAACAAAACAATTATTCAATTTCAAGGTTCTGTGTGAAAAGTACACTGAACATCAACAAGACATCTAACATGTATTCATAGATTTCAAAAAGACCTTTGACAGAGTGTGGCATGAGGCATTGTGGGCCACAGTGTAGAAGTACAACATGGGTCAAAAGTTGACTGATACCATCATGCAGCTGTACACCAAGGCTACCAGTGCAGTAATTGCTCAAGGTTCTGTGGGGTACTGGTTGCAGACAACAGTTGTAGTACATCAAGGCAGTCTCTTGTCACCCATGCTTTTCAACATCTACTTTGAGTGCATCATGAGTGAAGCCCTGGAAAACCATTGGGACAGTCAGCATTGGAGGTTGTAAAATCACCAACCTCCACTTTGCAGACAACATTGATGGGCAGGCAGGCAGTGAAGATGAGCTTGCCACCTTAGTGGAGAACCTGGATGAAACATCTTCCAGATTTTACATGGAGATAAGCACTGAGAAGACAAAGCTGATTACAAATACAGTATAACCTGTCTTGAAAGACCACAATTTCTGCCAAAAAATAATGGTCTCTCAAGACAGGTGGTCTCTCATGACAGGTCATAACACTATATAATGAATAAACCTGTGCATGGAGATTCTAGTCTCAAGACAGGTGGTCTCTCATATCAGTGGTGTCTCAGGACAGGTTTTACTGTAGTGGCAAACAAATCTCTGCCAAGATTAAAGTCAGAGGACAGGACAGATATGTTGGTTCCATAATCACCGCAGAGGGATCAAGAGCGGAAATTTTGTCACGAGCAGCACAAACAACGGCAGCTATGTCAAAGCTAAGACCCATCTGGAGAGAAGAATATCTGTCTGAAAACTAATATTAGATTATTGAGAGCACTAGTCATCTCAATCTTTTTGTATTCATGTGAGGCTTGGACCCTGACAGCAGAGTTACAATAAAGTATCCAGGCACATGAAATGAGATGCTACAGAACCATCCTTGGCATCTCTTACATGGACCACATCACAAATGAAGAAGTGCGTAACACCATCAGTCACAAAGTAGGCCATTATGAAGACCTCCTCACCACCGTCAAAAAGAGTAAGCTGAAATGGTATAGCCACAACAGTATTGCAGGGCAGCGTCCAGTGTGGTAGATGGAGAGGTAGACAGAGAAAAAAGTGGACTGACAACATCACAGAATGGACCAGGAAAAGTTTTGCGGAGACACAGGCTTTGGCACATGATTGAGACAAGTGGAGGGAACCAGTCAGATGTTCAGCAGCACAGTGCCTCAACAACCACACTAGGTCAAGAGACTGATGATGATGATGATGATGGAAGTCTGTGCTGAATCTGTTTTGAAAGAATAATAAACATGGGTCAAATACAGCAAGGAAGGCAGTTAGAGTGGAATGTTAAATATACTGAATGGCTTACAGAATTGGTGAATTTTAAACATGTTGAATGAATATTCACACTTCTGAAAAGTTTCTCAGATTGACTAAATTTTCATAATGTAGTGATTTTGCTTGATTTTTGGTATGGTATGAGTCTGTATCCATCATGTATTATCTGGCATCTGTTGGTCCTAGCCAATGTTCCCTCTAATTTTTGACGATGCTGTGCAGAAAAATAAAGGCGTGCGTGGAAAAACATGATGCAAAATTTTAGTGAGTGGCATTTGTGAAAGTCGTTCATTTACAAATGTTTAAAACTCTATTACACAGCAGTCTTCTATATGATAAATTAGACATTTCGCACAGGCATATGCATTGTTCAATTATGTTAATAAAATATTGTTCTACTTACTTTATATTAATGATGTCGGTAAAGTGCTACACATATATGTCATATTTAATAATAAAAACTACAAATAAAATAAATGTAGTTCGAAATTTAGAGCAAAACAGTTACTTTATTCATTTATTGCCGAATTTTCACGTCTGTCTTTGTGTGTGGTCCAATGCTTGTAAACCGCATCTAGATCAATAGTGCTTCCTGATGAAAGATAGAATTTTATGCGCATCAAATTATCCAAATGATTTACTTGTAGCCTGTTTCTAGATTTTGTTTTAATTGAGTTCATTAGGCTAAAACTGCGTTCGCAGTCTGCACTTGATGCTTGAAATGTCCCACAAATGTCCAGCAGAATCGACAGCTCTTTCATGTCTTCATTCTTCATGACACAGCTTACGACGTCAGTGAAAGTCTGAACTGATCCAGTCTTCACTTTCTCTGCAATCAAAAATTTGATGTCATCATACTGTTCACCGATCTTTGAGATTACACTCTCTTGACAGTTTGGTATAATTCTTGAAAACCTTCTTATCAGTTTGTTCAAACTGTCTTTGCCAAGTTCAGAACTTGAATTCTTTGCAATGATGCAGTGGTCAAATGCTTGCCAATCCATTAATTCATCATCCTGAAAATCTCTTCTCAAGGTGATTACATAATAGTTCAACAAATCTGAGAATTACAGCCTTGTCGGTGTCACGGTCAATTGAATTAAGAACTTCCTTCACTGCATCACTCCAATGAACTGTTTCTCCAAGATACTGTGATCTTATTTGACATATTTTGGCCTTTACAAACTGAAACGCTTCAATAGTTGTCAGAATACTTCTTTGAAAATATTTGCTTATTGATGCCAGTTCTCCCAAAACATCATTAATTACTGTCAAAGCCAGTTGAAACTGCGGATTTAGAAGTCTCTTCAGACAGAACTTATTGATTGGATCATTGCTCATGTTTACTTGTTCAGTGCAATAGTCAATCAAAACGTTGTAGTTTCACACAAAAGCGGCAACTGCTAAATGCCTAGACAACCACCTTACCTCATGCAAAGGCCGAAATGCCACGGAATCACAGCGGCATTGTCCAATTCCTGGAATTTCTCATTTTTAATTGATGACCTGCTGAACATTGTATAAACTGTCCAAAGTAATGTTTCAATATCGTGCATTAATGAAACTTGCTTCCAAGCATCTTCAACAGCTAAGTCTTTGCAATGAGCAACACAATGTTGTTCACACAAATGATGTATCTCACGTCTCAGAATTGCAGCCACACCATTATTTTTCCCTAGCATGACAGATGTGCCGTCTGATGTAAACAACACCATCTTCTGCTGATCAAGTTGATTTTCACAATAGAATTGTTTTATTGCTGTCACAATAGAGACGCTGTCGCATGAGGACAACTTCACGATGCCACCGTATATTGTTTTGCAAACAATTTCTGTTTCAGGCTGATACTTGAAATATACAATCAGCATTTTCTGAACTGAAATATCGGTACTTTCATCTATTATCAACGTGTGGAATGCCTACTTTTGCAATTCAGTCATAAGCTGAGTTTTTAAGACGAGGCTTATGCACTCAACAAATTCGAACGCATAATTTTTGCTGTGCCAACTTTGTGGAATTTTAACGTATTTTGCAACATGCTCATGGATATCTTGTACAGAAAACATGGATGCATTCAGTTTAATAGCAAGAATAACGTTATCAATCAGCACTTTTACCAAATCTGAAGTTGACTGCTTTCTCTCTTCCATCTCTACTCTGATGCATACGCAAAATTCCACCACTCTTCTGATTCCATAGCTTTTTAACTGATTCAGTGTGCACTTTTTGACTGAGATGCCGCTTTAAGTAATCAAGTTTCCATTCATCCCATTTTTTTCCCGTGCTTAACTCTCCTGCAGCATTTGCAGTTTAGCAAATAGTGCAAACAACAGCGCCATCATCATTGCATGTGAAAATATCTCCAAGTTTTACCTTTTGCTTGTTAGACGATGACAACACATCCGCTTTGATCAGTTCTGATAGCCACTCTTCCATGAATCTTGAACAAGTTTTCTTTTTCAACGAATATTGACATCCTTCTGCTTTTCTTTTGGACATTATATGCGTGGGTAATTTATTATTTAATATGAAAGCATACTACAACGTCTTGCTTTATCGCTCGTCCACATAACTTCCGCCGGCTGCAGCAGGTAATTTTCCCTCTCACATATTTGCTGCACGGCAACTTAAAACTGCTGCGCGGCAACTGAGTAAGAGCTGCGCGGCTGCGCAGCTTAGAGGGAACATTGGTCCTAGCCAGTCATCTTTCTTTTGAACATTCTAGAGACCATATGTCTGAACAGATATTTACTTTTATCAGACTTGATGTTAAAGCTTTTATTATCATTAAGTATCAAGATCTCAGATAAGTATAATTATAAGCAAAATCTTTGTGTGGATATAGATTGAACGAAGAAAAAGATCTTGGGTGGGGATAAAGTCAGACCTTGGAATCCATCCATACTGGCTACTAACTCCACTTGTAAACAATATAAACAATTTATAAATTGAGATCGGGTTACCAGGGACAGGGAGAGATTCAGGGACTATGCTGGTTGTATAAATATCTTGTTCTTCTTATGCCAAGAGAGTGAATCAATCTATTGGTCTGGAAAAGAAGACAAATGATACCAACAGTACCATATTTGCCAATCAATAAGTCAATGCAGATTATTTGTTGAGTTTGCAAAATTTCTAAATATTCCATTCATCATTTATATACAAGTTGATGCTGTTACAAGATGAGGCCATATTATTGCATTGTCTTCATCTTTCCGCTATAGTTTGTTCCACACATTGTAAATTTTATGGAAGAATGGATATGCTAACTAAATATAGAAGCAATTGTTTAGTCAGTGGTATTATTTGATAATGGAATATAGTATTGCCCTTGTACATGAGTAAGATCACAATCATCAGGTAACTGAACTATACAGATTACTCTCATCCTGAAAACCACCACCACCCTCTAATATCTGGATATATTTTATTTGATTATGATATGCACAAGTTATGTCGATCTTTGTCATGGTAATTCATTTGATAACTTGTATATTCTAATACACGTATATGTAATGAAATTTAAATGATGTATATTACTAATACACATATGTAATGAAATTTAATTGATGTATATTACTAGTACACGTATGTAATGAAATTTAAATGATGTATATTACTAGTACATGTTGCTTTAGCACAGTTACATTGGATGTATGTGAATTTAATACTGATGATTGTGTAGATATTTTAAAATACTTCTCAGTGTCGGGTCCTATATTTTTTTCATACGTGATATATTTTCCCAAAGTGATAACTATTTTTACACATACTTTTGGAGAATTTTTTTTGGCACAAAAAGCATATGAAATACGATACAGCGATTTGAATGACATAATCAATATACAAGTCAATTCAGAGTATAAAATGAAGTAGAGATTTTCTGGTTTAAAAAAAAGTGTTGACTTATAGGCTGGCAAATACAGTAATAGACAATCATGCAACTGTCTGCGCAAGTCTTTCCCTTCTCTACACTTTCAATATGTGTGAAAATTTGATAGATGAGATAGCATGCTACAGAATCCTTGTTTATAATGGCTATGGCTGTTTTTACTTTGTTTAGATTATGCTTTCGATGTTTTGACTTATCTTGATTATTTAGATGATTTGATACTTTGTTATTCATGATGGGTCTATAGAATGCAACTTTTAAACTAGCGTCACATTTATTTTGAAGCATTTGATGTCGAGCAGATTCTGTGCCTGGTCTACCAAGATCTTCATGACAACCATGATGTGTCCAATTTGGAACACATGTGCTCCACCATCATCAAAATAGAACCTTCTGCTCATTCGCAGTTCAACTTCTGCACTGGCATCCTTCACAAGAGAATATCTGCCAAGATTGTCTGCAGTGTGAGAAATTTTTTCACATTAAATGAAATTTTTATTATAAGTGTCTATAAACTATTTAAAATTAAATATTATAAATCAGTAAGATTTGAAAATGTCTTTTAAAAAAGATCCCAAAATAAGCAGGTTCTGGAGGGAAAAAAATAAGTTCTTAGTTGAAATGGAATTGAAAGGTAATTTCGTATGAGATATTCAAGGAATCAGGTTTTGGTAATCATTAGACACAATTTTAACAGTAGGAGTACATTGAAATTGAGACATGTATCTTACACATTCATTTTGTTTATTTTTTTTTTATGCTAAATATCAAACTTGTAATATTAGGATGGCTTGATATATGAAAACCATCAGTAGCGAATTGGACTTGTTGAATTTGTTAATATGCTAGAGCTCCTGTTTTATAACTACTGTGAAATTTAAACTGCATCATATCAAAGAATATGTTGGATTTCACTTGATATGATGGATTACAGCCAAGTACTATGGGTAGATTATTATGGATTTCATTTGATACGATGGTTTACAGTCAAGGACTATGGGTAGATTATTATGGATTTCATTTGATATGATGGTTTACAGTCAAGTACTATAGGTAGATTATTATGGATTTTATTTGATATGATGGTTTACAGCCAAGTACTATGGGTAGATTATTATGGATTTCATTTGATATGATGGTTTACAGCCAAGTACTATGGGTAGATTATTATGGATTTCATTTGATATGATGGTTTACAGTCAAGTACTATGGGTAGATTATTATGGATTTCATTTGATATGATGGTTTACAGTCAAGTACTATGGGTAGATTATTATGGATTTCATTTGATATGATGGATTACAGCTAAGTACTATGGGTAGATTATTATGGATTTCATTTGATATGATGGTTTACAGTCAAGTACTATGGGTAGATTATTATGGATTTCATTTGATATGATGGTTTACAGTCAAGTACTATGGGTAGATTATTATGGATTTCATTTGATATGATGGTTTACAGTCAAGTACTATGGGTAGATTATTATGGATTTCATTTGATATGATGGTTTACAGTCAAGGACTATGGGTAGATTATTATGGATATCATTTGATATGATGGTTTACTGCCAAGTATTATGGGTAGTTTATTATGGATTTCATTTGATATGATGGTTTACAGCCAAGCACTATGGGTAGATTATTATGGATATCATTTGATATGATGGTTTACAGTCAAGTACTATGGGTAGATTATTATGGATATCATTTGATATGATGGTTTACAGTCAAGTACTATGGGTAGATTATTATGGATTTCATTTGATATGATGGTTTACAGCCAAGTACTATGGGTAGATTATTATGGATTTCATTTGATATGATGGTTTACAGTCAAGTACTATGGGTAGATTATTATGGATTTCATTTGATATGATGGTTTACAGTCAAGGACTATGGGTAGTTTATTATGGATTTCATTTGATATGATGGATTACAGTCAAGTACTATGGGTAGATTATTATGGATTTCATTTGATATGATGGTTTACAGCCAAGTACTATGGGTAGTTTATTATGGATTTCATTTGATATGATGGTTTACAGCCAAGCACTATGGGTAGATTATTATGGATTTCATTTGATATGATGGTTTACAGCCTATACTATGGGTAGATTATTATGGATTTCATTTGATATGATGGTTTACAGTCAAGTACTATGGGTAGATTATTATGGATTTCATTTGATATGATGGTTTACAGCCTATACTATGGGTAGATTATTATGGATTTCATTTGATATGATGGTTTACAGTCAAGGACTATGGGTAGATTATTATGGATTTCATTTGATATGATGGTTTACAGCCTATACTATGGGTAGATTATTATGGATTTCATTTGATATGATGGTTTACAGTCAAGTACTATGGGTAGATTATTATGGATTTCATTTGATATGATGGTTTACAGTCAAGGACTATGGGTAGATTATTATGGATTTCATTTGATATGATGGTTTACAGCCTATACTATGGGTAGATTATTATGGATTTCATTTGATATGATGGTTTACAGCACTATGGGTAGATTATAATGGATTTCATTTGATACGATGGTTTACAGCCAAGTACTATGGGTAGATTATTATGGATATCATTTGATATGATGGTTTACAGTCAAGTACTATGGGTAGATTATTATGGATTTCATTTGATATGATGGTTTACAGTCAAGTACTATGGGTAGATTATTATGGATTTCATTTGATATGATGGTTTACAGCCAAGTACTATGGGTAGATTATTATGGATTTCATTTGATATGATGGTTTACAGTCAAGTACTATGGGTAGATTATTATGGATATCATTTGATATGATGGTTTACAGTCAAGTACTATGGGTAGATTCTTATGGATTTCATTTGATATGATGGTTTACAGTCAAGTACTATGGGTAGATTATTATGGATTTCATTTGATATGATGGTTTACAGCCAAGTACTATGGGTAGATTATTATGGATTTCATTTGATATGATGGTTTACAGCCAAGTACTATGGGTAGATTCTTATGGATTTCATTTGATATGATGGTTTACAGTCAAGTACTATGGGTAGATTATAATGGATTTCATTTGATATGATGGTTTACAGTCAAGTACTATGGGTAGATTATTATGGATATCATTTGATATGATGGTTTACAGTCAAGTACTATGGGTAGATTATTATGGATTTCATTTGATATGATGGTTTACAGTCAAGTACTATGGGTAGATTATTATTGATTTCATTTGATATGATGGTTTACAGCCTATACTATGGGTAGATTATTATGGATTTCATTTGATATGATGGTTTACAGCCAAGTACTATGGGTAGATTATTATGGATTTCATTTGATATGATGGTTTACAGTCAAGTACTATGGGTAGATTATTATGGATTTCATTTGATATGATGGTTTACAGTCAAGTACTATGGGTAGATTATTATGGATTTCATTTGATATGATGGTTTACAGCCAAGTACTATGGGTAGATTATTATGGATTTCATTTGATATGATGGTTTACAGCCAAGTACTATGGGTAGATTATTATGGATTTCATTTGATATGATGGTTTACAGTCAAGTACTATGGGTAGATTATTATGGATTTCATTTGATATGATGGTTTACAGCACTATGGGTAGTTTATTATGGATTTCATTTGATATGATGGTTTACAGCCAAGTACTAGGGGTAGATTATTATGGATTTCATTTGATATGATGGTTTACAGTCAAGTACTATGGGTAAATTTTTATGGATTTCATTTGATATGATGGTTTACAGCCTATACTATGGGTATATTATTATGGATTTCATTTGATATGATGGTTTACAGCCAAGTACTATGGGTAGATTATTTTATTATGGATTTCATTTGATATGATGGTTTACAGCCAAGTACTATGGGTAGATTATTATGGATTTCATTTGATATGATGGTTTACAGTCAAGTACTATGGGTAGATTATTATGGATTTCATTTGATATGATGGTTTACAGTCAAGTACTATGGGTAGATTATTATGGATTTCATTTGATATGATGGTAGTTTATTATGGATTTCATTTGATATGATGGATTACAGTCAAGTACTATGGGTAGATTATTATGGATTTCATTTGATATGATGGTTTACAGTCGAGTACTATGGGTAGATTATTATGGATTTCATTTGATATGATGGTTTACAGTCAAGTACTATGGGTAAATTTTTATGGATTTCATTTGATATGATGGTTTACAGCCAAGTAGTATCAGTGGATTATTAGGTTCCAAGGCGGTTGGGTAAAGTGCCATGTCTGAGGACACACCATGGCAGTCGTCCTGGCTGAACCAGTAGTGAGGTTCAAAACCAGTGCCGATTTGGTCAGGAGTCCAACACACTAGTGTGATTCTGAATATATTAAATTATTTTTCACCGAGCAAAATATTATAAGTAATATTACAAGAATTTCTTTAAAATAAACACACAAAAAAACTTATTATTAAGTTGTTGACAGTCTTTTATGAGGCAAACTAAGAAAACTTGAACAAATATGAAAAAAATTGAATTCTTTATATACCAGCCTATTGGTCTGATGCTGATCATTTTCTGGTCAAACTTAATAAAAAAAATGAACATAGATGGTTACATTACAGACTTATGAAAAGCATATAATGAGGGCTATGAACTTCTTAAAATTGCTGCTCCTTCAGCCAGAGTAACATGTAGAGAATGGGTAACACTGACAAATAAGTATTTTCATGACTGTCACATGTGTAATGACTCTTATAAGCATATTATACTGAATAAAGTATTATTATTATTATTATTATTATTATTATTATTATTATTATTATAATTATCATTGATATTATCATTAGTATTATTGATATTATTATCATTAATATTATCATTATTATTATCATTGATATCATCATTATTATTATTATTATTGATATTATCATTATTATTATCATTGATATTATCATTGATATCATCATCATTATTATTATTATTATTATTATTATTATTATTTTATTATTATTATAATTATCATTGATACAGTAGTCACCCTCTTGAACAGCCCCCCTGAACAGCGGCCACCCACTTCTTACGGCCAGAATTCCTTGGCACCGATGAGTTTGTATTCAAAAGTATCCCTCAAGAGCAACCACCCCTCTAACGCGACCAGTGGCCAGCAGTTTAATGCAAAAAATGTAAAATGTCCCCCTCATGAACGGCCACTTTTGTTTCTTCAAATATTCAAATCTTGACGTAAGGTAAGCAATTTTGATTATCTCTATCATAGATACACGTCTCCAAGTGTCAAGTCGCCGTTAAAAGTGTCGACTAAAGATTTATAGTATATCATTATCGGTAAAAGTCGATGTTTACAGGAAATGGGCTCAATAATGTTATGATAGAGTTTGGGGTTTAACACCTATGTCGAGTTCTTCTCTTTGATGATTTATAACCAGACATAATTGTTATAATCATAAAATGCGGTCAGCATATGCTAAAAATAGATTTTGTACATTTGCACACACTGAGAACCTTAAAACAACAACAGGGTACAAGACAAAGACCGGAAAAATCACGTGACAACACATTATGGCTTCCTTTACAAAGACTGTATTTTGTACACTCGACACAAGTTTTGTCTGCATAATTAAATTGCATACAGTCAGCAATAACCGAATAAATCATTAACAAACATTGAAATGTCATCAGGTTAACAAATACATTATTTTAGAAGAAAGTCGGTTATTCTACACGACGACATCAGGGAACGGGGGTGGGGATGACTTGCCGAACAATTTTATGTAGTAAAGACTCGAAAAAACAAGTTTATGTTGAAATAATTTGAATAAACAAAGTCGTAACCGATAAGAAGGTTATTCAGCAGCAGTGGGAAAATGGAGCAAATGGAAAGATAATTATGTATGTACCAAGATGTAAATGACGTTTTTGAATCCATTTGCAATGTGCATGACAACAATACCCGCTCACATATCACACTTACGACAAGAAAGAAAAAATAGTAACGTATATTCAGTTGAAATAAATTTGTTATTATAACAAAAATAACCTTTTAATGATTAATTTTTCATTTAGACGAAGATATTTAATGTTTTGAAGTATGTAGCTTTCTTACTACATACATTACATATACATGTACTTTTCACAATAAATATAGCTCCCCTCTGGAACGGCCACCCGTCTTATAAGGCCACTTTGCCGATGCAGCAGGAGTGGCCATATAAGAGGGGGACTACTGTATTATCATTATTATTATCAAGATTGCATATTTTCTAAGCATGAGTAAAGTTAGAACAGAATCTAGCAAACAGTTTAATTTCATTTATCAATTAAAACTGATTAAGCAGTCTTTTAATGTGAGTGTAATTCAGAAAGGCCACCTCCTTAGTTGAACGCATATTAACAACTTAATTGATTAAAAAAATGACATTTTTTATTTGATTGAGGTCTGACAGCATGAAAATAGCGAGTTTCTTATACATTTTTCCATGTTGGATGCAATAGTTAAAGTAAAATTTAACTATTACTGACCCCCTAAACCCTGCCTTTCTAGTATGGCTGTACCATCAATAATGTCATACTAGTACAGTGTACCTGATTGTACCAGTAATAATGTCATACTAGTACAATGTACCTGATTGTACCAGAAATATTGTCATACTAGTACAATGTACCTGATTGTACCAGTAATATTGGCATACTAGTACAGTGTACCTGATTGTACCAGCAATAATGTCATACTAGTACAGTGTACCTGATTATACCAGCAATAATGTCATACTAGTACAGTGTACCTGATTGTATGAGAAATATTGTCATACTAGTACAATGTACCTGATTGTACCATAAATAATGTCATACTAGTACAGTGTACCTGAATGACCAGCAGTAATGTCATACTAGTACAGTGAACTAATTGTACCAGAAATAATATCATACTAGTACTGTGTACCTGGTTGTACCAGCAATAATGTCATACTAGTACAGTGTTTCTGATTGTACCAGCTTACTTGTACCACTTCTTAGATGCCATTGGATAGAACAGGAGAACATCTTCCAGGAGTAAAAAAACCATTACCTACAGCTAAGTCATGGAACTTGAAAATATGTCCAATCATGGATTAAGTTTAACTGTCAGATATGAAGAATAATAATATTGTGGAAGTTTGCAGATAAAATTATAAATAAAATATATGTAATAACTGACTTATATTACATACATTTTCTGTTGATATATAATGTGAAACTTCTGGAAATAACCCAGAAAGAGGCAATAGACTACAATATTTCCATGGCTATTTTTAGAAGCTATGAAGAACTGTTGTCACATGAGCAGTTTCAGCATGAATAAATTAATACGTTTTTGTGTGTGAACAATTTGAAGAAAAGAAATTTAAGTCTGTTAACAACTTAAAATGCAGTATTGATTACTAAAAATAACAAGTATTTCTTTGGCGAGAGGTATTATATCTTTAAGGTTGCCCTGAGTCTCCTATATTAATAATTAGTTCCCCAATTACCTCTTAATTATTCAGTATGATAATTTATGCATTACCTAAAAAGTTTGACCCATGCAATCATTGGATTGTGGGCTAGCTTTTAAGAAATGTACATGTCACGAATACTTCCATAAGGCCATGAATAATGTAAAACATTTTCTGTGACACAAGTCTCTATGATGAACCTCACATTGCATGTCACCGTTGTTCTACCATTGTTGAGTGTGAAGTTTTTCTGATTGCATGCATGGGAAAGTGGCGTGTCATTGGTGGATGTAGCAGTGAAATTATATCTTCGCTGTCTCAATATCACAAAAAAGAAAACCTTTAAGAGAGTGAGAAAGATAATAGGTTGTGTGCAGTCACTGCAGAATTTGCTACATGACACTGAGTTAAGATTAAAGTGAATTTCATTATTTTAATTTGATCATGATTGGGAAAAAGATGTCAGATTAAACTGCAAGAATAACAGAGGGAGGAAACAGATAACAAAAGAGAAGGATTTAAGGCTAATCAACAGAATACACACAGATTTCTATATCTACAGTGTGATCAGTTTGTATAGGACCTAATTTACAATGTACTTTCCTTGTCTTGTGATATGGTTACAAGAAATATAATTACCAAGTTAAACAATGTTGAAAAAGTTGTTGAAAATCTATCTAAAACTGACAATATTTATCCATTCTACATGCAAGCAACTGAGGGCAACTCACATTGTTGAAAATAATGAAGAATTTTCAATCAATGTCATTAGGGTTATTTGAATTGGACAAAGGCATTTTTCAGAGGGAAAAGGTTCTACCATCTAGACACTTATAAGTTGAGTTATACTGAAAATAAATCTGTTTCAATGTTGTTTGTTCCACAGATTACTCCAAACAAACATCACAGATGTGATAGCATATCTGGGGCTGTGGAGTTTGCAGTTGGACTTGAATTATATTCATATATATATATATATATATATATATATATATGGTGAAAAGCTTGTCTGCAGTTTTAAAAGAAAAATATAAAAATATGTAACAGTTAGACTTTTGTCTTTCTTGAAATGTTTCTTGTTACAAACGTTTTATCACAAGCATACCATATATGATACCATCTTTCAGCTATGGGGGGATCCCAAGTGGCCGAGTGGACTAAAGAACTCTCCGTTACGGATCACTGCCATCTCACCTCTGTCTGCATGGGTTTGAGTCTCAGATTCGGCCAATGTGGTAAATGAGATAGCTTGCTTGTAGCTTCTCGTGGGTCAGTGGTTCTTTCCGGGGGTTTTCCTGGGTTCTTCCTCCACCACTAATACTGGTCGCCATGTATATCATGTGCTGAAAAATGGCGTTAAACACTACAACAGCAACAACAACAGATCTTTCAGCTTGAGCATTTCACCTTGTCAGATGGAAAGCATGCTATTACTCATATATATCATCTTTCAGCTTTAGCACTTCAACTTGTTAGATGCAATGTATGTGATTATCAGTATTATAATTTATATCATCTTTCAGATTGAGCATTTCAACTTGCTAGATGTAGTGTGTGCCATTACTTGAATTATCACATATACTGCATACCTTTGCGTGAAATATATCATCTTTCAGTATGAGAATTTCAACATTAGAGAGAACTACGAGGTTTACGATGTTACAGACATGAAGATGTCTTTCTCAAAGTCATCCATAAAGCAAGAAACCACAGTAAGTAACAAGAATTCCACAGAATCATTTTTCTCTCAGGTTCTGCTAATGCATAATAGTCAAACTAAACAGGAAGAACAGATCAGTGTAATGTGTTTTTTTTCATCTGGATCTGACTTATAAGTGAATTATATGTATCGTACATGAGAAGTGCATGAATTTGAGGTTAGCTGGAAAAATAGGGTCTGGAAAAGTGTCGGAAATGCATGCTCAGACTCCCTTGAAATGTGCTTGAATTTCAAAACAAATGTATGACATTAAGAAACATTAATTTTCTTAAATAAATATGAAGAAGGAGAAGATTCAATATAAAATATTAACCCAATCACCCTGGAAGTCTAGTTCCATGTGTAGTCATGTATTTAGTCCATAAAATTTTCATTTGGTTCGCTTTTGCGTTCAATAGTACTCAGCCTCATTTGGGACTGTAACTATCTCATGATGTCAGCGAATATATGTATGTAGATAAATAAATAGATAGATAGATAGATAGATAGATAGATAGATAGATAGATAGATAGATAGATAGGTAGGTAGGTAGGTAGGTAGGTAGGTTGGCAGACAGACAGACAGACAAAGAGTATGTATTGTTTTTTTTAAACACATTGGATCAACAGTAGGTGAGGTCACCTTAAGAAGTCATAATGATGATGGAAACATTACCATTGAATTGCATACCAATCATGGTAATCAACAAAGGGAACTATCATGGAGTGGTATTGTTTTTAACCAGAATTGCCTTCATCACTCAAAACTATTAAAAATGCAATATTAGTTTTTATTGTGTTAAAATTATTTAAGTAACACAACAGAACTGTTACCAGGTGCAAAATCTCCATAGTCTGGCTACACTGTCTGTGTGTTTAACCATAGTGACAAAGTCCCTCCTATTAATATAACTAAGGATTGAGGGAGCTGACAACCTGACGTAGATTTAGAAATCTGTCAAATAGGACCTAACTCACAACCTGATAAAGATTTAGAAATCTGTAAAATAGGACCTAACTCACAACCCGATATAGATTTAGACACTGACAAATAAGAACTAACTCACAAACTGACATATATTTAGAAATCTGTCAAATAGGACCTAACTCACAACCAGACATAGATTTAGAAATCTGTCAAATAGGACAAAACTAACAACCTGATTTAGATTTAGACACTCTGTCAAATGGGACTTAACTCACAATCTGATTTAGATTTAGAAATCTGTCAGATAGGACCTAACTCACAACCTATAAATTTAGACACTGACAAATTAGACCTAACTCACAACCCGATATAGATTTAGACACTGACAAATAAGACCTAACTCACAAACTGACATATATTTAGAAATCTGTCAAATATGACCTAACTCACAACCTGATATAGATTTAGAAATCTGTCAAATATGATATGACGAACAACCTGATTTAGATTTAGACACTTTGTCAAATGGGACCTAACTCACAACCTGATATAATTTTATAATTCTGTCAAAAAAGACAATGTACAACTTAATATATATTTAGACACTCTGTCAAATAGGACCTAACTCACAACCTGAAATAGATTTTTAATTCCGTCGAATGACACTGATAACTCACAATTATATGTAGATTAGATAATTGCACTTTGACCCACAAAACCCCATGGCCTACATTGTCTTGACCAAAGCCTAGTTCAAATTAAAACCACATGACCTATGGTAACTTGACCAAGGCATACTTAAATAAAAACAGTATGACCTACAGTGTCTTGACCAAGACCTAGTTCAAATTAAAAACCCTATGACCTACACTGTCTTGATCAAGGCCTAGTTCAAATAAAAAACTTATGACCTACAGTGTCTTGACCAATGCCTAGTTAAAAAAAATCTATAAACTACTGTGTATTGACCAAGGCTTAGTACAGATTAAAACCCCATGACCTACAGTGTCTTGACCAAGGCCTAGTTCAAATAAAAGCCCTATGACCTATGGTGTCTTGACCAAGGCCTACTTCAAATTAAAACCCCATGACCTACCATGTCTTGACTAAGGCCTAGTTCAAATAAAAACCCTATGACCTACAGTGTCTTGACCAAGGCCTAGTTCAAATAAAAACCCTATGAGCTGCATTGTCTTTACTAAGGCCTAGTTCACATTTTATTAAAAACATGAGCTGCAGTGTCTTGACCAAAGCCTAGTTCAAATACAAAAACCATGATCTACACTACAGTGTTTTGACCAAGGCATAGTTCAAGTTAAAACCCTATGATCTACTTTGTCTTGACCAAGGCCTGGTTCAAATTAAAACCCCATGACCTAAAGTGTCTTGACCAAGGCCTGGTTTTAAATTAAAACCTCTTGACCTACGGTGACTTGACCAAGGCCTAGTTCAAATAAAAACCATATGACCTACAGTGTCATGACCAAGGCCTGATTCAAATAAAAACCCATAAGCTACAGTGTCCTGACCAACACCTTGATCAAATAAATATATTTGCATACATGCCAACCATTATGCTTTAGGCGTAATCATTATGCTTTTTTTTCTTCACACTAAATTATGCCTTACATGTAACCGTATATGGATTATGCTTTTCCAGTATATCCACCTTCCAAGAAATCTATTATTTGTTTTCTCATTTTTATTAACATTCAATTGATCCCACAGACCATATTTAAGAAAAGACAGCTACTATGTAACTACAATATAAGAGTACACTTGTCCATGGACTTGCATGCACTTTCCTAACAGTATCATGTTCTTTTTATAGTAACATTTGACCTCATATTCTGTTTTTAGCAGCTGTATGGCTTAATGAAGAGAGAACAGACTGGTTTTCTAATTTAGTCTTTGCATCTATGCATAGTCTATGCGCAGATTCTTTGTTTTAATTCATATTTGTTGGAGAACCAGTCTAAAGGTATTTTGCTCTAAAAAGTATATTTTTTTTAGTTGATGCATATCTGAGAGCAAAAATATCTCCTTTCAAATAATTTCACAGACGGATTAGAAAAAAGCAAAAACTAAATGAAACAAAAAAATAGCATAATCCTCCAAATATGAAGACATGAGGGCAGCATCACGTTGCATCTATTACAAGCCAAGTAGAAAGAATTGTAATATTTGACGCTAAAAGTCTTCAGATGGATTCTAGTTGATGTGTATGTACGGCTAAAAGTGTTACATATGAAAACTTGAAGCAGTAAAGGATGTTAAAAGATGAGAGGGGGAAAGTAAATCATTGTTCATAAAAACTTGAGCGTGTTATATGTGGATTACTCTTTTTTGGGTCTGCATTACACTTTTTGACCACCTGGATTACGCTTTTTACTCATCAGTGGTTGGCATGTATGTATTTGTGTGGTTCTTGCGTAAGAATTATAAAAAAATACCTAATTCTAAAATGTTTTTAACTCTATTTAGGAGGACTTGCTGTGACTCAGGGGAGGTACTTTTAATGTGGGGTATTCATTGATAGAGGCAATTTAGAATTTTCTTATCATTTTAATATGAGCTGTGTTAAAACAAAGTACCCTGGCAAAGTACTCATCCCCACACAGACAGATGTGAGATTGCAGTGATCCATAAAGGTGAGCACTTTTGAACACCCATCCACTTGGCCCTCCCCCCCCCAAGGAAATATAAAATCCCTAAAATATATGATCGAAATATTTTAGTCTTTAAAAATCTCAAATATTCTCGTCTGGTATATCATCTGTCTCACAGAGTGGAAGTTGATATACTCAGCAAGAATGTGTTCTCTTGCCAGAGAATGCTGAGGATGTATGCAGTCTGGTTGAGTTTGTAAAAGTGCTTGAATTTCCTGGTAAAATATTTATGTGTGCACATCAGCACAATCTTGGCAACATGGTACTCATTCAAAGTTAAGTTCTTTAATGATGCAAATTTGGAAGCGTTTTTGGGAAGATCAGCCCATTTGGATCCACATATTGTATATACCGGTAGTAACTCGAGGTAAAAGGAAAAAAGTGAAAGATAATGGTAATAAAAATGTTGTTGTTGTTGTAGGGGTTTAATGGCATATTTCAGCACACACATGGCCAGTAGAGGAAGAACCCAGTAAAACCCCGGAAAGAACCACCAACTCATGAGAAGCTACTGGCAAGCTTTCTCACATACTCACATTGGCCGAACACAAGACTCAACCCTACACTGACAGAGGTGAGATTGCAGTGATTCATAATGGTGAGCACTTTAAACCACCCATCCACTTGAGGCCCCCTGGTAAAGAAATATAGAATCCCTAAAATTATATGATCAAAATGTTTTAGTTTTTTAAATCCCAAATTTTCTCTTCTGGTGTATCATCAGTCTCAGAGTGGAAGTTGATATACTCAGCAAAAATGTGTTCTCTTGCCAGAGGATGCTTGGTAGAGCTGTACCGATGTCACTTTTTGCCGATTATGCCGATAGTACATATAGCCGATTATTAAAATTGCCGATACCGATTATGAGACCCATTATTTCATTATCACAGTATATACTCGCATATAAGCTGAATAATTTGGGGGAAAATAAAGGCCTGGAATATAGGGGTGTGGGGGCAGTCGGCTTATCCGCAGACCAATATCTAAACTTTACCGTTTTTAGGTATTTTTGTTAACTACTGTAACTGATGTAAATCTTGGGACATGAAACAATAATTATTTCCATGTCCTAAGACATAGGCAAGTTTAAAAATTAACTTTCGGTGACCCGACAGTTATTAAACTGTTATAAAGTACTATCATTGATTTAAAAGAGAAAAGTTAATATTTGTCTGCAAAGAGTGACCCGTCGTCAGTGAGTAGCATTTACACTTTGAGAAAAATGGAAATTTTGAGTACATGAAGAGAGAATCAGTGTAAAATACACTTGTATATTGAGAAATTACATTCTGGTTACCTTTGTGTAATAAAATCCGCAATAAAATATTGCACTGATCACACCCTGATACAAAAAACAGTACAGAATTCAATGTCGACATTAGCACATGGTTGGATAGTTGTTATTTACATGCTTCATGTACTTAAATTGGCCTTGATTTTGGTCAGTCTCTTCCCATCTTCCCACTGAGGCTAACAAAGGGGATGGTGCTATTCACATGGAAATGAAAAGCTGTCAACAGTACATGTATTCTCCACAAATACTTTTGTATCGGATGATTTGACGAACATTAAAGCGACTGAACCAACCACTTGTTGCAGCGAAGTTCTCCACACTTAAGTTTTTTCGCAAATGTTTCATTGAACCATTTTGTGGCTTCCTCCACGTCTTCAAATGTAGCAGTCTTTTGCTTCTTCCTTTGGGGAGCACAGTTACCTTCAACGTAGTCTTTCTTTATAGACATAGCAGCTTTCATCCTTCCTGAAAGGGTGTTATTTTTAAGTGAAAAAATTTCACAGACCTCTTTGCGAGATGTTCAGCCCTCAATTTCCTTAACAGCCAGATATTTAGTTATCAGAGACTGTAAATTTAATTTGCATTTTACACTGCTGTTGGTAGCCATCGTAAATATTAATAAAGTTAAAAATGAAACTTTCACAGCAAAATTAACTTGTTTTAATCACCAATCACTTTCAAAGGTCTCGGAAAAGCGTAATCACACATATTTGGATGCTTTTTTTTATAATGCCAATACTTGCAACAAATGAACTAAAATATCACTTTTTGATCTTATCAACGAAAACTTTCCTAAAATAGTTGAATCATGCAGAAAAATAACCCCGCCAGCAGTTATTTTCAAACATAATAATGATCTTTACGTCTTTACATTGAAGGCCATCATATTTCACCATGAATCGTTAATATAACATCAACTATTGTTGTTAATCTTGTATGCGACTTAATTGATGGTAGCTTTCAAATAGATCTTGGAAAATCAAAATCAAGCTCAGCAAAGATATATCTTATATACATTTATTCTCCAAGTACCTCCTGGATACTACACGAATCGTACAAGAACCGATCATTCCGATTTATTTACAATGTCATAATCTGTTATTATCAAGAATAAATTTCAAACTTACTGACAAAAATGGATATCTTCTTGATTTTATGAAATGAATAGTAAGTATAAATCTTTACGTAAGATCTTAACAATTTTTACCCACAGCGAAATCTCAAGATAGAACCGTTATTTAGTAATTTTGACTTTATTATTGATTAACATATATATTTGTGGCTGGGGAAACTTCTAGAAATATTATTTATATAATAACTATAGATATTTTCCAAATCACACAGTATATAGGCATCTTTATCTGCTGCAACATATCAATACATAACATATTTAGTTTTTTTTACCCTTTCTTTTGAAAACATATATCATCACGTATGTGTTTTTGTGACTGAGGAAATTGCATGAATTACTATAATAATATAATGTGCAGTTCTCTCAGTTACAAAGTACATATGCATCTTAACCCGCAGTGAAATATCATGATATAACCGTTAATTAATCATTCTGAGATCACTGCGCCATGATATTAACATATGGTTTCGTATGTCGATAACAAAAATGATATATAATTTCATAAGTCATGAAGATAATTATGACAGAACCATTATTTAATCATTCTGAAACTTTTTGGTTATTTGTGGAAAGTCCGTAAATCACTAAAAACAATTATAAGAAACACATAGTTTCCCCAAAATCACATGAAATACGAATATCTTAACCCGCGGCAAAATTCTAAGATATAACTGTTATTTGATTAATCAGACATTTCTTTCCTGGGGTCTTGGCCTTTCAAATTTTATAATTCTGACAAATTTTCTTTAAAAAAACGACTAAAATAGACGAAAAAATGAATTTTAATCAAATTTCAAGAAAAAAATAGAAAATGTTCACAAAACAAATTACCAGCATTTCAAAACAAAATAAAATTGTTATAATTCAACAAATATTGTTCATTATCGTATTTTTTGATGATAAAAAAATTCATTGAGAAAAAGGGAAAAGTAATCATGGAAAAGTAATCATGACAAAGTAATTATAGAACATTAATACAAGGTTAAAAAAAACATATTTGCATGGTTGTATCTACATTCTATATTTATTTTTCCATGAATACCTTTCCATAATTATTTTTCCATGATTATTTTTCAGGCATATATATAATTGATGCAATTATGGAATTGGTCTCACTCTCCTGTATAAAATTTGGGAAAATACAAGTGAACAAAAAAGTTTTCCTGCAGGTTTTACTGGAACAGTCAAAAGTAAACATCTTACAGAGAAAATAAAAAAAAAATAATGAAGAACTTAATATTGTGCAGAAAAAGAAAAAAGAAACGAGAAGTATATATTATAAAATAAAACATGAAAATAAAAAATTTGAAAAAGATTTACATAATAAAATATCAGAAAAAATCGAACTACAAATACGAAACTGAACAAGCAGAAATTGAAAAACTTGAAGCTCGTGAAGATGAATACTAAAGCAGATCTTGACAACAAAATTGAAAACTTTAAATTTTTGAAAGTTTTTTTAAATATAAAGATACTGAACATAAAACAAAACTTATATATAAAAAACTTGAGATTAATCTTGAAAAACTTAAAGCAGAAATTAAAAACCGTGAGAATCAAATTAAAATAAAATAAATAAAATGATAATCGAAAAGGAAGAATAACGTGAAGAAAAGAATTTCAGAATATTATAAGAATGGTACTTGGAAATAATAACAAACAAAAATCAGATAATCAGATATCGAGAAATATTATACAACCCTGTGGAATGACCATAATAATTTATTTAAAAATTTAAATTTTAGCGTTATGATGCTATATTTTTTTTAAATAAATCATCTTTATTGTCATCATTATCGTCATCATCATCATTATCTTCATTTGTAATCAATTCCTTGAGTTTATTTGCACGATCATTAATTATCTTCTTGCGGTCAAATTCGACACTTAATTTTTTTCTTGATTATTTTTACACATTTGGCAAGAAGAGCAAATTTTTCAGCGTGATCATCTTCTTTTACAGATATAACTAAATGAAATATTTTCTGTTCAATATCTGAAAGTATACGCGATTCATTTCTTGATCTTCTATTATATGATCTTGCTCTTTCTATTGATCTAAAATCAGTGTTTAAAATTTCAGAGTTAATTAATTTACATTGTTCAGAAAGTATATTTTCAGATTTCAGTTTTGTGATCTTAATTATTATGTTGTCAATGTCTGAGCGTTGCTTATTGTTTTTTTTAAAAATGTAATATATTCATTTGTTTAAATTAATAAAGGATATCCATTGATTATATTTATTGAAAACACTGAATTTGTTACACCATCAGCAACGAACTAAGTGTGAATCAATGTTGAAATATTTAGCAGCTGCATACATTGATTGAAATTTTATTTCCTCACATTCGATAACAGCAACTGCAGGTTTAAAATTTCTGTTATATCTAACGACATGAACATATTTACAATTTTGACTTTGCGTGACATCTTAAATTTGTTATTCTATTATCAGTCTTAATTCTGTAACTATGATCCATAACAAAACCATTGTTAATCAGTCTGTGAAAACATTCAAAAGTAAATCGATGTGAATAAATTGATGATTTTAAAAAAAAATATAAATACTAATCATATAGCCAGTATTTATAACCAACTAGTTTCTTTAGTTTACAGTTTCTAATAATACCATCACAAGATGTCTCGTAATTTTCAATGGTGGGAAGTTTTACAAACTTGTTTTGCTCCATTTATACAACAAATATTAGTTGTCTAAATAGTATGCTTGTTGAAATCTTATTTAATAATCCTCTATGGTTCTTATAATTTTATCATTATCATTATTTTTGTTATCATAATGTTTAAATTTTCTGTATCTTTTACCACCACAATTCACACATAATTGTGTTTTACTTCTGACTCCAACAGCACATCGTCAGCATGGTTTAGATCCCAAACTTCCATTAGGCACACATTGTGAATGATGTACTCAGAATTCATTTACACAGAATTTATTAATATCTATCCTGTGGACCTAAGCGATTATACATACATGTATAGCCAAGTAAGATGCACCATGGCCTGTATTACGCTCTCAACTCAGGGGACATCTGCAGTCCTGGGGTGGAGTGGGGTGGGGGAAGCCACATGCTTGCAAAAGATGACAAGATGAGAGATGTGTGTGTAGGAAAACAGGTATTATCTGTGGACGTCCTTTATGGACAACCCCTTTATATCTTTCAGTGTGCTTTGAAAATAAACGAGGCATGTTGTCCTTTGTACTTTGGCATTACCCAAAGTACTTAGCATTACAAATTCTATCAGAAGACATTTATTACACAAGGCAGGAATTGGTACCAAATTTTCTTACACATGACAGCATTGAAATGATATATTTGGTTTGTTGTTTTATTTAAAACTGCTTATGGTAGGATTGGAGGAAAGTATTAAACCTACTTACATGATTCATAAAAAATATGATGGTACTTATTAACAATATAATGTAATTTGTAATTTTGTATCACTTAGAATTGGATGATTAGTGATTACTTTTGGACACTACCTTAATAAAAGATGATTGAAAGTATTACTAATGTATTGCACAATGTATTTAATGTCATTAAAACCAAATATACTTATGTTGTTTTTGACATCGAAATAATTATGACAAATTTGGTTCTTCACATTCCACCATAGTATTTTTTTTGTAAAGGTGTGAATTTTACAAGGTGGACATTTAGACGATACTCTGATTATATCCATCTCACTGCAACTTCTCTCGTCAACCACACATCGTGCATGTATTTGAAGCAGAGGCTTTGTATTTTTAAATGACCTAACTTGACCCAGTTTCCCCCAAGCCTTATCTCAATTGATGTTTATGTGTTCCTGTTCGACTTTGTATTTTTAAAAAAAAAACTATTTATTGTATTTTCTGTAAGCCATTTGTATGTTGTTTTTATGTCTATTTCCCATAATTCTATGTTATCTCTATACTTATTTAATAAGTCTTTTATTGACTTCAATTTTCATGGCACTTATAATAATTTTGATAACCTATTATTTTTATATATATCATTTCTTTACTTCATAGAGAAACCAAAAGCCCATGCCAGGGTATTTTCGGATCTGCTTAAATTTTCTTGAATATGTTTAGTATGTTGGTGTATTTGATAAGGACGGGGTTTGTGATGGCCAGCCCCCCCCCCTTTCCATCCTTCGGGGACGTCCATTAATTATGTCAACAATTACTCTTTAAAGCAGTGTTACAAATAACTTGACCATCAGTGTTACTCATTAAAGCAGTGTTAATAAAAACTTGATTATTAGTGTAACTCATTAAAGCAGTGTTGCAAATATCTTGACTATCAGTGTTACTCATTAAAGCAGTGTCAAAAATAACTTGACCATCAGTATTACTCATTTATGTAGTGTCAAAAATAGCTTGACCATCAGTGTTACTCTTTAAAGCAGTGTTACAAATGACTTTACCATCAGTGTTACTCATTTATGTAGTGTCACAAATAACTTAACCATCAGTGTTACTCATTAAAGCAGTGTCACAAATAACTTAACCATCAGTGTTACTCATTAAAGCAGTGTTATAAATAACTTGACCAATAGTGTTACTCTTTAAAGCAATGTTACAAATAACTTGACCATCAGTGTTGCTCTTTAAAGCAGTATTACAAATAACTTGACCAACAGTGTTACTCGTTAAAGCAGTGTCACGAATAACTTGACCATCAGTGTTGCTCTTTAAAGCAGTGTTACAAATAACTTGACCATCAGTGTTACTCATTAAAGCGGTGTCACAAATAACTTGATCATCAGTGTTACTCATTTATGCAGTGTCAAAAATAACTTGACCATCAGTGTTACTCATTAAAGCAGTGTCACAAATAACTTGATCATCAGTGTTACTCATTTATGCAGTGTCAAAAATAACTTGACCATCAGTGTTACTCATTAAAGCAGTGTCACAAATAACTTGATCATCAGTGTTACTCATTTATGCAGTGTCAAAAATAACTTGACCATCAGTGTTACTCATTAAAGCAGTGTCACAAATAACTTGATCATCAGTGTTACTCATTAAAGCAATGTCACAAATAATGTGACCATCAGTGTTACTCTTTTGTGCAGTGTCACAGATAACATAACCATCAGTGAATCATTTAGATGGAGCCATGGTGGCTTTAGTTGTTTCCTGTTATTTAGGTTGGGGTGGGGTGCTCCCAATATTATTTAAATTATTACAGAAGACCAACCCTGGCTCATCTTTCTCAGAAATTGAAGTAAGGATAGAGAGATGCAAAGGTCCGAGCCCCCAGTCAGCAGTGCGAACAGTTTAATTAATGAATACACAAAGTGTGAAATTGAAATAAACAACAATTAATATCATTCAATAACAGTCATCTCTCAAATAAAATTCAAATTAAAACCCTATCACTCGCCTTTCACTTGACCAAGTGATGGCCTATTATATCATCTGACTTAGTGTCACTTTTCCTACTGTCCTGTGTTTCTACTCATCTGAATTGTCTTTCTCTGGACTGGTAATCCAATTTCCTCCAGTCCGTCTAACTTATGCCTCTGTCTTCCTTTTTTCTTTGTCTCCCAGAGACTCAGACCAACTGCACTAGGTTATATCCCTCTGTCTCCTACAGTTCCTCTGTTCCCTTAAAGCTTCCTGTATTAACACACAAGGACATTAGCATTGCATATTACTCTAGCTATCACAACTCACACTAAACAACATCATCAGATATGCCATTACCTTGTTTAGTCACGCATTAGTGCACATTTAAATACCCATTCTTTCTAATATGTGTACATGGTATGTATAGATTCTCAATCTTATTATACAGAACAATATCATGTAATCAGATGCATTTATGTACATTGCACTTCTACAAAGTGTACACACATCCATCCACAAATCCATTTGCTGATATATCCTTACACGTGATACTCCTTCAAAGTATACATAAATAGTCAAATATCACTATTAATTAATGTTGCACACTGCAACCATTATATAAAGTTATAATTCCAGTCAGCATTTGCCAGTCTAGAATGTCACTTGAATAAATGCATGAGGTTACTACGAATTAACCCAATAGCGAATTACAATATTAATTCTTTACATAAACATTGCTCATATCTAAAAATATGCATGTGGATCAAACACTGCGAATGAATCAAACTCTACAAATGGTAATTCTACGTATTAAAGTATACATACTGCAATAATTAAAGTACAGTTACTTTGCCATAATAGACTACAACGATCTAGCAAATAGTCACTGACATGTACTGAAGGTCCCTGTAATTCCCTTATAAACAAATTCCCCACCAATTTTGAATGACATCGGAGTAGCTTTTCTTTCCTTATAATTCCCGCAAGCTGGTTTAGGAACTACTGGCACTTAGTTCTCAAGATAATAGATTTAAGCAGGTGATTCTAATGTTGGCCAGGCCTTGCTCAATTCTGAGTGGATGTTGATTCACATAATTATCAGACACTGCCCACTCCCAACAGTCTGTCATGGGTGAATTTACGACCCCCACTTGATGTTCCTTTGATCCGAACACAGGATTTCATCACTTGTGAACTATGTAATGGCAGTGTCAGTTATCTGGCTTGATGCCTCATTGTTTGCAGAATTGAGCTTCATACATTTATGACTTGAAATTATAGCGTCAGGGTCTATCATATACCTATTGCAATCTGGTTATTTCCTTTCAGTGTGACAGTGGCTTAGTGGTGCAAGGTAAAACCTGCCCAGACCAAGCTGTTTAGCATCACTGTTAGAAGCCTTTCATATGTTGCTGTGCCTTTAAGCACCAATCATTTGGTGGTTGGGGAAGGGGTGTATCACTTCATTATGTACATTTTGTGTTAAAATAATTTACAGGAATTTTAAACTCAATATGTTTTTTTTCAGAAGTTTGAGACCATATATGGGATTGCTTATTGTAATTATGTGCATATGGATGAAGACTTATAACCAAAGTAGGTGGAGCAATTTGGAAACCTACCGGTTTTCGTTGTAGGGTTTAACGCCATTTTTCAGCACACAATAGGCAATACATGTACATGGTGGTCAGTATTATTGGTGGAGGAAGAACCCGGGAAAACCCACGGAAAGAACCACTGACCCACGAGAAGCTACTGGCAAGGTTTCTCACATAACTACATTAGCCGAATCTTAGACTCGATCCCACGCAGACAGAGGTGAGATGCCAGTGATCCGTAATGGAAAGCACTTTAGACCACTCAGCCACTCTGGGCCCCTTGGAAACCTACTGGTAATTATTTTATTCACTAAGAAACAAACCGATTTATATTATTGGAAAATTTCAATGTATGGTGATGGATATTATGCTTGTATACAATGTTCAATATACGGAGAACACAGATCTAGATTTTTGTTTTGTTGTGGGAGATTAATGAAATTATTAATGAAATGATACAGTTTAATTCTGAGGTTGAATTTTCATTTTATTCACAGTTTCATTGAGCTGCCAAGTGACTAAGACTAAACGCGAGGAATCACCTAAAAAAGATTTTGTGGACATTGTGAATCCAGACCAGAACTGGGCATGGGATAGTCAACAAAAAAGGTTCTTCCCAGTCTTTGGAGGTAAAGTGAAGCTACAGCAAGCTTCAGATATGAATTATACATATATGTTTTTTGCTGGGATATTCCCAAAACATAAGAACTAACTTGAGTATGTTCTGCTTAAGAAACCTTCATGATTCATTAAATAAACAATAAATAAATAAATAAATAATACTGTAATGGTGCTTAGATCCTGGGACACCTTTGATTATTTTTAAGGATACTTTTTTATGACTTATGTTACGACTTGAAATTATATTGTTGTTGTAGGTTTTACGCCATTTTTCAGCACAAGATAGGCTATATATGGTGGCCAGTAATAATGGTGGAGGAAGAACCCGGGAAAATTCCGAAAGGAACCACCGACCCACGAGAACCTACTGGCAAGCTTTCTTACATACCCACATTGGCTGAATCCAAGACTCGAACCCACTCACAGACAGAGGTGAGATGGCAGTGAAATTATATTTTAAAAATTTAAGTTACCGTATTTTCGCGCATATAAGACGCACCCGTATATAAGACACGGGTTTTGCCTATTTGTGTAAAAATATTTTACATAAGACACACCCATATATAAGACGTGGGTTTTGACCATTCGTGTAAACAAAAATTACATAAGACGCATGCGGCCTAGCCATATGCCGCACCGAGCAATTTATATTCAGTGGTTTCCTTTCCTTTATCATAAATGAAAATTTGTCCAATGTTTCATTACCCATCGGATGTAAACAAGGCTTCATTACCATTTTTAGTTTAGATCAAGAATTGTCTGAGGCAGAACCGCAACGATTATCGTTTATTCTTATCTGCCGCCGGGCCAATAGCGGATGGGTTGAGTACCTGGTATCTAGATTCTAGAACAATAAACGCCAGATGTAAAGGCGGCTTCATTGATCTGCTAGACCAAGTCTTCAGCGAGTGGGATTAGTACCGTACATTCAGGGATGGTCCTGGCTTTTACAAATCTGTCGCCAAAAAAATCGCCAACCTCATTATTTTGTCGCCAATTTTCAAAAAGTATTGCCAGAACAAGTAGTGTACATTTTTCCAAGTGTTAATTTACTCTATTAATGTAACAGGCAATGAAAATTACAAAAGATGGGTTAGTTTATAATTTAATTACAACAAGCATTAACAAAATGTTAAAAAGTGTTACATGAAGATCCGTCGCGATTTTTTGGCTGCCCACTTGTTGAATGCAGTTTCAAAGTCTAATTTTTTACATCTGTACATGCTGATTATTGTTAAATTCTCGAGAGATGAGATGCAGAGTTTATTTCTGATGTCAGCATCCCGAATCACCATTTGTAGTTTGAAAATTGATGCTGATTATGAAGTGTTTGCCCACCACCTATCGCGTGGCTATTGCGGTCAGCTGACCACCCGCCACGCGATAAAAATTCCGAGCAAATTACGAAGTTCGCCAAAATCTCCATTAAATGCTCTATTGCTTCCTAAATCCCAAAAGAATGATCACTGAATGCTGTATAAATTTTCTCAACAAGCAAAATAGGATCTCCACGAGTCAACACCTGGCAATATTGGACCGTATATATTAGCATAAGTTAACACCCAATATAGGGATTCTTTCACTCCTGTATTTTGAGAAATAAATAATTATTTTTAATTATGCAAAACTTGTTTATTTGTTGTTTGCTATTTCTTCTTGTGGAGTTTAAGTCTCTGTAACCGTAACACGGGATTGATGGCAAAAGGAAAAGATCAATGAGTAAAATGCACAAATATTATTTACACCGCCTGGATTTATGTTTGGTGACACACTCCTTCTTCAAAATATCACAGCCAGTTGTAAATGAATTGACGAACTTTGCCTTGATACATACATCACAGAACATCTGTTTTAACTTTTTATCATATCTCAGCCACGGACGCCCAAGTTTCCAACTGTCTAGAAATTTTTGGGAATTTTTGCCCTGTTCATGATTATGTGGTGTTGCACTTGAAGCACTACATGTAGATGATGTTGGACTGCAAGGTTTATCATCGGGTTCAGTGACTGTATTATCTGATGAATTTGCACTAAATTCAAACGCCGTTAATTTTGTTAACTTAGGAGGAGATGATGAACACGCAACGTCTGACTTCCGTTTGCTCATGATAATGTTGCACTAGCGACAGATATAATTGTGATTGAGATTTTTTCCATTTGCTTTGTATGTATACACAGTAGTCGGTACTTCAAAGGTTATCAGTTTGCTATGAAGGTTCAGCAAAACTATTGTATTGGTATATGTAAAAAAAAAAAAAACCAGAAGGATTAGCCATTCAATTAATTTTATCTGTTCTATTCGCGTCTTCAGAAGTCGGTCAGTTGTAGGTATAGTATGGTAGCATGATTGACTGTATCACAACATACAGTACTCAGCCCAGATGTCAACATAAGCAAATTATGATGTAACTAAGAATGCACTGCTAAGATGGGGTTGTCGATACAAAAAAAAGGATCATTTGTGTACAGATTGATTCCAATGCATTGCTTAGTTAAGTTTGTGGCTTCCTTTCGTTCTCACATTTAATTTATCCAGTCCAAATCCATGATTGTTTGTACAAATTAAATAACCAAAAAGTCTGTCGCCAAAAAAATCGCCAGATGGGACATTTTTGTCGCCAATAAGGGAAAAAATTCGCAATTTGCAACATTGGCGAAGCCCAGGATGATCCCAGGCCCTGCATTGGATTGGTACACATGGTAATTACTGAACACTTACCCAACTGTTTCTACAACTAGGAATGAAAATCGTGAAACGTGAATATTGACCGCAATAATCGTCCTTCAATATCACACAATGTACCGTTCGTTCATGTTAAAAAATACTTACCTTATTTTCGTGCATATAAGACAAACCCGTATATAAGACGCGGGTTTTGATGATTTATGTAAAAATATTTTACATAAGACGCACCCATATCTAAGACGCACCCTGGGTGTGGGGTGTGTAAAACTTTGTATAAGACGCGTCTTATATACGCGAAAATACGGTATGTAAGTCTTGGGTCACCTTGGACATTTTTTTACTCTGATCACTCTGCATATTTTTTATTGTAATGTTTTTATAAAGAAAAAAAAGATTTCCCAGCCGCTAGGGGCTATCATTATTAATTCTTGATGGAAATGTTCTAAACTAAAATAATTTGTTTGAAAAATATTTTTTTAATTTTTATTTTCATGTTTTCTTGTCATTTCTGTTTTTCCAATATGTATAATTTCATCAGCTGATGACAAGCATTGTGAATTAGCATGATGTTGTAACCATGTTAACAGTAACTTCTCCCATTTTTACTCTAGTTTACTATCGTTAGTTTATACATAATCACATTAAAATTGTCAAAAGTCATTAATAATTATATTTTCTACCTTGTAAACTTAAATACCTTACTCCTTTAAATGTGGTAACAAAACAACAAAATACTGTTTGTTTGACCATTTGCATTTATCATAACATTGTTTACCTCATGCATCACTGCCTGTACATTGAAGATTTGAACATGTTACAGAATGACATGCATAGCTTGGTTTCAAACCATTGGTATCACTGCAAAAACTTCAGTAATATCTCTAAATTGTGATTTGGACTAAAAGATAATACTTTCAAATGATTGTAATAATAATGCAGTGGTTGTTTGTTCTGGCCTTAAATAGATAAATGGCGTTGCATTTGGACATAATTCATCCTTTACCAAAGTCATTTTCTGGGTTTAAACAATACACTGGCCTGGATTTCTGTCAGAAAACAAAAGACAGATCCACCAGTTAGTTATGTAATCAGAAGGAGCTGCCGAAACAACTTGCATGCCAGAATCAAAAATAGAATGAAAACAAAAAATTAAAATGGATTGACATGCAGGATATATTCCCAAGCAGTGTGTGTGTGTGGGGGGGGAGACTCAAAAGGTGTGTTTTGAGGTCAGAAGGTGGGGGGTCATTGCATGTGATGCCCCAAAAAATGAGAATAAACTGTTTTCATATCATGCTATAGTAAATGATTGTAAATTCAAATCTGAATAAAAAAGCAATACCATCTGTTTTCTTTTTGAAGCATTTACTATACTTAATACATGGTATACTCAGCATTATCAAATAACGTGATGTCCACACAGTTACAGCCCTCCACGCCTCCAACATTAAATAAAAAATAAACCAAGTTACTGTCTTTAAAATCCATAGGCTAGTAGAATTTAGACTTAATTACATGCAGTCTTTTCTACTTTCAGTAGTTGGTTTAATAATAATGCAAGTGTCATTAGAGATTGGATGGTGCTGTTGTTCAAATTTCCCCAAAGAAAGGCAGCTTAACAGATTGGGTACAACTGTATTTATACACAGACAAAAGAAACAAATCATGAACCAAATATGGGATGGACCTTTTCATTTCGGGGGGGGGGGGCAGGTTTACAGGAAAATAGAATCATCCCAAAAGTGTGTTAATGTAATCTCTTTCAATAAAAATTAACTTTGTAAACATGAATGTGTGCCTGTTATTGCCTTTAAATTGATCTCTTTTATGGCTATAATCATATTAAGAAAAGGGGAGTAATTAAAAGTTGATAGTTTAACAAGGTTAATGAATAATAATAAAGAGAACTAACCTGAAAGTTACATTCCACGTGTCAGATATATTTTGACTCATACTGGTGTTACATACAGTTAGTCTGAAACAATTTGTACAAACCTTCTTCATAGCATGGTCATACAGTGATGGCTTTGTCAACTCCCTTGATCCATCAATGAGGACCAAAAATATTTTTTTGGGCATAACTCCATTACTAATGTGTATCCATTATTTGTGCAGTTGCATTAGTTATGATATTTGCTGTTTTTGTCCTTTTTGCAGCTAAACTTTCTTAGCCAATATCACTTTCAGGGAATGTTTAATTGCACAGCTCTCAAAAATGGTCTGCTACTGATAAAGGTGAATTGTGCTCAGCTGTCATGAACAGTTAGCCAAATACTTAAGGGGGGTGGGTGGGAATATTTGGGACAGTGATAGTCACTCTAGAGATGAAGACAAACAAAAAATACACAAAAATAATATTAAATTTATTGACATAGAACGCTAATAATGCACACACTCTCACATCCCCACTTACACTACTTCTCATGATGATAAATAATGTAAACTGATTCAAGTCCTGCTGCTATTCAACTCTCTTAATGGTACATTTCTATTGTTACACTACATTGGAAACTTGCCAAAGTCATTTTGTTCCCCACTGATATTCTGGTCCAATTATTCATCCTCAGTTTGGCTCTATGAATTTACACAATTTTTCTGTGCTTTGCTCACCAGTACATGTAGCACTAAAGGTGGTCACAGTTAAACGCTATTTACTGTTACAACTGTTCTGACTCACTGCTTTATATTCTCATAACACTCAATATATCTTTTCCCACAGAACAGGTATATTGCATGAAAACGTTTTACCTTGAAATCAAAATGTCAGTATAGGTCAGTGAGTATAACCTCTGTTCACTCTTGACAATGTGTTGCCCAAACTGTTAATTGAACAGGTTGTGTGACATAGGCAATGATATTGCAGAAAAGTAGTTCAGCTCTAGAAACATTATCTGTTGATTGTTTAAACAAGCAAGTTACTTTGGGAATGAAGCTCAGCATTATTGTGCAGCCACTGTGCTGGTTGGTGTTGCCATGTCGACATATGTCATACACTCCTGAAATTGAATGACTAATGTCAGTATGGTGTTTGCAATATTGGCACAGAATAAAATGTTCCTCCTCGCTGCTGTGCTGCAGAAACCTAAATTCCATCAACCAAAATTTTGATTTGCTAAACATGGCTCTTTTAAGATATGGTTCATTTTCCAGATCACAATTATGTCTCAACATTTTTGCCTTCAAAATTGAACAGCACATGTGGATAATTCCAACAACCAAAATAATCATGTTTTGCATTTTTTAAATGTATTTAAAAACCCCAACATCAGATGGAAATGTTGCCACTGATCACAAACTTGCGTAAAGTTGGCTTCAACATTCTCATTCAATTCAATAATGTATAATAAGTATTAAATTTAATTGTTATATGCTGTTATTTTGTATTGTTTTTTTTCTTTCATTTTTAGTATAACTGCTGTTGAATACCTTATGCTTTTTCTATATTTTCTTTCTATGCTTACTTACCTCATATATCGATTTAAGGCAGTGAGTATAAAATTACAGCTATCAGATACAGTACCTAATCGAATGTATGCATTGAAACATTATAAAAGGATTTATAATTCTTGCTTCTATAGGTTTTAAAAGTAAAACAAACATGTGTAAAAGGTATTTTTTAAACCAAATTACAGTATTGACCTTGATTTATAAAATAAAAGTAGCTATGTCAATCGCTAATAATGAAACACTAAGAAAATGGTGGGGGGGGGGCGGCATCATCTTTAGTGGCTCATTTTTCGTTGGGGTTTAAATTTGTGGCTCATGGCAACAATGAAAACCATGAAAATTGATCCCCCACAAATATTGATGATACTTCAGTAACATCAGCTCTTTAGCATGTGTCTTTGATGTACTTCAGATGAGTCGAGGTTTTTATTCTACATATATGTCACTTACGTTAGCAAACTAGCTAAATGGCCTCTTAAATTGACATGGTTTATCACCCTAGCTATTGTTAAGCAATTAAGTAGATGCTTAAATCTGACCGCCATAGTTGACTCTGTATCAGCTGTTTTCCCCGATGATATGTTTAGCTGAGCTTTGACTGTTTATACATTGCTGTTGTATGAATCTCATTTACATTGTTTATACATGTAGTGTATATTCATCCATACTTTTGTCTGTCTTAAAGACTCTTGTATTTGCAGCTGGACAAAAAAGAACTCTCCAACTATTTGGTGGTGCAGAGCCTCAAAGTTTCCAAGGAAATAGAGGTGGCCGCAGAAGTGGTCACCTTATTCAGAGAGGTAACAACAGTCGGGGTCAAAGAAGAGGTGGTCACCATGGCACAAGAGGTGAAGACAACTTGGGCAGTAGGGGAGGAAATGTGGGTAGTCATTATGATGCACACCGTGGAAGCATGAATTCATTACTTGGGTTACCACCTGACATTAGGTCTAGTGTACCAAGTAATCTTAACTTTAATCCAAACCAACCAAGGGGAAGGGGGAGAGGGATAGGGTCAGAAAATGCAGCTAACTACAGACAAGAAAATTGGATGTATGGAGCATGACAGACACAAGACCCAAGTGCTAGTAGGCCACCATCTATGTCTGGAGAGAGAGGTAATAAATCTAGACAGAACCAAAGACGGGGTAATTTTCATGGGAGAAGAGGCAGAGGTCGTTTGGGAAAATGAGGGCAAGATAGAAGAAGAGGGGGAAATGTTGTTGGGGCTGTTAGAGGTCAATGTACGAGTGAAGTTGGGTCACAGTGTGGGAGTGATGATGATGAAACTGAAGAAGAAGGTTCTGATTTTGAACAGTCAGGCACAGACAGCTCCAGTAAGTAGGGTACAGAAAACAATAGCATAATTATATGGAAGAAATAATACTATCGATTCCATGATTTTTAACCAGACCAAGGACAATACAATTGCAGGAGCAGAAGGCATTAATAACCTTAGATTCAACACACTATGCAATAGATTGAGAAGATATAAAGCAAAACTAGATGCACTGAGGATTGAATCCAGTAGCAAGAGCAATAATGCAAAGGCTTTGGAAAAGATAGCGTTTTTTGAAAGTGCCATTAATCAGATTGATGCTGAAATAAAGTGAAGATCACCCGATACAAATACTGAGGCACAATTTGTTGAAAGACGAGAAAGGAAATCGCGAAAAAGGAGACCAAGGAAAAAAAATCAGATTATAAAATTGAAGCAGAAGAATCTTCACAACCAGTAGAAGATCCAACTATCGATGATTTGGACAACTCAGCATCTTCATTTTCTGATTCTGATTAGAACAATGGCAAGATCAAGACAGTTGTTGATGATCTTCTGTCAAAAACTAAGGATCTTGGAGAAAAGGTTGCTGATTTGAAGGTCAGTAAATCTGATTTATTTTTAGATTCATCTGATACCAATAAAGGATCTAAAGCAAGAAGTCCAGGATTGAGAACCTCAACAGGTTCTCTGACGAAGGAGAAAACCTATAGAAGGAAGAGTACACAGGAAGAAAGTAATGCGACTGAGTGTGAAGAATCAGCAGGTGCACCAAATGAAAATAAAGTCTTTTAATATTTCATTAAAGAGGTGAGAGGTCCTACATCTCTCAGAAATATAGTCGACAAGAACCTGTCCCCAAAAGATTTTGACATTTCAAAATGGTTTCTAAGTCATCAAAGGCGATTTATTTTGTTTAAAACAGATGAGAAAATTCACTTCATTGTTCCCTTTTACAAAGAAGCAACATTTTGCTTGGACTATAATGGTCTTGGCAGGTTTAAAAAATGTGATAAGTCTAATTGCCCACATGCACATGTTTGCAAGGATTTCATTGGTGGTTCTTGCAAGGAAGGACAGAAGTGTCGATTTTCACACAGCTTTAATGATAGAAATAATGCTGGTTTGATTTCCCCAGGGTTCCTGCGGGTCATGGAATCCTGGAAAAGTTTTGGAATTTAAAAAATAAATTTCAAGGGCCTTGAAAAGTAATGGAATTTGTCAAAACCTTGCAAAGTTTTGGAAAAGTCATGGAATTTCTGACAAGGGAGTTAAAGAAATTGATTACTTCAAATTTTTAGAGCACAGAACACCAGTTAAATAAAACACGATAAAAAAGATACGACGATAGATAAATGGTTTCATTTCATATAAGAGTAACTTCGTCTAACAGTAGATATCATGTGGTTTCCGGTGTAATTTACTGGGAAAATTCAAATGGTCAGCCGTGCCGCTTTGAGTACTTACCACTTGATGATCTGTCAAATCGAAGTTAATTTCTTCCAAAAAGTCTGTTATTTCTTCGATATAAAGTACAAGGTCAGTACTAATTTGATTTTGTTTATATTCCTCACTTGTTTTTTGGGTCTGTCGTAACATCTCATGCAGCATAGTGTTACGTATATTTGATTTAAATCATTTATTTTTAATTATCAGATCCAAATTTGTCATTTTGGGTTTAAAATTCATTAATTGGAAGATTATTTTAGAAAAATCTCTATGACCATACTTTATCTGTAAACATGTTTTTGACCTTGACTTGTTAACCTCATTTCTGGCCTTGCTTCAGAGTGATAAACAGGACTTGGAAACGATTGGCTAAATCCAAAGGACATCTTTTTATTTTTAGTTCTTGGGAGTGAGAAATGGCTGATTTTCATTCCATGCATACGTGTTTTTATGATCGTACGTTCTTTCTTTGACCTTCTGGAAAATCATGTGATCACTTGTTTATGTAAAAAAACAGATATAAACCATGTTTTAGGAGAGAACAATTTAGTAGAATCTTTGGCCTTTAAAGTACTAGTTGTGTTTTGAGTTGTATTGGAATTTGTGTCAATTCGTTGGAACAAGTCAAGAGGAATGATTTTATTTATCTGGAAAAGAATATGTGCTCATAGATTTTCATTTGGATTATTATAAAAACAAGAACTGCATCACGTGACATCGTCAGCCATTTTGGATTACATTGTCAAGATTCGAACCTGGAACTATTAGAACATTTATTTATCAGGACTCTTGCAATTCCATTAGTGGATTATTTTTGTGAATTCTAGATTGGATTATTTTTGGACTTGATTCTCTAAAATCTTAAGTTTAAATATTTTCTTTTATGAAAATAATTGTACTTAATAAATTTGTTTGTTAAAGTTTTATAAGCTTGTTAGTTTTCACTCTTTCTGTGTTGCTGCTTATTCGAACCTAAGCATGTAACAATAGTCAGTCGTTTATTACATCGGAGGGTACGACATGATTATAATCAGTATTGTCGATTTGATATTCTTTTTTTTGAGCTGTTACTTTAGTTCTAGTTTCAGAAAATTGAAAATTGTAGTGTTTTATTCAGAAGCCGTTTTTAGATAACCTGACAACCCATCTGAAAAAAAAATTCAGAGAATCATTTTAATATTAGACCCATCTAGGTCTCCCAATTGAATCTCCCGATTTTGCAAAATCCTCAATAAAAATAAATACTATAATAGATTGTGTATTAGAGCAAGAAAACTGTTCGAATTCAGAATTCAAAAATCTGCAAGAAGGCTTCAGTAAATTCCTGTAATATTACAGTGTGGGAATTTTGACTTCCATTTTTCAAGAGGGTTGTTAGGTTAGGATGAAACATATTTACTGCCAATATTATATATAGTTTAACTTTAATCAATCATTTTTCTGTATCTGGTAAACTTCGACAACTTTTTTAGTGTTGCTGTTGTTAGTATATTTAATGAATGTTTTTTTAAAGTTAAAGAAAAGAATTGTCAGTGTCTGAAATTGGATTTATATTTTAAATCTCCAAGACTCTATGTAATATGATAAATCTTAGATTGTAAGTCTGGTCAGGCAGTAGGTGATGAAAATGAATTACTTAATGAACACTGGACTGTTAGAAAATTCTGAACACATAATACAATACACAATATCTCATGATGATAGTGAAGTCTTAAAATCTTTCATTTTATATTGCTTTAGGTTTAGTCCAACATGCCTGGTATGTGCACATTCAGTAACAGCTGGCTGACCAACCCAAACTATGACAAATGGGTGGAGAAGAATGTTTCAGACATAAGGACTGCTAAATGCAGAGCTTGTAGCAAAATTATAGATATTGCAAATATGGGAGAAGCTGCCCTCAAAAGTCATTCCACCAGCAAGAAGCATGTGCATAATTGTAAAATATTGAAATCTGCTCAGAACAACCCAATCTCTGGTTTTATTTCAAATTCAGCCTCACCATCACCTAAAGTTATGCCAAAGCCTGCCCCAACATTAACTTCATATACATCATCAAATGATGTATTAAAGGCAGAAATATTGTGGACCCTAAGGACAGTGAACACCCCCACAGCTCCTTTCATTCCAATGAGGAAATTTCACGAGTCTTTTCACTGATGTTTCCGGACAGTGCAATTGCACACAAATTCACTTGCGGTGAGGACAAAACATCTTATATTGCTATTCATGGCCTAGCTCCATACTTTGCATCAACCTTAAAAGAGAGCATACACAAGTGTAATGGATATGTTTTGCAGTTCGATGAAAGTCTGAATAAACAATTGCATCAAAAGCAATGTGACATTCATGTCAGGTTGTGAGAACAGGGTGCAGAAAGAGTGCAAACAAGATTTTGGGACACACCACGGCAGAAGATCTGTTTGGCAAGTTGAGTCCAATCATCCAAGATCTTGGAACCAGGAACCTCCTACAAATTTCAATGGATGGACCTAATGTTAACTGGAAAACATTTGACATGTTGAATGCAGAGATTAATCGTTCACACCCTGGAAAGTCGTTGTTGCCAACAGGATCTTTCAGCCTACATATTATTCATAATGCGTTCAAGGATGGTTGCGCTGCCACAGAGTGGAATCTGGAGGAGACACTTAGCAATCTCTATTACTTCTTTAAAGATTCTCCAGCCAGAATAGAGGACTATCAAAAGGCATCTGGTAAGGAGGAGCAGCCACCAAAATTCTGTAAGCACAGGTGGCTTGAGAACATCACCATTGTAGAGAAAGTCCTGTCCTTCCTTCCATATCTAGCAACATATATTGATTCACATAAAAGCATCCAAAATTAAAATCATTTGAGAGTCTCAAGGAAGTGGTTAAGTCTCGTCTCTTCGTTCCGCAAGCAGTTTTTCCTTTCAGTGGCTAGAGAGATGGAGCCATTTTTACAGGAAATTCAAAGAGACGCTCCATTGCTGCCTTTCCTTTCAGAAGACATTTTCAAAATGATCAGGGGTCTTATGGAGCGATTTGTAGCTCAAGATCATCTGGACTGTATCACAGAGGCATCAAAGCTCATTAAATTTGATTTAACAAATTGCAAAAACCTTAAAGACTCAGCAAGTATTGAAATTGGCTTTGTGGCAAAGACTGATTGCTGACTTAAAAAGATCAGGGAAATTGACAGATAGGGACATTTTGGCTTTCCATCTTGACTGCAGGAAATTCCTCCAAGCTGTTGTCACAAAATTGCTGACAAAGTCACCAGTGACTTTTGTCCTAGTAAGAAATATGACATGCTTGAACCCAGAGAAAATGATGAAGGATATAAAGACCAGCATTCAGTCATTCCAATCACTGGTCAAAATTCTAGTCAATAATGGAAGAATAGATCCAAACCAATGTGATGCCATGGTTAAAAACTACAAAGTCTTTTTGGAAAATTGTTTGAAATTGGAAGACTATTGTGAAATTTGCTCAGTTCTCCAGACAGAAAGACTGCTTAGATTCGTTTTTTCATTCCTTGATGGCAGACAAAAAGGAATATGCTGACTTGTGGCCAGTTGCAAAACACCTTCTAACTCTGTCTCATGGCCAGGCAGATGTTGAACGAGGATTCTCCATTAACAAAGAAGCCATACGAGATAATCAAAAGCAGCTATCTCTCATTTCAAGAAGAATCATTATTGATAGTATTCGGAGCGTGGGAGGCATTGAAAATGTAAATATTAGTAAAGAAATGTTAAGTTATGCTTCAAATGCTAGACACACAGACTATACTTGGATGAGGAGAAGAAAAAGAGGGAAGAGTGTGAGAGTAGCAGAAAAAGAAAAGCAGATCTTGAGCTGGGTGACATGTTAAATAAAAGAATACGATTAAAGGATGACATCCAGCAGCTGCTCAAATTGGCAGATGAAAATGCTGAAAATGCCGAAAAGGAAAATAGCCTAAGCCTGCTAACTGCGTCCAATTCTCTCAGAAAGACTGCGAAAGTGAAACAAGAGACTCTGAAGGACCTTGATAAGGAGATAGAGCAGAAAAAGTTTGCTTCTCACTAAATACAAGAAAGCAACTGCAAAGTGATATGTTTTGTTAGTATTGTAAATAGGAACACATACAAAGACTACATAGGATTTGTTTGTTTATTTTCTTTTGAATACAAAATACATTGAACATTGGATTGTGACATGAATTACTACATAAAGTCAAGGTGTACAAGCCCATGTAAATTTAAAATGGACATATTAAAAATATATGTCGTTAATTTATTTGTTATTTTTCATTAATAGATGTCATTATTTATATTAATTTACTTCACAATGCAAGATAGTGTGGTCCTTGAGTTTTGTGAAATGGCCCTGGAAAAGTTTTGGAAAAGTCATGGAATTTGTTTTTGTTAAATCTGCAGGAACCCTGTTTAAAAAAATCACCATAACAGGTACAAAGTTTCTTTTCTTGGAGATCATTTATAAGTTCAGACTAGTATTGAATAGATTTATCATAAAATGCTTATTGAATCGAAGTTAACAAGTGCAATAAGTTTAATACAATTTTTCAGGAGCACAGTAACTTGTCAATATTTTCAGATGGAATTCCTATTGTTTCCTAATTTGAACTGGATATGTAATGTAACTACTTCCAGCGGCAAGTAAATGTGGCTTTTAGTAAAATTAGATAAGTGCTGCTTTTTATATGCACACCTACTGATGCTGACCATAATTTATATCATTTAACAAAGACTGATCAATAATATTTTGCAGCAATTAAAAGTGAGCAACTCCTTCTATGACAATTATAAAAGCCTTTTTATTTGTTCATGTGAACATCTTCATATGTTGACTATATGGGTGGGTGTTTAAAAGACAAATGTTGCTAGCCCTGCAAAGCATGGTATAATAATTATACTTTGTAAATTGTTGTTTCCACGCAATACAGTATGTTTACAAGTATATTACATCAGTAATTTCTCAATAAATAAATCCAGTTAGAATATCTCTTGTTTTTTGGTAAACTGCATGCGCTTCTTCAGCCTGGATGCCAGCTGTTAATCTTCTCTTGTCATTGCCTTCTGCTGCTTTAAGCTAGATACAAAATAATAAAAGGGAATCAGTCTAACTTCTATGTCGTAGGTACATTTACTTAAAATGTGGATAATTTAAGATTTTCTTTTTACATTTGCACTTACTTTGAATATGTGTTTATCTTTAATTAATAAATTTCAAAAAAATTTGAGGAAAATAATGCTTTGCCATCAAACATAACAGCAAGCTATATGATACACCGGCTCTGACTGATTATTGAAAAGATTCATAGAATGAAGGCAAAAATACTAAACGGACAAAACAAGTAATCATTTTAATTTCCTGAATGAAACTTTATCTGTAACATGAGCAAATTTTACAGTTGTTTGCACACATATATGCTCTTACAATTACTGTAAGAAGAGTACCATGCAGGGCTGTATGCAGTAACTAACTAGTTACATTGGTTGACTCTGGAGACTATTGACCTTTCAATAACCTTGGTTAAAGTATGTGTTGTAGAACTACATTTTCTGCGATGTAATCATTACTTCTTTATTTAACTTGCCATGAATATCACCTCTGACGTCTAAATCCCAGAAGCAGTAGGTTGTTTTATCACACAATGTGCAAGCCAGCCACAGCAAAGTGCAAGCCAATCGCAATGTTTACTCAAGAAATTTACTCCAAAATAAAAGTTGTTCTGTAAATCCAGTTTTCTTTGAATTAAAATAACCTTGAGTTTTTTTGTACTCCAAAATATCAGTAGCATGTATGTTTATGGAGGTCAAGTTATTTTGCAGAAACCATTTTTTTTCAGTCACAAAGACACTGACTTTTGAATTTTTTTTATACCAAAATCAATGAATGATTTTTATCCAACATGCAAAAGTCAGTCACAGAGTTTATGAAGGTAAATGGTCAAGAACTAAACTTGCACATAAACCATTTGTCTTCTTTCAGTCATGAATGCTTCAGTAGCCTAGTGGTTGGAACATCAGCCTTGGATGCGGAAGGTCAAGAGTTCGAATCCCGGCCAAATTATATCAAAGACTAATAAAAATGATACTAACAGCTGGCTCGCTAAGTGCTCAGCATTAAGAAATTAGTGTTAGGACTGGTCAGCATGGTGTCATGATAATGTGATGGGGTGGGACATAATGCTGCATGTCTCTGGCATGATGCCCCAGTGCTAGACATAACTATAAACTGCCACACATCAGACATCGTAGCAATATGACCAATTTTTATAAAAAGATCCATAATCCAAATCACACACACACTCTTTCAATCAAAGTGAACGTGGCCTGTGAGATTTCTTCCTTATACAAAGTGTATGTTATCCATATGTTTCATCCAGGTATGTGATTGTAGAACTAATATTATTGTGCTGTTTAATTGTACAGTTAAATTCCTCAAAACCTAACTTCAAGTATACGGACATCCCCAAGTGAATTATTACTCTTAAGATCAATTTGTCCCAATGTAAAGCGAAACCCATCAACTGTGAATACCAAAACAAATTTTAGTCCCAGATTTCAGCTGTGAAACTCAGTTAAAGCTTAGAAATATATTTAGTAAGTAAATTCTTGACACACACTGGAAAAGATTAGTTATGGTCAGCAAGTATCTGTACGACAAAGACACGAAAATATAACTATACCGATTCCATCGGAGAAACAAAGAAAAAGAGCGAACACTAAGGCAAAGTTTTAATTAAACGCTGGTAGGTAGGCCATTTAAGAAAGATTATGTTTTATTTGTCTGGTATTTAATTATTGATCTTGTCCATTTGTGTGAATGATCAACATAACATTTTGTGCTTTTTAAAATAAATATTAGTGCTTTATGACCAGATATGTAGCCAAGCTTTTACTGACTGGGATCAACAAAGCAAAGTTAGATTCACTTGATTGGCTTTTGAACTGTGACCATCATTAATGATGAAGAGTATTTAAATATATGGAGTATCATTCAAAACTCTAATGGACTTGAACCAAAATGTTATAAAAGTATCTCATTCCTCAAATATTTCTTGTGACACTGACTGTATTTGTATGTAGAGCAATGTGTTTATTCTTGTGACAGGATGTGATTTTATGTTGTGCACATAATTTTTTCATTAAATGTAGCTTTAAAAAAGCTCTCTTAGCTTGGTGCACTCTGACACATACAGACACCAGTATCCATTCATATCTCTCTCTCTCTCTCTCTCTCTCTCTCTCTCTCTCTCTTCTCATAACTGCTCAGAATAAACATATTTCATATTTTATTCACACTGCAAAACTCGTTAAACTGAAAAAAAACATCTAGAAACAAAGGACTTTTAAGTTTGAGGGTTCACTAAAATTACAAAATTAAGTGATATCAACTAAGATGTGTATCATTCTGTCTAAAATACCTTGAGGAATTCAATCTCCAAATATATGCATGGATTTCTATCCAGCAGTTTATGGGTGGAATTTGAGATCTGAGGCTTTAACCACTGATGAATTATATGAGATTAATGTTGAAAAAATCCTGCATTAACATGAATGTAACTTATATCAAATGACAAAATTACCCCAAATCAACCATGACCTCTTCTGACATATGACCCTGTCAGTCATACTATAAAAGAGACTCTTGATTTGTGAGTACTGCTTGTCAATTTGATCTATCAAAAATCTGGCAAGAGTATTGACTTGAACATACATACATACATACATACATACATACATACATACATACATACATACATACATACATACATACATACATACATACATACATATATATATATAATTGACGTGATCATCTACAAACTAAATATTACATAGTTAATTGTTGTCAAGAGTATAGATTCTAATTTAAGATACTGACCTATAAATAGGTGTTAACAAATTGAGTTCAGTTTAAATATTGAGCCTGTTAACATGTTTTGAGTAATTTATCATTGGCTAGTTAAGTCATGTGGTGGAATACAGCGATGTATGTCGTGTGGGTAGGTATTGTGAAATGTGGGATTAACAAGTCAAGGATGTCAGCGGATAATGTTGCAACCTAGTTGTCATAGACTCTTGGAGATGTGTATACCGGTAAGTAGAGAACTGAGCAATTAATTATAAATTAATTCCTAATTTAGATTCTTATTTCATATCTTTTTCTGTTTGTGTCAGTCCACAAATGTGTTTAATATTGTGCTTATATAATACTTGATAGGAGACATTGTTTGGATTTTAACTGTAATTACAGAGCTCATTAGACTAAAATATTATTCTGAGAGTATTGTGAAATTTACTGGACAATGCCATTGCGATACATCAGAACTATTGCCACACCAGGTCCTGGACTTCATTTGGAACATTCGATTCTTTTGGACTCTTGTATAACCTTTCTAGTCTTATTTTGGATTTAATTCATATTTCTCTTACATTTTCGTTTTTCCACTTTAGAAAATTAACTTTTCTGCTTAACAGAACTTGATGGTTTTGTTTCGTTCTATTATTTAGTTTATGACAATAGAGTCGTTATAATGGACCTTGTTACTTGGAAGTTAATGAAGGTTGTGTTTTGATTAAACACTAGCTCTTCTAGATTCATCTATTTTGTAGTGTTGTTCATGTTTATTTGTCTTAGGCTTGACTTATCGGGACAATACTTATGAGTAAACTATCTAGACTGACATGGTCAAGCATAAATTCAAATGCATATACAGCCTACAGTTCGAAACAGTGCATTGACATTTCGTAATTAAAAGAAAGGATACATATTTTTCAAACATAACTAGTATTTTACCTTAAAACTTTAAAATAGATGGTCGATCGCCTTTCTTATAATAATATGGAACATTTCTTGTATTTTCTCTCTTCGCCGTTCAGCATGGACCTAAAACAACGATTTAGAAACGTTACCGTTCATTAACCATAGGACGGTCCATTGTGAGAACAGTTTAAAGCGAAGAATCAACAAATTCAAAGAAATTACTAAACATTATGACCACCCACAATCACTTTTTTTAAGTACATTAAAATGTATCACTGACTTCATTGTGATGTCTTAATATAGTAGTTTTGGGATTAAATGCACATATCATTTATCAAGCCTATACAAGCAACACTCTAAGCCAAATTACCAAAACAGTGTGTGGGTGTGTGTGTGGGTGTGTGTGTGTGTGATATAGATTATTAACGCAGCTTTAACAATTTTTCCGTCATATCTCAACGATGGCCGCAGTGTGACCGCTTATAGTGATGTCTAGCACTCGGCATCATGCCGCAGACATGTATCATGATGTCACACTCAGTCACATTATCCTGATGCATGGCCGATTAGTCATAACACTAACCTCTTACTTAATGCTGAGAAACCAAGCGAAGCAGTTCCTTGTATCATCTTTATAAGTCTTTGGTTCATCGTGACTCGGCCATGGTTCAAACCCGCGACCACCTGCATCCGAAGCGGATGCTCTAACGGTTAGACATTATAAGATGTATTTTGGTGAATATCCTATGTCAATATAACTATCCATCCAGAACAGAAGAGATAAGAACATTTCAAAGGCATCCATACAGTAGGACTGTGGATTCATTTTCTTTCAGAATGAATTAGACATTAAACGTGTTCCGACTAAATCATCATATCAATGACTTTCCGTTTATGAGATGCAGCAGTAAAACATTTTTAAGATCACCTGTGATATTAGCTGCAAATAAACGATATCCAAGTGGCATATTTTTCACTTGTTTTATTGTTTAGTATTCCAGTTATGGGGAGATAGAAACTTATATGTGTTCCTGAGATAAACTAGTTAATAAGCTTATTTTCCATTTTCTTGATCGTAATATGTTTTCTATTTTGTTTGATTCATTTATTCATTCTGTTATGAATCTGCTCACTCTAATTTACCTCAAATCCTTTCCTATGTCTGTTATTTTTTCTTTCTTTCTCTTCCTTTTGATGTAAATGTGTCTCTGAACATTTAAAGTAAGATTCTGAAGGATGAAATCATCAACCACATTTCAGTGTTCTGTCATCAACTGCACTTTAAAGTTTATGTTAGTTTAGAAGAGGAAAAAAAAAAAACAACTGATACTGAAGACCCCATGATAATGATGTTGAGGACCCTGTGATATTGCTGCAGTAGTCCCCCGTGATATTGATACCGAGGACCACGTGGTACTGATATTGAGAATCCCGTGGTAATGATATTGATAACCCCACCCATTTGTCATTGAGAAAACCCATGATATTGAGGATAATCATGTCTACAATGGCTGTTAAGGTGATCATGAAGCATACATTTTTAATTTATCCTAACAATTTCTCCCTTTAATAAAATTACATGTTTGTGAAGCTCGTCAATAACAAGAACTTAAGTTTTAACTTTATATGTGTGTTGTGTTTTTTTTTTTTTAAAAAAAAACATTTTCATACGAATTTCAAAGCAATTTGTTGCTCACGAATTTATGTAAATTTATTTTTTTTATTAGAAACTGACGAATATTACATTATTTGTTCTCATACTTAATAGATTTTAAAAAGTTTTTTTTCTCACTCCTTTAAGTCAGCAATAATTTTTTAAACAATGGTAAAAATAGTATGAAATATCTTTGATGATAAACAATGGTAAAAATAGTATGAAATATCTTTGATGATAAACAATGGTAAAAATAGTATGAAATATCTTTGATGATAACAATGGTAAAAATAGTATGAAATATATTTGTTGATAAACAATGGTAAAAATAGTATGAAATATCTTTGATGATAAACAATGGTAAAATTAGTATGAAATATCTTTGATGATAAACAAAGCAAATTTCCTTGCAACTCGTTTAGAGAACTCGATTTCTTCATTTCAAAAGCTTTTAACTCACACTTTACCTAGAGAAATGATTTCAACAACCTTTTAAATACATTGCACTGAAAACATATCTAAACGCAAATAACAAGATTTCGTTTTTCAAGGAGACAAATGTATAATTTTCGTCGTACAGTCGTGGGTTAAATATTCACACATATTCAGTTGTCTATACACCTTTACATGTTAATATAGTTTCCACCATATTTACAAAATTTGTAAATAATTCATTTATAAATAAAGTCAACCCCTTATTCATTTTCAAAAGCATTAATTCTTTCGTTCATCTATTGATTACCCGGAACAATGTCCCCTTGTTCTGAATAATGCATTATCCCACAGGAAGTGGAGTGTAACGAGCATGGGTTAAAAGTAAGTCATCTTTTACCCACCTCACAAATTTAGACCTCAAAGGAGACGAATATACATCTATGACCATTTTGCAGTTTTTCGATGCGCAGCCAGTATGATCAAACTGTTAGACGATGAGAGACTTCCACGCAGACAGACATACAGATACGGTTGTATGCAAACTGATCTCAATAAATTCTTGCGCGAAAAGTCTTCAATACAGGTTTTATACTCTTTGATAATAATAATAACAAGGTAATTTTAAAGTCATTGGTAACATTGAGATTTATATTATTTCGGAAAAGCAAATTATTCTACGAAATATGCTGTCTTACACGAAGCCATGAGCTTATACATGTCTTACCTCTCGCCGAGCAGACTCTTTTTCTGTGTAGTAATTAGGACAGGATTTCCGTTTACGATTGTGGCCCTTCCCACCACAGCTGCCACAGGTAACATTTGACTGAGATGTACTGGAGGAGGTATATTTGATAATGGGGTTTGATGATATTGTGGTATCATTCTGGGAGCACTTATTTATCTTCTCAGAGGAGACAGAACGATTTTTATGGCCCAGTGTTGTGGAGGTCTGTTGTAATTCTTCTGGTTGAGAGCACCGTTTTAGCATTCTGGGTTGATATCGTCTGCTATCTGGAATGTTAGCTGATGATTCTACACTTGCGAGATCAGTGATGACTTTCATCTTACTGACTATGCGGACAGTTGAAAATAACGATGAAATGAAGATGAAAATATTAATAGTCCCCGCTTTGAAAATGAGTTTAAACAAAGTAAACACTTTCACCGCAATCCGCTCTCTCTCTCTCTCTCTCTCTCTCTCACACACACACACACACACATGCATACACGCGCGCGCACACAAATGTCGAGAAGAAAAGATACATGATTTCCTCTGGAGTGAAAAAGAACCTGGGTCGGCTACGTCTACAATGTTCACTATACCAATTATACAAAGTTGCAATAGCCTATCGAGATTATTCACTAAAAAAGTTAATACGCATTAATAAACATGGTGTAATCAGCAATTGACCAGTGATGAATTTCCACTGATTAATCAGTAATGACATAGGAAAGTAATTAGAAAAAAAATATTCATAATCCCCGTTTCCTAAATGAATTAAACATGATACAAAATTTCATAGAACTCCTCTCTCTCTCTCTCTCTCTGAAAAAATATATGCAGGAAGAGATAAAAAAAACTTAAGCAGGATGAACCCTTTAAAATCAAATTTGCGCATGTCGTCGCAGCAGTGTAGGTAGAGCGATACATTCTTTATGTAAACCATCTTTCATGTCTAATTCGTTAGCGTCTTCTATTTATGTAATCAATATAATAAAAATACAAGGTTAGAAAAGAAACGAAACGTATCAACTTGAATAGAGGACTGAATTGCCTCAAAAGATACAGAACTATATTTTGTAACAGTTACTTCTGGCAAGGATGTGAATAGTTCACTTGCACTGGCAATATACAGTTGGAATCGCATTACAATTAGCATTTCCGGTTCAGTATCCATACTATAGTTGTAGTCTATTTTTATAACATTTTTCCTCTCTCAATTTGATGGTGATAGAAGAGTTATATCTATGCATTTTCGGTAGGGATTTAAAGGTAATTGTTTATTCTTGAGAATATGAGCTCATAGATTGGTTGTCTGTGTATTTCAGTTACAGTGCACAGTGAGTAAATAGGCCTTTGTGATGATACGGAAGTGAAATATATGTTGTTTACATGCTGCTCTGTTTACAGTGTAGCCTCTCAAACAAAAAATGACAGTGAGCATTTGAAAAGAACTTCACCATGAAATTATCTTTGAAGGTATTTTAGATTAGCATATGTCTTTTATTGATTGCCACTCAGTGGAAAGGTCAGTACTGAGAAATACATGTTGAGAACATATAGTAAAATTAATTGCTCTGTTATGTCAGATTGACTTTAGTCAGTCATAGCTCAGTTGGAAATGCAAGTATGCACATTTGTATATACGTCATATAAATAAATTATATGTATAGCATATACATTTGATAAACCACTCGACGGATGATTTTTCAGCATTAGGAAACCCGACAAGATCGTGTACTTTTAGTATAAAGAGATTGCATATTCAGCGCGCGCGTGTGTGTGTGTGTTCATTATATTTACATTCAAAATGTATTTTTTTGTGTTCATTAAAGCAAATTCGTCAACAACAAAAAATCTGTATTTTAAAAATGATATAATTTATTCCAGGTTTTTAAAACTATTCTTCCAACAAATTTAAAACGTTTCTCAACAAATTCAAACATATTGAGGAGAAAAAAAACTTTTAAAAAAAAATGTTTTTAAAATATCCCCTGAAATTCAAAGATTTTTAAATGTTGTGCAAATTGCATATAGAACTATTAGTTTTACAATTAATCTCCTGATACGTAATCTTATGGTAGAGCATAAAATGTTTGATCCGGACCTTACCCAGTGTCAATAAAATATTTTTAATTCCAAAAATAATTTAAAATTGCGCAATACTGTTTATATTATGGTTCACATAGTCCATTATGATTTATTATTGGAGATCACTATAGCGTCCCTTATATTAGATTCGTTGTGTGTGTGCGGGCGGTGCTGGCGGATGTGTACTTTCGTCTGTTTTTATTCTTTACGTAGAAGAATCCTGCCTTTATCAGACTGTCTTCTTTGAACTAATTCTGCTATATTCGCGACCATAAAATCATTACTCTGAAGTAAGTTGGTGCAATTATTTACAGAGAAGAAAGAAAAAAAAACACGCATCTTGTTCGCCAGGAATTTCTAATAATACGCAGTTCAATGTACGAACCTTAAGTTTGTACTAACGATATTCTACCAAGAAGAACAATACAAAAATTTGCCAGAAACAAGAAAACCACACAAAGGCAAGGGCGTACTAATGAAGGGTAAAAGGCAGGCTTGAGATGTAACTGTCTGGTCCATTCGTGAAAAATATTATTTTGGCAAAGTCATGTTATCTTCTCTAAATGAAGAAAAGCGTTGGATAAAATAATAAATTACCAAATTTAGAAGAGTAGATAACCTATTTATATGGCTGATCACGTGACTGATCACACCAGTAACATGATTCATACATTAAGCAAATCTACTTAGGAAAACATAAAATTCGAATTAAATAGTAATTATACTATTAAATTATTATTATTATTATTATTATTATTATTATTATTATTATTATTGTGTCTTTAATTACACATTCAATTTTAAGTTTTAGTAACATAAAGTCCTGACAATCAAATTATTATTATTATTATTATTATTTTGTCTTTAATTATACATTCAATTTTAAAATTTAGTAACATGAAGTCTGCAGTTCAAACCAATTACCAGGTTGCTTTATTCCAGAATCTTGCTTTGCCGCAATGACTCTCGGACTTTTTTGCTTCCTTAGAGTTGGGAGTATGGTGGCGTATGATTTGTATCCCCTATATGGACTTTTCTGGCTGGAGGCTGAAGTAGCTGTAAGCGTCTGGCATCTTTCATTCGGCTTCGTCACAAATTCCTGTAGTACCTAAAATATTCAAGATTGACGTTTTCTGGAAATAGCTCATTTATAAAATGTAGCAAGGTTTATACCTGAAATCTTCTATTGAGATAGAAATGTTCGAAGAAATCGTTCTCTTTTAATGGAGGCATATCTTTTTAACCTTACAACTAACTTTTTCACCTTTTGCGTTAATAAAACAAATTCAAAATAATTGTGGGTTTGAGCTTTGTAGAAACGAGGTTTCCATCAGAGGTTTGTGCAATATTTCATTCAATAAATGCTGAATCGAAAAGACAAGCACTCTATTCAGTTATGACAATTCAATTAATATAGTTTGGTGATGGAAGCATATATCCGCCTATCTAATACTAAGATGAGTGATTTTACCATTATGAGAATTTTACAAGTTTGCTTGAGGGAGAATAACTGATTTCACCATTACACTTTGTATGTATGTGTGTATTTGTAACAAATCCAGGAAAAAAGTCACAGAAAAAAAGTCACAGGAAAAAAAGTCACAATGAAAAAGAGCCCTAGGAAAAAAAGTCACAGGATAAAAATAAGTGAGAATATCACACAAATTTAGAAACCATAAATAATATATTACGATGGAGATAATTTTAAATAAAATTCAAATATATACACTCCGAAAAATTTCAACTTGTAATGAAAACTAAATCCAATAGAACAATTATCTAGCTTATAATAACATTAAACGTTTGGCTGAAACCAGTATGTTGAATTGTTTAGCAATCCCAGGCTACAAAGGGACATTACATCATAAAAATCTTTTGTTCTGCCAATGTAACAAATTAGTGTCTTACTTGGCTTCAGACCTATATTCATCTATTCCATATTGTATTCAATGAAGCAAATGCAATGTTTATTTCATTATTTGTTCACATTAGGTTGACATTTTTTTGGATATGTATCTATTTGATTTTTATGTAAAGTTTTCTCTATAGTAATATAGTATGTACTGTACCAAAATTTGTGTTATATTCCCGTTTTTAACCTGTGATTTTTTTCTATAACTCTTAATTCTTGTGACTTTTTTTCTTGCGACATTTTTCCGTAACTTTTTTCATTTGGCTTTTTTCCTGGATTATAATAATAATAATAATAATAATAATAATAATAATAATAATGACTGGTGAGTGATCTTTAAGGGGAGTCATAAACCTCTCTCTCTCTCTCTCTCATGTAATACCACGTTAATTTTAGACTGTTCTTAGTATGTATATGTCATGTATTGTCATTAACTGATTGATTCCAATACTTTTGTTTCCTTATCTTACTGTGTTTAAGATATTAAAAATTATTTTTTTTACAGACATCTAATGTCATCAGTGGCGTAGCCAACCCTCGTGCGATGACCAAAAATCTATTATCATGCATTATTATGTGAATTTAAAAATGAAAATTTATATATTTACTCTGAAATATAATTTAGTCCTACCCAAAACTGTGACTTTTTTCCTACCCAAAACTGTGACTTTTTTCCGCAGAGTGTGACTTTTTTTCCTGTGACTTTTTTCCTAGCCGAAATTGTGACTTTTTTCCGTGACTTTTTTTCCGCGCACCTTTGTAACATGTCCAAGAAAATTAAATGACCACTTACTAATAACTTAACGTGAAATATTTGACAATATGTTCAAAATTATCACATGCAGTTGTTCAGTTAATATGTTTTCGCCATTGTTTAAATACTATGTCTCTATGCTCAAAGTACGAAAAAAAAAAAATAGAAGGGTGAGAGATTCTAACCAAGCATTGCGTCTAGATTTCATTGGACCAAACATTTGGTCTTCATATAGCTTGAAAACAAAATGTGATTGTCCTGATATAAAGTAACAAAGGAACAAAAGAGATCCCATTATATCCATGCAGTGCAAAGAAAGAATATCATGGCTCGACCTAAACCACAAAGGAGTTCCGTTACAATCACAAACAAAAATAATTGATTACGGGGTAGTATTATCAAAGATAACAGATGTACTATATACATTATAATGGCGGGAAAGTCGTGCGTTTTCTACCTGAAAAGGAAATGAGTTCAGGTCCTATATTTTCCAACACTTTTTTTTAAATGTCTTCACAAACTAAATTTAATAATACAATACAGCTGTTTAGTATACGTTTAATGTCGGACTAAAATGTTGATTGCGGTAATGTCATAAGCTAGTAATAGTCAAATACATGTAATATGCAGGGCTTCATAAACTCGACCGCAAGGACAGAAGAGACACATAGGGCCTCGTTCCCAAGAAATCTATTATGCCTTCGGGGATTTCGACTTTGGGTTATTTATTTTTTTTTTATTGGATTTTCCTATTCACCATCGTTGATTGATTTGTACTACTCCATGGTGAGTATTATTATTGTTAAATAATAATAATAATAATAATAATAATAATAATAATAATAATAATAATAATAATAATAATAATAAAAAATAGGATGAGCAATAAAACTCTAGTTTATTAAATAAAACGTGTGAAGTTCTTTGTAGGGATCAAACTTTTAAAAATGTTTTGTTTCGTAATGTAATATGACCTAGTTTTCATCATCAGGTTTAGCGTATGAATGAACCTTGTTAGTATGATACACCTGTCAAGATCGTTCACCTTTTTTGCATTAAAGTGAATCGTAATAAACAAAAATCGTAATCAATTAGGAAGGATGACGAGTAAAATTCTTTTTAGGAATGAGGAAACCCGGAGGAAAACTTTAGTTTTGCACTTTGCTATTATTTCCTATTTTTCATTTGTGCATTAGGTTTAGCAGATGAATGAAGTCTTTTTACCGTCTAGTACATGCTAAGCTAATTTTTTTATGAATAAAAGATGATACAACACAAAATGTAACGTAAGTAAAATCTCTCTGGATTCATGCTGATATTAAAACTTACCCTTTGTCTTGGAGTGAGAAGGAATCTAATCCTGGAGGTCATCTTCTACCGTTATCTATCAAGCACCGAATACAATATATGTTGGGTATCAAAGAACCTGCACTGCCTATTGTTTTTATAGCAATGACCCTTACACAACCTACGTAACATTGGTTACGTAACTTGTCGTTTGTCCCCCGCACCCCCCCCCCTTAATAAACATCTCAAAATGATTTATTGTTGCTTATATTTATAAAAACCAAATAAATTGTCCGATACTCCAATGGATTGCATCAATTCTCAAACACTTTTTTCTTCTGCATTATAGAATAAAAAATATTGAACTTAATTCATTATTGCCTTTCACAGTTCAACTATCTGTGTTGCCGTCCACTGTGGTAACTGGGGTCAAACACGAGGTCCAAAATATTTCACGTCGAAAGATTAACACCAAAAAATTCATCACACTTCAAATATATTTCCAAATTATTATTATTATTATTATTATTATTATTATTATTTAACTTTTTTTTAAATTGTTATTGTAACTTTATTCGTGATTTTAACTTTTGCCATTTGGTAATTTATTTCACGGATACAAAATATGATGCTTGAATGAAAATTGTGTTTTTTTTATATATTTATCATACAATTTTACAAGTATTCACAAAATCAGGGAATCCAGTTCCCTGTAATATACGTCTCCCATCTGAAACGTTCTCAAACCACGGACTGATTCGTTAGAGAAATCGCAGATTTGCTTTCTTGCATGGTACGAGCTGTGAAAAGTTTGGATTATTGATATTAGATTTTTTAAAATTGCAGATGTGAAAAAATATATTCAAAATAACACACACACACACACACACACACACACACACACACACACTGATGTGCCCGTAGTATTATTTGTAAAAGGGGAGGGGGTTGAGAGGACGCACAAACATGTAGTGGTGACCTATTTAGTTTAACAGATGTAGACCAAAGCATGTTTAACGTGAACCGAGGGGGGAGGGGCGGGCAAATTCAAGTGGAAATTCCCGAACAACTATAGTGCGAGTTTAAAGATAATAATTGCATTATCTCATTATTCGTGATAAATTAATTGTAAAATTATATGTTTTTTACACAACAATTTTGCTTGATACAAATTAACATTGAATGTAACAAAACTATTTGTGAACCTTTAGTTACATATTGGACACGAATCACGTATGGATACATGGAATCAGACTGTTAAGTTTCAAAAGATATTCGGTCCAAAATCAAAATTTTGGAAACATTTTGGATTTTAACAAAGATTAATTACTAGCGTTTATTAATGTGTCAAGTACATGTATTCCTCTTTTCCAAAACGTTATAATAGCAATTGTAAAAAGTCCCTTTCTAGAAAATCAGGACTTGAAAAGAGAACAAAAGAATTTTGAGAGATGAGAGAACACGACCAAAAATAAAAAAAGGAAACGAAAGAAAAAAAAACAAGCGGTATACAGCTTCCGAAATGAGCTGAACTCTGCAAAAAATGTGTTATAAAACGACGCATGCGTGTTGAACTTCCAGGTATGAAATCTGTACTGTAAAGAAAGTGACAGCTCTAAAGATATATAGAAATTAATTAAACTTTTTTTTATTGCGTCATTGCATGTGCTAAAGTATCCTTTGAAACAAATACATCAGTTGCAGCCAATAGTGCAACATCTTCCCCCCCCCCTTACTCCGATATCTCCCCCCCCCCCTACTCCGATAACTGGCCACGTACTAATATCATATTAATCAGGACCGGACCTAAGTTTTTCGGGGGGGGGGGGGCAAAACTTGTTATTGGGTTAAGCGAAGTCGCGAAGCGCGGAGCCTTCTGGGGGGGGGGGGGGCCGGGGGCATGCCCCCCCCCCCGGAATTTTTTTTCAAGGATGCAAAATGGTGCAATCTGGTGCTATCTGAACCTTGAAAATGGGATCTAACAAAAGTGACTAAAAACTGCAATGTTTTAAAAACACTAAAAAAAATATTTAAAAAAAAATAAATTAAAAAAAATTAAAAAATTCGGAACCCACTTTGCATCTTTATCAAAAGCAGTGAATAGGTTTTTTTTTTAAGGGGGGGGGGGGAGGCCGGGCCCCCTGGGCCCCTATAGCAGGTCCGGCCCTGTTAATATATAGAAAAACATTTGTAGCAATATATGATATATTCATCTTTGTTTTTAAAAAAAAATACTATTTTTGCACAGAAAACAATGCAATTCATAATTTTTCTGTCACGGGACGTCATTGATACAACAAATTGCATTCAATTACGATTGAAAGCGGTATTCTGGTGTAGGCTTTCGCTGGTTTGGCGTCTTTGTGTCGGAGGTGGTGGCGGTGTTCAGGATTTGCCAGGTAAGTAATGTTGACATAGATGTGTACTTCACGCGGCAAATGCTTTTGTATGTCAGGGTGGAAAGTTTCACAGCACCGTGTTTGGACGTAACACGGAACATCAAAAGAATTACAAAACCGGCATTTCGCAATAAACGAGAACAGAGGCATATCTAATAATAGTGGTGACCTTCCCTCACCGCCGCCAGCAAACCAACAACAAACAAATACGCTTAAGGATATACCTTTAAGCTTTGTTTTTCTTTTAAAATTTCTTTTATAAAATCACTAATAAGGCTCAAAAACAAATTATTTAATATTAAACTGTCATTATGTGGACCCATGGGGATACACAATAAAATATGTCATTAAATTAAATATTCTATTATATAGGGTACATACGGAAACAAGTTAGGAACAAATTATGCAAAACAAGAGCATACCAACTATCTTAAGGAGAGAAAGAATTAAGAAATTGACTTGGGGAGGGGGGAGGGAGAAAGAGCTATGGGAATCCCTAGCAGGTGTAAGAGGGAGATCACTCCTATGGGTTGTTTTCACAGATTGAGTACTATAGAAATAAAGATGGAATTATGACTGTTATCAGCCACTACAGCTTACATTATAGATATATAATTCTGTAATTCCGTACTTTAGGGACTTTAACAATCAATATATTATCACGATTACTTCAGAAATTAAACTAGATAGGATGGTGCGCGGAAAAAAAGTCACAGGAAAAAAAGTCACGGAAAAAAAGTCACAATTTCGGCTAGGAAAAAAAGTCACAGGAAAAAAAGTCACAGTTTTGGGTAGGAAAAAAGTCACAGTTTTGGGTAGGAAAAAAGTCACAGTTTTGGGTAGGACTAAATTATATTTCAGAGTAAATATATAAATTTTCATTTTTAAATTAAATGTTAGGTTAGGGTTAGGGTTAGGGTTGAATTTTATTTAAAATTATCTCCATCGTAATATATTATTTATGGTTTCTAAATTTGTGTGATATTCTCACTTATTTTTATCCTGTGACTTTTTTTCCTAGGGCTCTTTTTCATTGTGACTTTTTTTCCTGTGACTTTTTTTCTGTGACTTTTTTTCCTGTGACTTTTTTTCCTGGATTCGATAGGATAAGTGTCGATGTAAAATTTGTTTAAACTCGCGTTAATAATTTTTAAGAGATTGTGATGCTAATCCAGTTAGCGCTTTGTGGTTTCTATAAATTATTGTCTCTTTTTAGCACTCTATGAATCAACAATATTTTAAAGACCTTAACTAATCACTGACATTTCTGATATTACTGAGTTGTAACCTATTTCTGGATTTCTGTATTCATCTGTCATGCATGCAGGGCCGGAATAAGGTGGCATAATTGCATAGTAGCATAGTGGGCACGTGCCCATGGTCACCCTAGTCATGGGGACCTTCTGGTTGCCGTGGATAAAATTAGATGTGTTTAAATAAGCCATATATAGGTCTAACACGTCTTATACTTGACCTAATATAGCTAGAATAATTATACACAAAAGTAAAGGGCATTTTAAGGACGGCTTTCTGTGTGTATTTAAATATCTATAAGGCCATACCAAGTCTTAAGTGTACACGGCTTACAAAAGCCTTAATCTGGACCTGCATGCCCGGTATCAAACTATCTTCAACTCATTCTGTCAAGTATGACGTTTGTTAAAATTGTATGGAATTCTATGTGGATGATTTTCTTTCTCTACTTGCCCCCTTCCTGTGATGCAGTTTCATTTCTGCACGTGTACTACTCGTCCTATTGATTCTGAGACCTGGTACGAGAGACAAATGATCCGGTTCGTGGTCTGTGGTCGTACATTCTATCATTATATGGTTTTTTTGCAAGTGTTGTGTTAAATATGACATTGTGAGGAACAGCACTACAGTAAATAGTTATCTGCAAGTGTATGAATCTTTAACAGTATTTGTCATTGATTCCCACGCATGGTGAACTGTTTCCCCATACAATGTGAACTTAATAACTTATGTTTCAGTCTTTTGTGCATCGCATAACGTTGATAGCAAATTTCAACATTCAGCTTGAAAGGTTTTCGCTACCATAATATATGGTTCTGTATTTCACAAACACTCTTTCTAGATCGCTTATCACTACACTGTTGGCATCTCATTTAACCTTTGGGTCAAGCCAGACAATAAACTACATATTTAAATAAGATACTGAAATTTAGTTTGTTGCTTTTGTTTTGGGCTATAACGCCATTTCTCAATGCAAGATTGGCTTTATATGAATGGCCATATAACTGGTGGAGGAAGAACTGAGGAAAATCCCGGTTTAAACCACTGACACACTGGAAGCTAATATATGAAACTCTTGTTCTGGTTCATTATTTATCTGGGTGTATGTGATTTGCACTGAAGTATTTATTTCCTTGTGGAATCGTCACCTGTTTGTTACAAGTTAAGCATTCCCCATACGTTACCATTTGTTATTTATTCTGGAGAAAAACTCAAGAATCGTGGGCAAGATTGCCATTGGAAACGACCAAAGACTTTTAGCCCATCTCTACAAACTAGGGATGGGGTCTATTATACTAGCTCAGAAACACATAAAAACGGATAAATATGCATCTATTCTTTCTTCACTGAACCCAGACCATATTTTGGACAGTGTTTCATTCACACATGCCAACAGGGGATGGGGCTAACAGGGATGTCTTTGAATATACATGTATTTTGTCTACACTATTTGTCAAGATTTTAATTTCTGATAAACTCTTTTGCACTAAGTACACATGATGGCACATTATGGTATCACTGGAATCATGAGACTTGAATTGCAGTGCATCTTGATATATATATATATATATATATATATATATATATATATATATATATATATATATATATATATATATATATATATACACGTTTCCGTGATCACAAAACTAGATCATTGTGACCCACATTTCAGACTGCACTGACTTGGGTTAAATTTTAAGTTTATCCCTCAAACTCTGTTCATGGTAACATAATTAACTTGTGTAATTCGATGCGTCACTATTCGTACCACATCATTACAACAACAACCACGTTCACATTTTACAGTCTTAAATTATTATATTGTAATGAGCAGGAAATCCAGCCGCTAATTTTGTTTAAAAACAGTTACAAATCAATTTCAGTCGTCGTAAAGCTCTCGGGGTGAAAGCGGCGTGATTGATAGTACTAATACTAGTGCCTCTAATTCGTAGACGGGGTTACGACATCGCAACTAGGTGGGTGGGTGTTGTCAACATTGATGGACAATCTCAATTTATTCATTAATACCTACTGTTATTTGCTACTGAACAATGACTGGTATGAATCTCGGGTATATTTTATATTCCCAGATGAATTGATAATAAATCATTCATTTAACTCTTTCATTTCACAATGTTATTATGTCAGGAATGCATGTATAACTTTCTTAGGCATTAAGCCTCGTTTCCAATTTTGGCACATTTGGAACACTCCCGTTGTTATCGCGTATAATAGTTAGGGGTCGCTTACGACTTCACTAATTTTTTTTAAAAGCTAAAACATTTAATTTGTACTGCAAATTCTGACCACTGAGGAATAAATTCGCTGTATGCACACTTAGCTAACACAATGTGTCATATAGGTATTCAATTAAAATTCTTAATTTAAGTGTATTTTTATTGCTATCAGTAGCAGAGTACGGTTGCCCCTGCAAGCAAGCGCTCGCAGAATTTTTCCTATGGTTGTTACCCAGCGAACGGCAGAATTTTCCCTGCCAAGCGCAGAATTCCGCGCGAGGTATAAAAGGCTTGTCAGCGTCTCCACTAGGACCTTATGACCCAGGAACTAACAACGCCCTAAGTAACGAACAAATATTATTAACCCTAACTACCATAATCACCAGTGAGCGCACTGTCATATGCGGAGATTTCAATGCACATAATAAGCGGTGGGGGGGGGGGGGAAGATGACGGACACAAGGGGTAGGTTGATTGAGGCCTGGGCCAATACATCAGCACTGACCATATTAAATGATGGCGCCGGAACACGACTAAATCCGGTAAACGGTGCCTTGTCCGCCATTGACCTCACCCTATGCACAAAAACACTAGCACAAGTGGCGGAGTGGGAGGTGGATCAATCTGACCCCATGGGCAGTGACCACTTCCTAATTATCACCACCCTGCAAATGACAGTGCAGTCGCAGGTCCAAAAAAACAACCCCAGGTGGAACTATAAAAAAGCAGACTGGGACTTATTTAAACACATGCTAAATAATGAAGATACTACCCAGATAGAATCAAATGACATAGACCAATACTATGAAAACATTACTAATGTCATTAATAAAGCAGCATCCAACAGCATTCCAACCACTAATTACAAGGCACCAAAACTTAGTGTGCCCTGGTGGAATGACGAAATTAAAACAACCCAGCAGGCTAAAAACAAAGCACTAAATAAATTTAAACGATCCAAAGTCACTACGCACTTCATGGAATACAAAAATCTCACTCTAAAATTAAAAAAGTTAATCAAACAAGCAAAAATGGAAACCTGGCAAGCCTACTGTGGTACACTCAACCACAAAACAAATTCTAAACAAGTATGGGATAAGATTAGAAGGATTAGAGGTAAAAATACCAACAATACCCCTAAAATAAGTAATACAACCAGTGACAAAGACCAAGCTAACTTACTAGCTCAACACTTTACTAATATGAGCAAAAGCAGCAATCATACTAAAGAATTTCAATTGCATAGAGCCATTGAAGAAATAGCAAACCCACAAATATTCCAAGACCTGGGAACTAAGGATTCCACTTTAAATAACAATATAACAAAATATGAATGGGACCAGGCTCTTAAAACAAAAAAAGAAACTTCACCTGGGGAAGATAAAATAGGGTATATTATATATAAACAATTACCACCAAACATAGTAAAAATAATAATAAACTTCTTGAATAAAATATGGGACACAGGAAGGCTACCAATAAAATGGAAACATGCGATAGTAATACCCATCCTAAAACCTAACAAAGACAGCCATGATATCAATTCTTACAGGCCCATATCTCTAACAAATAACATCTGTAAAATCATGGAAACTATCATCAACAACAGAATCAAGTCACATCTTACAAAAAATAACCTCATCTCAGAAAATCAATGTGGATTCAGAAACAAGCGCTCCACCACAGACCAACTTGTAAGACTTGAAACTGCTATCAAACTAGCATTTAACTCACAACAAAAACAGAGCAGAAACCTCATTGCGGTTTTTCTCGATCTCAAGAAAGCATTCGATCTAGTATGGACCAAAGGCCTTATAGCCAAATTAAATAATTATGGCATTACTGGACGAATGTTTAACTTTATCCAAGACTTCTTAACAAACCGCACAATTACAACTAGGGTAGGGGCAACTTACTCTGAGAAACACTCCCTTGAAAACGGAACTCCACAAGGAAGTGTACTCAGCCCCACCCTCTTTAACATTATGATAAATGACTTAGATAAAAATATGGCAACTACCAAAGTTGAATTGTCACAATTTGCTGACGATGGTGGCCTATGGAGAGCAGGAAACCCCTCCAACCACAAAAACATCTCTGAAATTCAAACCAGCCTTAATAATATTGGGGTGCTGACCAAGATACATCTCTAAAACTATATAGAGCCCTAGTAAGATCTAAATTAGATTATGGATGCCAAGTCTACTCATCGGCCTCCTTAACACAACTTAAAAAATTAGATCAACTACAAAGAGCGGCACTATTAAAGTGTACCGGAGCTCTAAACACAACATCGACAGCCGAGCTGCATGTCTTGACGGGAGAGTTGCCCCTACACTTGAGACGGCAAGAGCTCCTTCTAAAATATGCAGCGTGGTTGTCCACCCACCCCAAAACACACCCCACCCTCCTGGCCATAAACAAAACCAACATCCCATTCAGGAAAATCTTGAAACAAAAACTACCCATGGGAAAACAATATCATCTATTAAAAACAATATTACCAGTGGAACTGATCCCATCAGAACATAACGTAGTGTACGAACACGAACCTTGGAACAACGTACAATCTAAAGTCAACACCTCCCTAACTAAAAAAGGCAATAAACAAAATCAAGAACTCAATCTCAAAATAGAAGCCTTAAACATTATAAATACTCAATACCAACAACATACCAAAATATATACGGATGGATCAAAAATTACAAACCCATACAGGACAGCTGCTGCAATGGTCATACCAGAGCTTAAAGTACAAATAGGCAGACGTCTCCCAGACTACTGCTCTATTTACACAGCTGAATTCTGGTCCATCCTAAAATCATTACAATGGATTGAAGAATTCAAACCTAATAAGACAGTAATTATTAGTGACTCGCTTAGCGTCCTATCTTCAATTCAAACAAATACCACCAAATGCAGGGAAGATTTTCTCAATCAAATAAACGCCAAACTAAAACAACTAAATAACGGAAATACTATTGTAGAATTCATGTGGATACCATCCCACATCGAAATTAAGGGCAACGAAATGGCCGACAAACTCGCCAAGGAAAAACTACACGAACCAAATTTCGAGCCACTGCACTATAGCACAACAGAACTCTACAGTATAATAAACACCCAAATAGATATAAAATGGCAACATGATTGGGACACTAGTAAAAAAGGGAGAGTGTTGTACACTACTGTTAAGGAAGTAAATAGGAACAGAAAACCGCCCAAGAGCTCACCTAAAGAACAGACAATCATCAATAGGATAACTTTAGGCAAAACCAAGCTGGCAAACAGCATGGGAAAATATATAGGACCCTTTCCTCATAATATAAACTGCTACAATTGTAATACCCCGGAAGATCTACATCATATCTTCAACAATTGTAGAAAAACCAAAAAAGAAAGGGACAAATTCAGATCAAAACAACAGAATATCAAAGCCCCATATACATACCCAGAAATTATACAAAATACAAATCCCAACATGTTAATGACACATAGAAATATGTTGGAATTTCTACAAAACATAGAAAAAATAGGGAATATGTAAATTATCTAATATTAACCCCTACATACAACAAAAAATGGACCCTAATACTTACCTATAATAAATTAAACAAGCCCCTTTAGGACAGGGAAACAAGAAACGGTCAGGTCCGGGGTGTGGAAACTGGGTCTAACAAGGGATACCTTTGACGTGTCGCTTAACGGCCCCTGCTATTTGCGGCAAAGGCCCTTTGTCAGTGCCTGGTGGCTGCACCTCACGGACCGTGCCGAGGGGAGGAGACTGGGTATGGTAGTGGATAATCCTTGACGTGTCGCTTAACGGCCCCTGCTATTTGCGGCGAGGACCCACTGCCATCACCTGGTTACCAACTCACAAACCTGAACTAAATCAAGGGGCCATAACAAATATGGAAATAGGGTCACATTAAAACTAAAAAGGGAAACAAGAGTTACAACACAAACAGGTCATTAAAAATAGAATTAAAATACCCAATAAATAACATCTCAAGGAAATAACAAGGTGACACAAGAATCAAAACATCATAGGCAGTAAGGACATAGGTCAACACTCTACTCTACCTCCTCCTTTCTCTAGACATTTTCTCACTAGGAGTACAACCAAGTGTACAGTGTTAAAAACATACGTATCAATAACTCAAAAGCTCAAATAGAACCAACAGGTGCACCGAGACCGGAGCACTATAACTAGATAGAGAAATATGATAGAGACCCCAAATTAAGAACATATAAGGTAGTCTAAAAGTCCAAAGACTATCAGGTCCAGCGACACAAGGTCGCACACCAAATAGAATAAGGAAGAAATTAAATACAGGCCCAACAAAATTAGAACATATAAGGTAGTCAAAAACCCAAGACTATCAGGCCCAGCAGCACAAAGCTGCAATGCTAACCAAATAACTTAAGAAATATGGCTTAATTAGAACCCCAAATAGTGTATATAAGGTGATCAAAAACCAGATCATCAGACACAGCAACACAAGGTTGCACATAAAAATAATAGGAAAACAACAACACATAAATACACACCGAGCACTTAACATTATAAAACACTGTTACACAAACGTTGTACACTCAAAAAACAGCACAGAGTATATAAATAGGGATAGGAAACGTCCATAGAAGCAGCCCTTGCCAGGCACTTCGCCTCGCCCACTAAAAAGCCGCAGCAACTACATGTGCTTAACACGTCCAAAACGACCAAAAAGAAACAGAATGAACAAATATGAGTGTGTGCTGGAACTATTCCCACTCATATGGCATGAGGCCCTACAATCACACAGCAGTAGCTCAATAGCTACTCCGATGTGACGGCCTAAGTAAATAGTGTTCCATGAACACATAAACGCCTGCAGGGTGGTGGCTCCATTCTCACCCTCAGGATAAAGTAAATAACCGTCCATTGACGGATAAAACAGTGATAAGAGCCCTCGGGACGAATCACTTTAAACAAATCATATCAATCAATCAATCCACTAGGACCTGTTCGGGTTTCCGAGGGTCACGGTACGAGCTCCTTACGTAAGGAAAGAGCGTGAGAAAATATTTTACTATTATTTTACTATGAATACCATATAAGGAAGTGCGCAAAGATAAGGTAACTCTTTTGTTTATTATTTTCCGCGAATCAGAATTCATAGTTATATTTCACAATATCTACATAAATAAATGCAAACAAAATAATGTTTCTTTTATAGAACATTTTGGACAGATCTAAACTAAGTTTTTGAATTCTACATCTGTGTATTAAAACCTTTATATACAATCATTCATTCATTCATTGTCATGTTTTAAATCAGCAACTCAGCTTACATATCTGCTTATCATTTAAATAGCACTCAGTATTTCATGATCCTGTGAGGTCAAGTCAAGTGTTTCTTGCAGACCTTGTTCAAATAATGATGTTTAGTACAAGTCAATAGGAATAGGTTAGCAAATAATAATAATAATAATAATAATAATAATAATAATAATAATAATAAGTGCACATTTGAATATAGAGCAAATGAGTGTTTCTCAAAGCTCTCTCTAATAGCTATTTGTTAAATTGTAAAGCTGTTGAGTGTTTCTCAAGGCTTTGTACATAGGTTGTTAGTTATTTTGTTACAGCCACTGAGTGTTTCTCAAGGCTCTGTTTGAAATTAACCTTATGAACTTAGTGAAAAGTTAGCCAATGTTCCAAAAAGTCCATCACTAAATATTAAACTAAATAATAACATCTGAACCTTAAATTTGGACACTGATAAATGTTAATATCAATTTTTTAACCTAAACTATTACTTAATGACTATGTTTGTCCAATGGCATACAAGCACTGTGATGTAAAACTTAATGAATTATTATTTGAAGTGATGTATCTGATGTTTGAGTCTTAAATTTGTTTAATACCATACAAGTCTGTGAGTTAATAAACCACCTGAAACTTAAATATGAGTCTGCATTTCATCACTAGTCCCATTTTTATTGTAAGGATTCCCCACTTGATAAGAGAATCAGAGACCTCTTGGAGTTAAGGTCAAAGTTTAACTGGGCCTTTTACTCTAATGAGAGTTTATCAGCCATAGCGAACATAGTGAGTCATTGAGTGGTCACCGGAAGTGTTTTATTACGGCCAACGCTACCCCGTAACAACTTTTTGGTGCCAAGCGGTGGGATCTACTTAATGTGAGTAGTGGATCCAGAGATTTGAACCCAAGCCCAGGACAAGCACAACACAGTGAGAAGACATTTCAGTGGAAATATTTTGCTGTTTGAGAGTAAGTTTGAAACAGATCTGCACAGAACATAACCAAGTCCTGAGTTACCTGACAGAAAGATGGGTAAGAAGAGAACCCAAGTCCAAGGAGCTGACCATGTTTTGACAGACAAGAACCAGGTTCAAGATGATGGGATGTCATCTGAGTTGGAAATGAATGCTGGTACTAGATGTCCAGTGGTGGAACTGTCAGAGAGTAGCAAAAGTGGAGTTGGCAAGGACTATACGTTCGAAGACAGGTCACCCAGAAAGGGGGAAAAGTTACCTGTGAAAGAAGGTGAAGCAGACATGATAATAAATAATGAATAAGCAGCAGAATCCAGTAGAATGGCAGGAAGGTGTAGGTCTTTTGATGAGGAAGAACATAGATCAAGAAGATTTGGTACTTCAGCTATGTTGCAGACTTGGGGAGACAAGTCGAAAAATTGTGGAGATACTGTTGATGAAGATGCAAGACAATACTCTATAGATCTAAAAGAAAGTGTTGCAGCTGCAGTAAACACAGCTGTGACTGGGGTTATGAGAGAGATGTCTGGGGCCATGAACAATATTGAGATGTTGTTGCAGGGGATGACGACTAGGGCAGAGCCGTCAAGAGGAGTTACTCCTGCTGGGGTGCCAAGAGACACATTTACTGAGACAAGAAGAGATGATAGAGGATTGACTTCAGCACGGGCTAGAATGTCAAGGATAAGTACAGGCAATGCTGATGAGGGTAATTTGAGCTCATCAGATGGGAGTGAATCAGAAGAAGAGAGATATAGCTTGGGTATTTCTAGATTAAATCTGAGTAGAAGTCATGCATCAACAAACAGAACTAGTGGTATTAAGACCAATGGTGTAAAACTTCCCGCATTCACTGGAAAAGAGTCCTGGAAAGTGTGGATCAATCGTTTCACTGCAGTAGCAGAAAGGAGAAAATGGACTGAAGAAGAGAAATTAGATGAATTACTTCCACGCTTACATGGAGCAGCTGGAGAGTTTGTATTTAGTCAACTTCAGCAGAAAACTTTGAACAGTTTCAACAAACTGGTGCAAGAATTAAACACAAGATACAGAGTTATAGAGACAGCCAAGACCTATGCAGGACAATTTAGTAGACGAAACCAGAGACCCAATGAACTGGTAGAAGAGTACGCTGCAGAGCTGAAACGTTTGTATGATAAAGCTCATCCGGAAAGAGATAGAAAGACAAGAAGAGAAGATCTACTTAGGAGATTTCTGGATGGACTGCATGATGAAAATGCTCGCTTTCAAGTTGAATACATAAAGGAACCAACTGATGTTGATGAGGCTGTGTACCATGTGGTGAATTTCATGCAAACAAGAAAACGGGATAAGGGTAATGAATTCTGTTCTGACAGAAAGTTCAAGAAAATGGCTAGAAGGGCTGCACAAAAAGAAACAAGGTCAAATGAAAATGAGGAATCTGATTCATCAGAAGAATATGAGATGAGTGAACACGTCTACAGAGTGCCCACCAAAAACAGTAATATAAAGAACCAACCCCTTGCCCAGTCAAGTGGAAATAATGGGAATCCAAACAAGGAAGTGAAATCCGAGAAGCCAAAAGAGAAAACATCAAAAGACAACGATTATCAGAAACTAATGGAAAAGATAGAAAAGTTAGAGTTCGACTTGAGACAAGGTTTACGAAGAATGGACAATAGCAAGAAGTTTACCAATCAACGAAAGGGTACAAGGAATGAGCAAAGTTATGTTTGTTTTACATGTGGAGAGCAGGGCCACTTTGCACGAGACTGCCCATTGAGAATGAATAAGACCATAGTGCAAGCAAATGTCCCTGAACAGAGAAACCGAGGCTCTAAATATCAGGAAAGACAAGCAGTCAGTGCAAGAAACAATGACATCCATACTTTAAAGGTCACCTGCCATACTCTGACATTTTTTTTATTTATATCAGATTTGCATTACAATTAGTCATACTCGCACAAAAATATTTTAAAAATTATAAAGTGTAAAGATGATATAATAATTTAATTACACGAAAAATAAGCATCGCACGCTGTTAACTCCCCTTAGGTAAGATTTCCCACCTATAGAGGACGCCAACCGGAAATGACGTACATTTATCCCCAGAAGAGAAAGTACACGCTTCTTGTTGTTGAAAACGAACGCTACAGACTATGGAAGGGAAACTTTTAGATGAAACTATTGAAAACGATTTTACAGTTCAGCCTTATATGTATGAGCCTATGCCAGCCAACAACGAAGAGGAAGCCGAATCATCGGATTCAGAGTCTGACGAAATGGATAGCGAGCAACACGGGAACGATGAAGTATGGGTTGGGTCGGCATGATGTCACAAGCTTAGCGACCTACTTTCCGCCATATTGCCGAGGTGAAAACAATCGCTTAGTAACAGTGCAGTAGTGTTAGTTATGTTCGATATTACAAACCGTTTTTGTTTACCTATATTTTGTTTCTTATTTCTGTTTTCTGTTCAGAAATGTTACATGGTCTCCTGTACATGCAGGATTTTAAACCATATATGTCTGTTTGTCGAATATTTTTTAGACGTAATATATTTTAGGTTGATAAGGTAGGAAGGAAATCTAACTCGGGAAATGATACCACCATATAGTGCAGACTACATTCATCATCTGTCCGCTTATCAATACTCTTCACCTCAACAAGTGCGACAAAACTACACAATCTGATTTATATTTTATATGGTAGAGTACAATACATGGTCAACATCGTTGATCAGATTCTATTACTGTGATAAGATGTTAACCGTCAAGGTCCTGATTATAAATTCGTAGAATACTACGAGTTAGCAGGTCATATCTTTAAAGAAAAACTGTCAGTTCTTTCGGTCGATGTTATATTACAAAGACTCTATAGTTACGAAAATAATATTTTACGTCGGCTTTGTCTTACCAAGAGAAAAACTATGTTCTTTTGTGGGATTTGTTTTGGTATTTCTCCTTTTGCTTGTTTGAGAATTTTAATGACAATCGACTTAGAAGAAAAAAAAAGAGAAGCATATTATCCGTATCCAGATTTCACTAAAATTTACCATGAACCTCTCATTTTGCTAGGCCTACCCCTACTCCTCCACTAGAATAGGGGGTAAACTCACTCAAGTTCCCAAACGTTAACGCTTGCGTTCATGTTGAAATGCTTTACGAATGACCATGTAAATACTCCCATATTTCCTGTCTTTACACATAAAAAAAAATACTTCTATATTTTTGTTACCTTTACATAAACATGTAAAACGTACATAGGAAAATGCAAAGAAGGACGGCAATTTTTTCTTCTCATTTCAATACAAAATGAATGTAGATTATTTTTTAAACTCGACTCCATCACCTTAGATTCTCAAAACTCTCAAGAATCTGCTTTTCGACCCTGACAGACTTGCCAAATCAATTCGTTTTTCTGCTTGCCTGAAGACTGGAATTTAACATGCGCCAAAATATTTCTGTACAAAATTTTGAATTAGCATATTATGTTGTTAAACTTTCATGCCGATAATTAGAGAATCCCCTTTTCTTGCTTCAGCGAAAATTGCATGTCCAATGCTATCTTTTACAAAATGTCTTAGCACTAAAAAAATCTGTCAAGTTTTGCGTGCTGTTTATTTTTAAAGTAGTTGGTTTGTTGGTTCGTCGGATAGATCGATGGACGGACGGACATACAGACAACCATAGACAGACAGATAGATAGATAGATAGATAGAATATTTAATTCTAATCATTAATAAATGCTGATACTATTATATCTTGCCAGTGTTTAGATCTTCAGTGAGAATAATTAACGTAGATTATTTTTGAATATACAGTAGGTTTGTGAATTAATTTATCATTCCAATACCCCATCTAAAAGGACTAAGTCTAAAAGTAGTCAACATATGACTGTTTAAAAAAAGGACAGTTTTCGGGTTTTAAATTTCCGTTTTTATGTGTATGTGAATTTTAATTAAAACCTGCTAATTACTGCAGTATCCTGGTCGTTCTCATGATTAAAGAGATTAAAAGAAATGGCACACAATCAGAGTAGTCAATCATTTAAAAGAACAATTCAGGGTGGGCACATATAGTTGGCTCGTATAACATATTTAGTTTGGAGTTTGCATTATAATGGCAAATATGAACGATGGAGTGTCAAGGAAATAAGCGTGGCTCGGTACGATTTATAATCTGCGGAATATATAAACGACGGAAAAGCTGAGCGGTTAAAGGTAGAATTTGTAGCTTATTTGTTTATTTTAAACCTATAATAGACACTTGTATATTTATGTAGTTATTGGCGAGAGAGAAAAGACGTATTTGGTAATTTAGGAAGAGTTTTTAATTATTTAAATTTTTCTTTTACATATGATGGTTTGTGCAAACACCAACACTGCAAATCTTAGGCATATCTTAAAATGTGTAAATGTTCCCCCACACGGCACACGTTACTCAAGTAACTAGAACAATGGCGGTTGTTTTTACCTCGGCGGTCGTAACCATGCACTGAAAATGCCCGGATGTGAGAAAGTGCCCGGATTCCCGACCCAACCCATTAGTAAACAGAGTTGGGAATGTTGAGTGGTAAGCCACTTTAGCTTTTTTATATATCTATTGACAGTGAATTATTGTTTTATTTATATAAGTTTGATTACAAGAGAAAAAAATACGAACTTTGAACAGCTATTTATTTTACACACCCCAACTGTTTGTTCACAATGTAATTTGTAAACAAATCGTACACGATCCTATCGCCCCCTAGCTACGATGTCGTACTCGTAGCCTCAACTTGATTTGTTGTGGTTGAGTAAGGGTACTAATATTAGTACTAATCGCCCCCCACCCACCGAACCCCCTAGACTAGAGCTTGTTTCAATGAATTACAGCCCAAACTTTAACATTATAACATTCCCAATCTCTCTATTCATTGACCGATAATGTTTTCAAATTTTATTTGTATTGAACCCCTGTGCACAGATTTTCTAAAATAAACAAATACAGTATACACATACATTGATACATATGCGTGTTAAAAACTCCGTAATCTACGGCAAGCTGCAGTGTGTCTTCTTGCCAAATAGAAATATAAGGATTGCCACAATTTATTGTACTGTCTCATTTTTCATGTTTTCTAGGGAGAAAGTTAATATTACACTAGCGCATTACTCTTTTGACTTTAATATTTCTTAGACTAGCTTTGCTGTCATTCTTTCTTGGTAACATAATTCATTGCTTAAGCTATATAAAATTGCAGCAATGTTCCCAATCCTTTACTGTCCTTCATGATCTTCAAACGAACAAAATTCTTTATTGAGACAATTTTGTTAAAACAAAAAAAAATCGTCTACATGTCATCTTTTAAAGTGCAGGATTATGGATTACATGCAACATCACATCATTAGGATCAAATACTCTAATTGGCATTTTAAAAAGCCACACACACACCCTTTTCCCCCCAAAAGTGACACATCATTTTGTGATAAATTATTACCTGGAGCAAGCCATACAAAATTGTGTTTCACAAATATAATTCCCATATTAACTTCTATTAGACTTTTTAGCATGTTGCAAAAATCATTTACTCCCTCTGAAGCACTCCTCCAATTTTACCAGAAAAAAGGAATATTTTGTCCCATTAGTTTCAACCTAAAAGTTGTGAATTGTGTCTCAGTGAAAGTAGTATTTTCTTACACTTCCTTCTTTAGCATGTTATTTTAAAAGCAATATTTTAGCCCCTTTTTTACGCTGAAAATTATGTTTTTATTTTGGAGCCAATAGGTAAAAATATTTTCACTTTTAGGTGCTTGTGTAACAACTGTCATCCTATGGAGACACAGCTAGAGTCCATTTGTTGTAAAGAGTATGATGAACTGCAGTGTAAGCTGGAATCGGTTTCTGACTGCATTACTCAGCATGAAGGGTTCCTGGGAAATTGTCTCAACCCAGATGTTATAGAAGTGTCGTTCTATGAATTTCTACAGGCCAATGGACCCATGGGTGACGAGGAGCCAGTACACGAGTAAGTTAATTGTTTCATAATTCAACTGTCGAGTTGCAAGTACATGTTATATCACAGCAAATTTATTTTTAAAAATAATATAAAATACAGAAAAGAACAAAAAATAATAAACAAAGTTTTGATATATTTCATTTATTCAATCATCCAATAAGTGTTTAAATTTGTCAGTAAAACTCGGCTGACAGTTCATTTCTTTCTTTTTTATGTGACAGAGTGTACAGACATATTGCCTATCGACGCCTTGCTCGCTGGATATGGCACAGACTTGCCAAATATGACAGACGGGTACTACCAGCATGTACAGTGAATGCCATCAGAACCAGGTTTCCTTCGGACAACTACAAAGGGTTTGAGTACGCCAGAGACTTCTGACTGCAAAATCTTGATCTGTGCATGGTGATGGCATCTTCTTTGAGAACTTTATTGGCTGTGCTGGTGAGAGGTGGTGGTGACTGGAGATGCCTTGAAGATTCCTCCTGTGCCTCTCTGTGAGAATTGTATTTTTGATGAAGAATGATTAATTCATCCAACAGAGTAGCCACATATTCTGTTTAAGAGAAAAGAACTTATGAATATTCATTCTTAAACAAGACAATTTTAGATTTCTAAAATATCTTAAGATATGATAAATTAATATACTGTATCACAAGGCCATGAAAGTACTTATTCATAGAAGTTCTAGATATTAGGCAAATTCATTTTTGTATAAATTTAGTAGTATTTTTGGTGAGAAGCATTGTTATTGTGTACATTTGTTGCATTATTATAAGTTATTTATCCAGTAGCTACAAGAAAACTTTACACTGTGAAATTAAACTACATAATAACTATGTAGTACATAAAGATTGTATTTAAGCACTAACCATAGGAACAATCTTCCTTCACCAACTTCAGCACATGGTGACCAGCCTTGTGTTTGGGGTATGACAACTTAAACCTCAACTGTCCATCACTGTTCACAGCCTGAACTCTGTCTTCATTGCAGCATGTGTGTAGAGCTGCCAAATGCAGCCTACAAGAATGATAAGAGATTTAGTTTTTTCAATGCAGTTTATATATCTATATATTCAAAATAAAGTGTCATTCAAGATTTAGTTCATAGTTAGTTTAACTTTTTTTCATTTTGTAATGCTGAATTCAAAACTATCACAGCAAAATGACAGGAAAATAATTTTATTTGAATTCTCAATAGCACTATTGTACTGCATCTTCTATAGTAATTGCTGAACATAATACAAAGTGATCAATATTTACTTACCTTTGTTTCATTCCTGGATAGGAGAAGCTCACAAACTTTGGGGCAAACTGACAGACAACCTTGTGTTGTGCCTCAAGCTGTGAGGTCTGTTCTGCTGGGGAGAGTTTGCGGATGTCATTCAGCAGTCTTCTTTTGAATATCAGAAGTTCCAGTTCTTTGTGTGCCTTAGAGCCTGAAATAACAAGTGCATTGCTACTACATATTATAAATGCTTGTAATTCTTAACTGCAAAAGACACCATATTGTTTCAAACAATCTGCCAGAAGTTTGCATTATTAGAAGTATGCAACAATTAAATCATAAATATGTAAACAGGAACTAAAAACATGTCAGACACAAGCATTGTTACTGACAATATATATTTTTCCAATTTAAAAGTGCAAGGTATTTTTTATAATTTAATTTTCATAACATTGCCTTATGGTAAATGAGTTACTGTAAAGCATAAAAAATTCTTTTTAATATTACCGGCTTTGATCCAGTTCCGCTCTATAGGTCCATGGAGACAATATGGGAATTTTTCACCATGACCTTCATGTTTGTTGGTCACATGATTAACAATTGACATCCATTTATGTTCCACTGCATCACCATCACCACCACTAGATGCTGCACAGTAGTATAGGTGATTTGATATAGACTGTGTCCACTGACTAATAATTTCACACCCCTTCTTCTTCCCTAGACTGCAAAGCTGTTTTTTCATATCTGGAACAAAATAACTTAATATTGTTAGTTCTATGTACAAATTACTTAACTGCATTTCAGGCCAAGAAAATAATTATCAAATTATCTTTTACATTTAAAATTTAGAATTTTAAAAAATTATAAATAGCAAACTTGGGACAAACCACTGCATATATGAAATAAATGAAATTTTAGTAGGCAAGTTTGTTAGCATATCAATATAAAGAGGAATTTTCAAAAACACACTCTGTGCAGTGGTAGCTTACAGGTCTTCCAAGCAAATCTATTTATGCAGCTTTTTTTATTTGTATGCTGGATATGAACGAATGCAATTTTCATCAAAGAAATTATGTGTGCCACTAAAATCTGTCAAAATAACAATTGTCTTTTAAAACAAATTCATAGGACTTAAACTTTACTAACTTTTTGCAAGATGCCACCCATTGAACCAGTGGTTAATTGTTTTCTGTTCCTCCCTCAGGTAGTGCTTAACCTGTATATGTCGGTCTGTTGTGATGTCGGTGATGGAGACACCAGAATCATCTATCCTCCGTAGTGCCCTCTTCAAACCCTCCAACTCCATTGCATTAGAATTTTTCACCTCATTACTCTATGAAAAATGACATGTTTTTAAGACTAATACATGTTTTGTTCTTTGAATTGTATGACAGCATGGTAATGTACTATGAATTTGCTTATGTTGTTTTGTGTTTCAGGGGTACAAATTATTGTGCAAATGTTGCTAAAGTATGGTAAACGTTACAAAATGTCAACTGCACGTTATCTTATTGAACAGAATGTATGTTATGGTAGATATAACATTTTTTAATTAAATACATATATCATTAGTTTCTATTCAGCATTCACTCAGTAAAATATTATCAATTTTAAATGACCAGTAACTGAAGTTAACATGCAACAGCCTTTGAATCAATATCGGAAGTATTTTAAAAAATACATTCATAGTGATTATACCTGCACTAGCTCCACAGCCAACACAAGCCCAGTTTGCAGATCCATAATGGTATAACTACCATATTTAGCCGAATGACCAGGGGAACAGCATCTAGCATCACCTCCAACCTTAATAGGTCTGCCTCTGCATTCTCTCAATATTTCTCTCTGAGTTCTTTCCCATACATTTGAAATGGCAGGTAAAACAAACAATTTTTGAAACCTTGCATATGTTCTACCTGCTACCATTTGCAAATTGAGAAACTTGAAAATGTTCAAAACTTTTGATGGTGATGCTCCACTGAACATAATTGCCCCAGACATAAGAAGGTTCATAGTTGGAGTGTTTCGAATTACTGGCTGATTGCTCCAAAGTTTACTGTGTCCATGTTCACACACCGCCTCTAACATAACCATTGTTCCCATCAATTTCTTTTTTATCACATGACAAGTACTGCCACAAACGAAGCACAAAAGTAAAAGTTGTCTCAAGCAGCTCTCATACACTATATATTTAGCTTCCTTCAAAGTACCGTATATACTCGCGTATAAGCCCGTTCGCGTATAAGCCGACCCCCCAAAATGAATTGGTAAAAGTGGTATAAAGTGCATGACCCGCGTATAAGCCGACTCATAATTTTTATAGAAACGGTACATCACAAGATGCACAAAGTGAGTTCTGAATACGTTTGTTTAGGTAAATCACATTATTAAATAAAATAAAAGAAATCTAGTTTTTATGTTGAAAACAATTCTGAAGTGTTAAGTCTTAATGGAAATTTAATTAATCCTCATTCTAAAATCATGAATTATAAAAGTTCGATCACGTTTAGAATCCTTCAAAATCGGGCTCTGTATCAGACTCGCCAAACAGTTCACGAAACTCGGCTTCTGTTACGGGCGTGCTTTCATCATATACGTCGTACCACCCCACCACCCCGTACTTGCTTCTCGTTCACAACAAATTCGCGTGCTCCAGCACAGTTGTTTTTTGCTTCTGCATATTCAATAACTTTAAGTTTGAATGCTGCATCATAAGCAGAACGATTTCTTTTACTTCCAACACTATTCATTTTATCCGATTGAATTGAACATAAACTTCTACAGAGATTAAACTGAAATAATTTCTTTCAGTAGTAGTATACTATTTATATACCTTATCCTGTACTTATTTCTATTGTGGTTGGTTTTCAATTTGTATTTGATAATTATTTATCATTGTTATTTGTATTGTGTTTTTCAAACTACGGGTAGTGTGATTCAATCGGTCAAACTATGATTGGTTTCAGCGTGGACATTATTCAAGTATTGTGACAGTTTATAACTTTGAGCAGAAACCATGTCCACTACCATATCTCATTAAACAATACATCTGAGAGTTGGCATCTATTAGTTAAGTCATTGGCATTGTGCAACAAAACAAACCTATTATCCCCGAGGCATTTACCACAGATTAAGCATATGGTAGCTATTGTACAACAATCTTCCGCTAACAAACCACTTTGCTTTACAAACAACTAAACAATAGTTGTATATAAACTGTGGCTCCCGATTACTTCTAAAACACCTGTCAAAGAAATCCAACAAATTATATTGTTTTACAATTATTCACACTGACTCGTATATTGCACTGTTATTTACCCTTCCTAAGCGTGCGCGCAACAAAACCCTATGGAGCCTCTCGCCATTGTTTCTCGAAGACTGTCATACATGTATTTCTACTCTCGATCAAAATGTTTGTCGTATATACCTTCAGTATCGTAATTCTTTTATTTCTTTTTACGTAGATTCTTCTCATATTTACACTGAAATAGGCTAGCGTGCATTTCTACGAAACCGTAGAGTTAATTATTACTGATTAGCTGAGGGATAAATACTTGACCAGAGATTATTAATATGGCGGTTCTTTTGGAAAATACACGTATTTCCGTAGTTCAAATAACACGTATGGCTGTATACCTTCAGTATCGTAATTCTTTTATTTTTTTTTCACGTAGATTCTTTTCATATTTACACTGAAATAAGCTAGCGTGCATTTCTACGAAACCGTAGAGTTTAATGATTACTGCTTAGCTGAGGGTTAAATACTTGAATAGAGATTACTAATATGGCGGTTCTTATGGAAAATACACGTATTTCCGTAGTTCAAATAACACGTATGGCTGTATACCTTCAGTATCGTAATTCTTTTATTTTTTTCACGTAGATTCTTTTCATATTTACACTGAAATAAACTAGCGTACATTTCTACGAGACCGTAGAGTTTAATGATTACTGCTTAGCTGAGGGTTAAATACTTGAATAGAGATTACTAATATGGCGGTTCTTTTGGAAAATACACGTTTTTGCGTGGTTCAAATAACACGTATGGCTGTATTTTCTGGTGGATGGACATCTGTCAAATATACGTCAAGTACGCTAAAAACGTTTTTCATTCATTATCCATCCACTTATGTTAGAAAAAAATATTTGTTTTACTTCAAGTCAGGACAAATCTTATCAGCCATTAGGCATGTGATCTCATATTCGGCGATCGACGGAAACAATAAATATTGGAAATCGAGAGGAAAAAGCATTATAAATTTCAGGTTTGGAACTTGACCCGCAGATAAGCCGACCCCTCTTCTCTCAGGCGTTATTTTTGTCTTAAATTTCTCAGCTTATACGCGAGTATATACGGTATTTACCTCTTCTTCAAGTGTTTCATCACTGAAAGAAGAAAAAAAATAGTCAACTACCTTCTGCTTTTAGGCAATAACACAGATTACCGAGCTTCATAATCCTTTACAACACAATATTGTAAATGTTCTTTATTCACATAATAGTTCTTTACATACAAATTGTTCTCTGATTTTGAATGTGAACTGATCAAAACTAAAGTACATGTTACTTTATCACATACCATGCTTGTTCTTCTTCCTCATAATCCATATCAGCATCTCCACTATCTGGTTCCCAGTCTGGATCAGTTTCGTTACTGTCGACTAAGTCTCCGCACTCATCCGCATCAAAGAAAGTTTCCTCCTCTTCTACCACTGGATGGTCATCAGGGTCTGGAAACTTTTGTCAACAAGGTATGATAGTTCATCTGGGCCACATGCAACTGATTTCATCTCTGGCAATGCTGTCATACCAACTTCCCTTTGTTGAGGCTTGACCTGGGATGCCTTGTTCACTGTGGGCCTATGCAGAAAACTCTTGAAAGAAAAATTACAAATCCATGAATAGTGATGAATATCTAATATCATCAAATTCAAACTTTACATCAAAATTAGTTCCACAATTCTTTGAACTTTCTTGTGGCAAGACTAGTGCATGAGGGACAAGTGAGCACAAATGTCATATGCTCAACAGTATAAAAATGTATGTGCCTTTTCTTTCTGAAGACCACTAAGCAGAATTCTTTTGGATTATTCACTTTTTATTTAGATCTTGATATATATTTGTGAATACACGTTTTATTATTAATATGTCACAAATGAAGTAAATTATCAAAAATGCATCGTACTCAAGAATCAAAGTGAAGTCTCGTCATTTTAAAACTTCATGTGAACAAATTACCATAGTAAATTATATTTTGTGCATCTTTTACCCAGAATATATGAAATTTCCAGCCTGGATTTATTGTCACATCCAAATTTAAAACACATATGATCACAACAGAATTTGTGCATGGGAGTTTTATTTTGTGTTTGCAAACAGTTGTGCAAAGAAAAATATAGTAATCAAAATGTAATTGTAGTGTGTTTTACCTCTGTTGTTTGAGAGCCTCTTGACATATGGTCTGATGATGCATGCTGGAAATCAAGACCGATTTGATAATTCAGAGGAGTGTGACTCTCGTGTTTCCGTCCCTGTTGAAGTAGCTCCTCCATGCGAAGCTGCTCTTCTATGAGATGTCTTTCTTCAGATGCAGCCTCAGCCTGTTGGGAGTCATGCTTTTCCAGCAGTTCATCAAGAGTCTACAAATCAAAATAAAATGATATTGAACCCAGTTTATCGAGCACTCTATGAAAACTGACCACAGTGACTATTTATGTCAAATGTGATAAGTTTACCACTGTTTTATTTTTAGAAGTAACAATTATTACATTTGAATTAAGTTTCATTTATTAAATTTGAGTGATAATTGTTGACAGGACTGTATGTACAACCATAACAGCCTCGATTTCTGCAGAAACACTCAACCAGACACTGATTCAACAGATTTGTACACCTACTGTAATGATAAACGTCATACACTAATACCTTATATTTCGAGTTCATAATCGGTATAATAATGCTAAATAGTTTCTTCGAGATCAACAATTTACACATTCAGAAATTATGATTTTTGTAAACATTAATATTTTACATCTGCAATAACAATGCTGTACTGTAATCTTTATTTGATGTATTTTACTTACCCTCTTTCTATCCCTCTTCTCGTATGCACCATAGAGCTTTCTACGGGATTTAGGTGGTCCAAACTTCTCTGGTGACGGAAGGGTTTTCTTCTTATATTCAACAGTCTCTGGGAAAATTGTAGGCACTGCCGTCTTTAACAAATTCAATTTCATTTGAACACCAATTGATACCATCACGGAAGGAGGGTGTAAAAAGCAACTGTCCTCAAAATGCCGTATGCACAAGCGGGATGTTGCAGTTGGTACAAACGGTACAACTTTCCCATCCCTCTCTCTATTGGACCCAACAGCTTCAATCCATTTTTTCCGGTAAACATGGTCTTTCGGAAAAAGAAAGAACCCTTTTGTCCCATCAACGCTCTTTTGGTTACATCCGTAAGCAACACAGTGCACCATATTTGTTGTAGAAAATTACGATCTTTAAAATGTATCACACAGATGATAGACATATACGCGGGGAAATTCAACGCATGAATGGCTAGGTTGAACCGAAGGGATAAATGTACGTCATATCCGTCTTTGGCACACGGAAATTACCGATTGTTTACGGAGATTGCCGAGTAAAATTTTTCATTTAAAAAATAGATTTTTTAGTCTAATTAAACATTTGTATGGTGTACATATATAACAGATGCATTTCTATTATGACTATAATGATATTGCAGATTTTTACAAAATAGGTGGCAGGTGACCTTTAAACTAGAAAAGGCTGGCCTTGAGGGTCAAAGTGCAGCCTTGCTTACAAATGGCCCATTGAATAACTTCAATAAAATCTCACAAGATGAAATAACTGTTATACGTCGCAGACTTCCAAAATATGAGGGAATCTACCTGAAAGGAACTATAGAGGGAGTAAAACTTACTTTTACAGCGGACACAGGAGCAACAAAATAGAGTGTACAACAGAATATCGAAAGAGAAACGTCCACAGTTGCAAAAGTCTGCAAGTCTAGCAGGAGCAGGTGGCACACCACTAAAAGAATTTGGGAAAGCTGTTTTCCATATTGAGCTAGGACCACTGAAGCTTGACAGAGAAGTGATTGTTGCAGAAATAGAAGATGAAGGGCTTCTTGGAATAGACGTGCTACAAAATGAAAAAGATGGTCCCGCAGACATTTTACTTAGTAAGGGGATTATCAAATTAGGTGGTGCTTCAATACCATGCATACAAGTTGGCCTCCATGATGACAGAGTGAGGAAAGTTCGTGCAGCAGACCATTACATTATACCAGAATATAGTGAAACACTGATTGATGTTTTCCTGGAAAGAGAGGATGGTGATGAACAAGCCACCAGCACGGAATTTATTGTGGAGCCTTGTGAGAACTTCACTGAGAGATATACAGTGATCATGGCTCCCTGTCTGGTTGACATAGGTGCATGTCCAACTCAAAAGGTCAGATTGTTAAATCCGTTTTCCACATCAGCATCCATAAAACAAGATGCAATAGTGGGCCATGTCTACAAGCATGATTGGGTTCACACTACTATTTGTAATATGGAAGAAGCAGAAGAAGCCAGTAATTTCAATGCTGTGCGACGAATTAAATATCAACCCATTGGAAAGAAATATAGCCAAGGGAAGACTGAAACAATAGAAATTGGAAACAATAAGAATGATCTGTCAGAGCTGGCATTAGAAGATGAAAACTATGAAGTACCAGAGCACCTGAAGGAGTTATATACCAACACAGTGAAGACAAAGGGTTTTAGAGAAGCGAAAGCAATAGCAGGATTACTGAGTAAGTTTCAAGATGCATTTTCCCGGGATGATAATGATTTGGGTTTAACAACTCTAACAGAGCATACCATAGATACTGGTGATGCCAGGCCTGTTAAACAACCACCACGAAGAGTGCCTCTGGCCTTTGCTGAGGATGAGAAGAAGGCAATACAAGAGCTAGAAGAAAAAGGTGTGATAAAGAAATCTACATCACCCTGGGCTTCACCTATTGTGATGGTCCGGAAAAAAAATGGCAAGGTCAGACCATGTGTGGATTACAGGAAACTGAATACACTGACAAGGAAAGATGCTTTCCCTCTACCAAGAATACGTGATTGTCTTGATGCAGTTGCAGGAGCATCATATTTCTCAACCCTTGATTTAACTTCAGGATACCATCAGTTTCCAGTAAAGAAAGAAGATCAGCAAAAGACTGCCTTCGTCACAAAATATGGACTTTTTGAATACAAGACAATGCCAATGGGGTTAACAGGAGCCCCTGGGACTTTTCAACGTCTTGTCGAGTTGGTGTTGCAAGGTTTGCAATGGCAGACCTGTTTAATATATATTGATGACATCATTGTTTTTGGTCGTAGCTTTGAGGAGCATCTGTTGCGTTTAGAAGAAGTCCTGGTTCGGATACAAATAGCTGGCTTGAAGCTACACCCTGAGAAATGTCACCTTTTGCAACCAGAAGTTGAATTTCTTGGGCATATTGTCAGTGAAGAAGGCGTGAGGCCTTGCCCAAGAAACATTATCAAGATATTGGAGTGGCCATTGCCAACGAATGTCACAGAGGTTCGGCAGATTTTAGGTATGGGAAGCTACTATTGCAGATTTGTGAAGGATTTTGCCCAAATGGTACAGCCACTAGTTGACCTTACACGGAAAGGAAAACCTTTTCAGTGGACTTATCTATGCACTGCAGCATTTGAAAATCTGAAAAAAGCACTGACTAGTCCAGATATTATGGCCTATCCACAACCAGAGGGTCAATTTGTACTGGATCCAGATGCATCCGATATTGGCATTGGGGCTGTACTGAGTCAACACCAAAATTGTCAAGAACGGGTAATAGCTTACGCAAGTCGTGCCTTAAATAAGGCGGAGAGGAACTATTGTGTGACTGACAAAGAACTTCTGGCAGTATGATACTTTGTTGAATATTTTCGCCAGTATCTACTGGGCAGAACTTTCAATATCAGAACTGATCATCAAGCCTTGGTATGGTTATTTAAGCTAAAGGAACCAAAAGGGCATATTGCACGATGGATAGAGATACTATCTGCCTATGATTTTAGCATTGAGTATCGACGTGGTACTAAGCACGGGAATGCAGATGCTCTGAGTAGATGTTTAAATACCCGAGACTGCACCTGTGCGGAAGTTGACATGATGGAACCATTATCTTGTGGTCCATGTAGAAAGTGTCAAAAGAGGGAGCAAGAGATGATGGGAAATTTAAATATCCAACAGGTATCAAAACAAATGATTTCTAGACAAACAGAGGGTTCAGAGGGGATCAACTCTAATTTCAAGCTTGACCTAATAGGGTCAGGACAAGCAGAGGGTCTAGAATCTCCTGATCATCATGCTAAAACTCTTCGAAGCGTGAAAACAAGATCTCAGCCTAAGAAAGAAGAACAAACCCACCAAGAGAAGGAGAATACGGATGTTATCGCTTCTGGTGGGGAGTTAAGATCTAAAAGTGATCTCTACATACCATGGGGAAACTATGATATACAAAACTTGAGGAAGTTACAAGAGGCGGATATAGACATAGGTCCAATCTTAGCCGCAAAATTGAAGAATACACGCCCAACAAGCACAGCATTGGCAACCACCAGTCCAGTTTTGCGACACTACTGGTTACTGTGGGATTCACTAGTAGTAATGGAGGGGGTGTTATTCAAGAAATTTTTCAGATGAGATGGAACAGGAGAACACTTACAATTTATTGTTCCCGGAGTATTATAGGGGGAGATTATGTATGAAATGCACAATACAGTTCTATCAGGCCACTTAGGATGTAGGAAAACATGTGAGAAAACTCTTCAAAGGTTTTATTGGTTTGAAATGAGGGATGACATTAACAATTGGATCAAGAGGTGTGACATCTGTGCCGCCGACAAGGGGCTCAACAGGAAACCAAAAGCATCTTTGGGATCCATGGGAGTGGGAAGTACTTTAGATAGGCTATCTTCAGATGTATTAGGTCCATTGCCAAAAACACCAAGGGGGAACAGGTATATATTGCTGGTCACTGATCATTTTTCCAAGTGGGTGGAGATTTTCCCTATACCAGATCAAACTGCAGAAACTTGTGCTCAAAAGATTTTGGATGAAGTTATCAGTAGATATGGCTGCCCATTGTCGCTGCATACGGATCAGGGAAGAAACTATGAAAGTGTCATATTTTCTGAGCTTTGCAGAATGTTAGAAGTTCGCAAAACGAGAACGAGTCCTAGAAACCCAAGATGCAATGGCCAAGCCGAACGGTTTAATCGCACATTGCTGAGGATGATAAAAGCCTACCTTAAAGATGAACGAGAAGATTGGGATCTACATTTAGGGTGTTTAGCTGCAGCCTATCGAGCCACACCACATGAATCTACTGGTATGACACCAAACCTACTGATGCTAGGGCGTGAAGTTAGATTGCCTGCTGAGATAGTGTATGGGAGAGTTGCAAGAAATGATGAAGTTACCACTTATGGGGAATATGTAGACATCTTAAGGGACAGAATGCAGCATGCTCATGATGTAGCCAGGAAGCATTTAGCAACAGCAGCAAAGCGCCAAAGGGATCTGTACGATGTGAAATTGTGTCAGTTCACTTACATCCCTGGGGATTTGGTCTGGATCCTAAATGAATCTAGATACCAGGGTATGTCACCCAAGTTACAGAGGCTCTATGATGGTCCATTTATGGTCAAGAAGAAGATAAATGATCTTAATTATGTCATTCTACTTGATGAAAAAGGACGGGAGAAGCTGCTGCATCATAACAAAATCAAGCCTTATGTTGGAGAAAATCCACCAGAATGGGCAAACAGAATGCGGAAGAAAATAGTCAGGTTGGATAGGGGTACAGAGAAATACAAGAATGCAGAGAAACATATTACTTAAATGAAGGCATCCTTCTACCATTTAGTTAATTCGTCAAGATTTTGTTTTTAATCACAGTGGAAGTGCTACGGACACAAGCAAATTGGTTAATAATAAATAAACAAGTAAATAGCTATATGTTATAGAAGCGTAGTGTAAAATTATAAGTATATGAATGTCAATGCAGCCAAACAGTTGCACAGAATCGGAAATGATCAGGGTATTGACTAATCATTTTTCAGATTAAGATGACAACAAGACTGATTACCGTCAAGTCCCTAACCAACACAAGAGGTAGAGCTTATTGGTGTCGCAAATGTCCAGCAGAATTTGCAGTCATTGGAGAGGAACTTCAAAACAAGAGGTTCAAGGAAGCCAAAGGCAGGTCAGGGAAAGGGGAAACCATCAAGACAGAAGAGATCGGGAACAAAAGGAAAGTGAAGTCATAAGGAATAACCAAAAAGAGAACAGAAGAGAACGGTCGCCAAGGCATTACCAACACCGACATTCACCATAATAGGGAGGAAGGTTTTAGATAATCAATAATGATCATGTACAACTATGGTGCATGTAAATTATAGTGATAAAAAAAAAATTAAATGAATAAATTTCACTGCTGTGTCATGGCATTTGTTAGAAAATTACCAGGTAAATGAAAATGCATTGTACATTATATGTTAGGACAACTTTTAACTTGGACTGAGTCACTTTAAGATGTTAATGTTGTATTTGTGTTTGAATCTATTTCAATTTTGTACATTTTTGATGACCATGCTAAACGATATGTACTATACATTTTTGCAAGGATTCTTTATTGTGAGGACACTAAACAGAAAAAGCAGAGGGTAATGTAATGAGCAGGAAATCCAGCCGCTAATTTTGTTTAAAAACAGTTACAAATCAATTTCAGTCGTCGTAAAGCTCTCGGGGTTAAAGCGGCGTGATTGATAGTACTAATACTAGTGCCTCTAATTCGTAGACGGGGTTACGACATCGCAACTAGGTGGGTGGGTGTTGTCAACATTGATGGACAATCTCAATTTATTCATTAATACCTACTGTTATTTGCTACTGAACGATGACTGGTATGAATCTCGGGTATATTTTATATTCCCAGATGAATTGATAATAAATCATTCATTTAACTCTTTCATTTCACAATGTTATTATGTCAGGAATGCATGTATAACTTTCTTAGGCATTAAGCCTCGTTTCCAATTTTGGCACATTTGGAACACTCCCGTTGTTATCGCGTATAATAGTTAGGGGTCGCTTACGACGTCACTAATTTTTTTTAAAAGCTAAAACATTTAATTTGTACTGCAAATTCTGACCACTGAGGAATAAATTCGCTTTATGCACACTTTGTTAACACAATGTGTCATATAGGTATTCAATTAAAATTCTTAATTTAAGTGTATTTTTATTGCTATCAGTAGCAGAGTACGGTTGCCCCTGCAAGCGCGCGCTCGCAGAATTTTTCCTATGGTTGTTACCCAGCGAACGGCAGAATTTTCCCTGCCAAGCGCAGAATTCCGCGGGAGGTATAAAAGGCTTGTCAGCGTCTCCACTAGGACCTGTTCGGGTTTCCGAGGGTCACGGTACGAGCTCCTTACGTTAGGAAAGAGCGTGAGAAAATATTTTACTATTATTTTACTACGAATACCATATAAGGAAGTGCGCAAAGATAAGGTAACTCTTTTGTTTATTATTTTCCGCGAATCAGAATTCATAGTTATATTTCACAATATCTACATAAATAAATGCAAACAAAATAATGTTTCTTTTATAGAACATTTTGGACAGATCTAAACTAAGTTTTTGAATTCTACATCTGTGTATTAAAACCTTTATATACAATCATTCATTCATTCATTGTCATGTTTTAAATCATCAACTCAGCTTACATATCTGCTTATCATTTAAATAGCACTCAGTATTTCATGATCCTGTGAGGTCAAGTCAAGTGTTTCTTGCAGACCTTGTTCAAATAATGATGTTTAGTACAAGTCAATAGGAATAGGTTAGCAAATAATAATAATAATAATAATAATAAGTGCACATTTGAATATAGAGCAAATGAGTGTTTCTCAAAGCTCTCTCTAATAGCTATTTGTTAAATTGTAAAGCTGTTGAGTGTTTCTCAAGGCTTTGTACATAGGTTGTTAGTTATTTTGTTACAGCCACTGAGTGTTTCTCAAGGCTCTGTTTGAAATTAACCTTATGAACTTAGTGAAAAGTTAGCCAATGTTCCAAAAAGTCCATCACTAAATATTAAACTAAATAATAACATATGAACCTTAAATTTGGACATTGATAAATGTTAATATCAATTTTTTAACCTAAACTATTACTTAATGACTGTGTTTGTCCAATGGCATACAAGCACTGTGATGTAAAACTTAATGAATTATTATTTGAAGTGATGTATCTGATGTTTGAGTCTTAAATTTGTTTAATACCATACAAGTCTGTGAGTTAATAAACCACCTGAAACTTAAATATGAGTGCATTTCATCACTAGTCCCATTTTTATTGTAAGGATTCCCCACTTGATAAGAGATAGCGAACATAGTGAGTCATTGAGTGGTCACCGGAAGTGTTTTATTACGGCCAACGCTACCCCGTAACAATATGCTTGTTTGCACCATGTATACATACGTTTATAATTGGAATCATAAAATGTGGTGAGCAGATCTTTATTAAATTGTACTGTATCCAGTATGTGTTGTGTACCCTTATCACATTGGTAGGTGACTGTAACCCATATTTCATGCATCACTTGCTTGGGTTCATTTTGCGTTTTAAGTTTATTTCTCTAGTGCATGATAGAATCAGGGAACTAATATATTGTATGAATCTCTATATTGCTTCACATGATGACTCACATTTCACATTTACTTGGCTTAGATGAAGGTTTTGCAGTAGCTCATGCTCACGAAGATGCCTTGTCTCTTTATGTTATATCCAGAATTATGAAATTACCCAAGAGCATGCATCCCGATGAGGACCACACACTCGTGACAAATATAGGCCACTACATTTCATATTTCACGCTCCCTAGATTTAGTTAAATGATATGTCTGAACTGTTCATGCTAGAATCATTAGACTAGATCATTGTATATACTGAGTTCAATGCCACACCTGTTCAAGATGACACCACTCCGGTGGCCTAGTGGTTAAAGCGTCTGCCTCGGATGAGAAAGATCGCAGGTTCAAACCACGGCAGAGTCATACCAAAAACTAATTATATAAATGGTACCAACAGATGCCTCGCTAGGTGCTCAACATTAAGAGGTTAATGATGGGACTGGTCGGCCTGATGTCAGGATAACGTGACTGGGCAGGACATCATATTACATGTTTGTGACCTTATGCCCCAATGCTATGTGATATCCAGTATAAACTGCCACACACGCAGACATCATGGTGATATGACAGCAAACTTGTTAAAGCTACGTTAAAAATCCAAACCACACACACACACACACAAACACACACACACGCACACACACATACACACACACACACCCACACACACTTTCAAGAGAAAAAGGTTAGTGACGGATATGTAAGATGAGATTTATTTAATGTCGGCATGATTTAAAAACAGCAATTCAACATAAGCTATAAAGAACTTTTTACCAACATTACATAAAAGAAACGGTGTTGATTAACAAGACATTAAAACACAAGATAATAAATTAAACGAACAAAACACACATGGCAAACTTCAGATACGGTAAGAATATTGTTTTGAAAGGCAAAGTCAAATTTAGTATCTGGATAAATTAAAACATCAATTTTAAGATATTTTCAACAAAAATCCAAGAGTTAAAAATTGAGTATAAATTAAGTTACGAAGAGCCAAATTCTAATTTTTTAAAATAAAAGAATGCTGCGATGCAGTTTACACCTTACCTAGAATGAAAGGATCTAGCGGTATGACATTTGATAGACGAAGATACACATAAAAAACGCTAATACAAGTATTTGCTGCCGTTATCATGGCGGGGTGGGTATGTTATGATCTACAGATATTGCACTTACAGTCTATAATTTCAAGATGGAATTAAAGATCTACATGAATTAAAATTTGATTGCTCTCTAATTCCGTTTTATACCCATAACCATGTTTGCATGTGATGTAGATTGACGAGTTAAGATGGAAAGTATGCAGTGTTCCAGTATCGATGAGACCATAAAACAACTTTCCTCTAATCCGTACCCAATTTAAAACCAACGGTACGGATTAAAGTAAACAAATAATAATAAAGTCAATAATCCTTTTCAAAAGTTTCGACAGTCTCATGAAACATGGGGACTTTAAGTTTGCTTACAGAAAAACCGACGTCTTGGGTGGACAAGTTTAATAAAGCGATCGCCTTTACCGATCATTGCCATCTCACCTCTTTACTTGATTTTTGGGTTTCGATCTCTGTCAATGTGCACGTGGTTATGGGAGATATAGCTTACGCGTTTCTTCACGTGCGTCGGTAGTTCTTGCAAAAAGAAATTTCCGGCTTCTTCCTACACTTGTTATACGAGACAGCCATAAGTCTATCTTGCGCAAAGAAATGGCTTTAAACTCAATAAGCAAATTACAGAACATTGTACGAAGGGTTTTCCTGAATTAAAAGAAAAAAGGTTAAACTCTCCAGTGAATGCGACTGCTATCCAGGATATCGATACCATAACAGAGACCCTATGCCAATCCGCGTTGACTTCACATTATTATATTTATTCGATTTTAATGCGAATTTTGGTTCCTCTTTCCCGGTTTGTTAGGGGGCGTTCACATATGACGTCACATAATGTCAAGAGAGCTTTAAAGTTTGTTTGATGAGAAGGGAGGAGGTTGAAGAAATATGACATCACGATAAATATGAGCGTGGAACGCTTCTTTCAAAAATAATGTCAGAACAAAAGAGATTGTGTGACCTCAATCCCCAGCACATTTTTATCCGCATTAAATAATAAAGCCTCTCTCGTAGATGACTTATATTAATGTTAGGATTGAATTTTTAGTAAAATTAATAAAGATTGATATTTTCTTTGAATTGTATTAAAGTAATGTTTTATTTATTTATATGTAAGTAGTTTCTAAAATATATTAAAGGTAATTTCACTTGTTTTTGAAGTACAACTATATAGAATAGAAATGATTGCTGAACAAGTGAAAAAAAGGCAATGTATATAACTATACTCCCTAACATCAGTAAGAATAACTAATGTACAGTGTTGTGTAAGATTGTATACCATAATACATGCGTTTGCTGACTTAGCTACAGTTCTAGGTTCCATTAGTAAAAATATGTCTCTGACCTAGTTGTTGGCAAAGGTTCAATTCGGTTAATAAAGATGGAGTAACCTTTCTCTAAAGAAGCTTCTGGACAATGCGAAAACAAGATGGCTTCCAACTAACGGATATCCATATTTGGTCTGACGTCGTTAAAACAAATATAAATAACTACATATGACGTAAATAAGGTGGTTTTCATCTGTTAGAACTAGTCTCGACCGGATTGTAGAGTTCGTAGTTTTCTGTCTGATGCGTAGAGGGTATGACCTTGTCTAACCCTGAATCAGCAGAAAACTGACGCTGGCTTGTTATGTAAAAAAAAGTTGTTGTACTCATCACAAGGGAGAGAGAGAAGAAGGAAGAGAAGAGAAGGCTCTCTTGAAAGCGTGCCGTCACGATGTTAAAACAGCTACACTACATCTGGAATTGAAGAGTCAACGTCAGTTTTCTGCTGATACGTGAAACTTTATTTAAATAATCAACACACATATATATTACTACATTCTAGAGACACATCTAAAAGCTTTATAATAAAATTCATAAAATACGTATTACATTTTCATCTTTAAGCTTTCCAACTTCATTTTATTCATATAGCTTCTGCACCTTAGAATATTATACACTAGTTAATTCTCAATCAATTTCAAGATAGTAAAAGTATTAAATGTAATAACAGTTAACGCATTTTACTCATTCTAAAACAGAATATTAAGAATATTGATTTAGAATATATTGCTAGATATTACTCTTTCTTACTTAAGAAATACTTTATTTCAACATTAAATCAAAGTATGAAGTTGGTAGCTAATTCAACCTTTATAATAAAAGTTACATAAATATAAATTCTTTAAAACATTCCATTACAATATATTATAAATAAAAGAATTCAATAGTAATGTTGCACATAAAACAATTTTACCATTAAAATCTTAATCATTAAAAATACTTATTCCTTACAAGAAATTATAACATGTACAGTTGCTTACCTGGAATTGAAGAGTCAACTTCAGTTTTTTGCTGATACGTGAAACTAATCTGACCTGATTCGCGCATTTCTATATATACGTACGCGGCCAGATTCAGGGTTAGACAAGGTCATACCCTCTACGCATCAGACAGAAAACTACGAACTCTACAATCCGGTCGAGACCAGTTCTAACAGATGAAAACCACCTTATTTACGTCATATGTAGTTATTTATATTTGTTTTAACGACGTCAGACCAAATATGGATATCCGTTAGTTGGAAGCCATCTTGTTTTCGCATTGTCCAGAAGCTTCTTTAGAGAAAGGTTACTCCATCTTTATTAACCGAATTGAACCTTTGCCAATAACTAGGTCAGAGACATATTTTTACTAATGGAACCTAGAACTGTAGCTAAGTCAGCAAACGCATGTATTATGGTATACAATCTTACACAACACTGTAGATTAGTTATTCTTACTGATGTTATGGAGTATAGTTATATACATTGCCTTTTTTCACTTGTTCAGCAATCATTTCTATTCTATATAGTTGTACTTCAAAAACAAGTGAAATTACCTTTAATATATTTTAGAAACTACTTACATATAAATAAATAAAACATTACTTTAATACAATTCAAAGAAAATATCAATCTTTATTAATTTTACTAAAAATTCAATCCTAACATTAATATTGTTATCTCAGATGAAATACAGGGTAATTGTTCCAACCTTTAACTTGTTTAAACTGTTGTCGTTTTAATTATGTAATTTTTAAATATAATGTAGTACACACTTTAAAAACAAAATATAAACTGACTAAACTGCAGGCCTACTGGCGATTAAACTTAGATTTTAGAAAAGTAAAACAATAAGCTAACAATCTATCACCATCCTGAAAACACTCTGACGAGATCAAAGATACACGAGTTTAGCAAGTTGAAAGACGGTATTGGGTCTGCAACTAAGATTTAATCTTTTAATACTTTTTATGTGAAAAAAACAAGCAAATGTAATTTTATTGAGTAGCACCAAGGATGGGCCCCGTTTCGCGTTAAACGCCACAAATTAAGGCGAATAAATACGTGTATATCAAATATTTAGTTTTTATATCTTTGTTTTTATTTAAAACGGTTTGTTGACACCACTGAAGTGCTAGAATATAAACAGTCCTACATGTACAAAGAGTCTTTGAAGCTTGATGACATTTACAAAAAATCACTTTTAAAAAGTCAGGATGAGGGGTGAGAAGAATTTTGAGGACAGAGTCAGCGTGTGGTACTAGTAACATTTACGTTATTGAAACCATACATAGTAATGTGTCCATTGTTATATTGGTTTTATTTTCATGACTTTTCGGCGGCCCACAGAAGTGAAAAAAAATTATATCAGGCTTTATTTAACGCTTTTGTGCTAGCGTGTCCTACAAAAAGAAAAAGAATGTTCCAAGATGAACTAATTATAAAGTCTAATAGTATCAAAAAGAACACATATTTGGCTGACAAAGTTAACCATATGTTATGAGATAAGGATCACTTCTTAACTTTTGCACAAAGCAAGCACGATCAGTTTCTAAAAAGGTTTATACTCAGGATAATTTAGAGTCCAATGAACGAACAACCGATTGATGTCTTGAATATCATTACTTCTGAAGCATTGCCTTCTACAAGCCATTTTGGATACTCCAAGAAAGCTACTGTTCAATTACATTTGAAATCCCAAATTGATGTCATAAATTCTGACATCGCTGGTTTGTATAATCAGCAGAAACAAGAACTAATTAACAAATGAGCAGAACTTAAGAGTTAAAAGATAAACAAAAATGAAAAACTGAGTTGGAAAGAAACTAAAGAGGACGACTGATGATAAAAGAAGATCTCAGAAAGCAAAGGATTTGAAAATATAGAACATGAATGCTTTATTGGACGAGAATTCTGAACTGCGCAAAACACTGATGCCTGATATGGTCAACCAAAATTCGAAGAGGAAAAACCTTTGCGTTTGCAAACTATACTGGATATTCCAATGCATGGTTCAGTGTTTCATGAAAAAAGACAGTTCAAAGTCTACAGAAGTATGAAAATCTTCGATCAATTAACAGATCATTTAAACAAAACATGGCTGCAATATAAGTCTACTAAGCATAGTTGTTTGTCTTTAGAAGGTAAGTGTCATATAACGACCACGGTCGTAGTAAAGTTAATTGGAGCTCAAAATGATTATCACACTAAACATACTGATGGCTAGTTTTGTACAACTACAATAAGATATTTGGAAGAACTCTCTTTCATGCTTGGACCGGATGAGGTTTGTTTCATCCGCCAAGACGATAAATGTCGCGTCCCAAATTGGTATGGTCGCTGCCAATAAGCAGAGTCCACTGCTGATGCACGTTATATATAAATTAATCCTTCCTGAATATGGCTGGGTAGTTGTTTCTCGCCACAAGATTATACCCTCGGTGTATGCCGACACTGAGGTACATCGCAACGGTCGTGTAAACAATGACGCTGTAAGCTTTTCTGGCCCAACGTTTATAGCCATCCGATCTGGAAAACACTCCGCATCGACAGCACTCAGCCATGGATTAGAAAAATTGCTGTGTCTGACAGAGTTCGATACCATAACCAGGACTGGTATTGATAAACTGGTCAAGCCGATTCTTGTGGTTACTGTTGATGGTGGGCCGGATGAAATAAAGGTATCAGAAAATCATGAAGGTTGCCATCCACCATGTCATGAAACATGATCTTGACTCTGTCTTCTTTGCACCAAATGCTCCGGGACAACGTGCTTTTAACAGAGTTGCGAGAAAAGAGGCGCCACTGAGCTGTGAATTTAGTGGATTAATATTAACTCATGACAAATATGGCAGCCATTTGGATGAACGAGATAAGGCAATTGATATTGAGCTAGAGAAGAAAAACTTGACGGAAAAAAGTTGGCCGAAATATGGTCACAGTTGACTAATCAATTAACCAACCATTGCTGAAAATATGGATCCATTAATTTCTTAGCTCATCGAAGTTGATATATCGTGTAGAGATCAAAACTGGTGTGACACCTATGTCAGCTCAAGCCAAAACTTGCTTCAGAATGTGAAGAGTGATAACAACATTTGCTGTTTGAAAGCAGGAAGCTCATATTTCAGCTTGATAAAATACAGATTTCGTCCTCCTTTACACCTTGTTCAAACTAGCGGAGGGTTGAAAATTTCAGAACGAGCAACGGATGGAGCCTTGCACAAACTTCCATCCTTATTTGCAATTCAAATTCTCAAAATGGAAGACATTCTACCTCGGTCAGCAAACACATTTGGGAAAATTCCTACGATCTGTATTGCCTTCACTTCTTTAGCACTCTGGTCATGCTGCGCAGTCACTCAGTCGCTCACAAACAAGTAACAGTTCCATTGAAGCGAATCACACTAATAAGAGTCGCTGTTAGAAAGGAATGGTGGTCATACTAGCAAATGCAGAGAATGGAGAAAGTGTGGATTGGATTGACAAGGAGGAGATTGTTAATTTGGAAACAAATTAAATGGATTTCTTGTTCGTTCCATAGAGGAGCATCTTACTTTGTCATGGGATAATGATGACTATGAAAAGACGTAATTTATTTACAAATGCTTCAGATTTTAAATCCATAGAAATTTTGTGAAGTTCTTGAAACTGTAATCTTAGTAAGAACTGAAGTAATTGCTGTTTAACTTACATTTCATCTTTATTTTTTTAATTTAAATTATTTAAATTTTTAATTTTTTTAAAACAAACTTTTAACTAGCCAAGCAGTTATTGTAAACGTCTGATTAATTAAACACTATTTTACATAATAGATTGTTGTTTTTTCTGTAACTGATTTACAATATTTTTACTTTATAGTAAGCATGGAATGGGGGGGGTAAGAGAATTGTGACGTTACATAGGAGGGATCTGGGTTTTTGTGACGAAGTTTGACGAGGTGGATGGGGTCTAAACAAATGGCAACAAATTGCATGACTTCATATACGGACGACCCCTTATCACTAACGCGGTCTCTGTAAGAAGTTTCTCACAGTTTATTGTAATTTTTATACCGTAGTATCAACTGGAGCTGACTACTTCTCCCACGCGCAGATGAATGACTAGGTGAGGCAACGTTGCTTCTAATGGAGTTACGGTCAGAGTTCAAATGGTCTAAATTAAAATATTTTATAATACAGAAAGAAAAGCAAATTAGTCAAAAGACCTACAAAAATGATGAAATCCCAGTTTATATTTTTTGTCTTCAAAATTTGGTGTTTCCTAAACAGATGTGGTTTTCATCACAAAGAACGGTTTTCAAGTGCTTGCGTATGTAATTTTTTGACCCAGTAATCAATAATAAAAATTTGTATGCTGTGTGCATGCAAAAGCAGATACACCCCGCATACACAAATAAAAAGTATTTTATTTTGTTTAGTACAGAAGAACACTTTGTAGATCGAGTCATACTAATATCTATTCCGGTCACAATATATGTTTTTATTGAAAAAAAATACGAGTAGCATTTGGAGTTTGTTTGACTTTTGTTGTAATACTGAAGTATGTTTTATTGTGCAACATTGTTCTTTGACTAAACAGATGCCACTGTTGTATGATTAAATGTATGCTGTGCATTAGAAAGTTTCTTACATTTCTACAGAAATTATGTAAATTAATCGCCATGTAAGATCCTTTGGTGTAGATAATCTTGGAAGAGTGAGAGGTGGTCAAAGTAGTGTTGTAACCATTTGCCAGTTTAAACATTGACGGAAACAGTTTACACATTGGCGGAAACACAAATAGAGTATGTGACGGCAATAGCATAATATCTAAATTAGTTATATTTGCAAAAAAAAAATTCTGCAGTTACGTTCTCTAAAATGACGCCGTGTTCTATATCAGATTATTTATGGGTTGAATATTCAAAATGTCTGATGTCGAAATGAAATTAATTAACAATGCATTTGCTTCACGTTAGTGAAATACACATGCTGCCTAAACAGTACACGTGAGCGGACTCCTCGCTTTCATCGGCTAAAAATATTGTTTTCCATATGTGAGACTTTATATAAGTTCAGGCCATTTTAATTGCTAACAAAAGTGTACATTTAAGTTGTTTGAACTTTAAAATATATCCGTGTTTAACATTACGACAAATACGTTACCATTCTACGATACAAAACATTAAAAAAATACATGTTATTTTTCTTTTTAAATTTCGTGAAAGCACTTAATTAAGCATCAAAATGTTATTCATTTCATCTTCTTATAAAATATAAAATAAGTCATAATGATTATATCAGAAATGATCATGTAAATAATGATGTTCAGCTGTCACATACAGGAGAAATAGCTACAATGAAGAATTTACGTGTTTAATATGGTTAATCAAACATATTTTTAATAATTTCATGCCATATTTTCATGATCAAAAGGGAACCAAGAAAACGATTTCAGATTTAATGAACAGTCTCTCGTTATATGTTTGGAGCGAATAAATAGGCATACACTTTGTAAACTTTTGCGCTCATATTTTGAATCGGAAACTGTTATGATTAGAATGGTATTAATTTGAGAACTTAAAATGTTTTTTGTGTTTTGAATATTCATTATCAATTTAAATAAAATTTAAAATACAAGAAATTTTGGTAAAGATGCATCTTTCGTTGTGCACATTTATCTGTCTTTTTCGTAACTTATAACAGCAAAACGCAATAATGTTCTGAATTCAATTTATGTCAAATTATCGCCAAATACCTAATTATGCAATTGTCAACCATTTTCCCTGTATAATTTTAGTTGTAACAAATACGTTCAAATCGAGAAGATCTCTTGTAACGTATGTATTTTGCTTGAGAATTAAGATTTTGAGACCAGGTTGGCAAGTGCCTAACAAAATAGACCTTCTTCCACATGAGATATGTTGCATCTCATTATTGACTACGTAACTCCCAAAGCACCACGTCCATCTCTACTATACTACTTTTTTTCTCCACAGTAATATTTGGCTTTGGGATGGTTTTTCCTAAAGATATCAGAAAGCTCCTAACCATTATAACTTTGGAAAACATTTATCTTGTTCTCCAAATGTTTCAAATTTTATTCTAAAACATATTATATAAGAATTGCCAAAATATATGTTAAAAATAAATACTTGTTAAAACTATCGTCAGTTGTATTTTAAAATTGGGCTCTTTCGAGTTGGGCCGAATCGTCATCAAAGTTGGGCCGAATTGTCTTATTTTCGGTCCAAGTTGGGCCGAATGGTCTTGGACCGAATTGTCTTTGGGCCGAATAGCCAAATTATTGATACCGTGTAAATTCAAGAGGAAGGAATGGGGATACGGCTGCAAAATCGAAAGGTTCTTTGCCATGGTAGGTAGCTGGACGTCCCGTCATATGACTTTTTGCGGCTATTGGATATGTTGGGAAATACATAATGGGCGATGATGATTATAGGACAATAAGGAAAACAAATAGAGTACACACATAGTTGGTTTAATTGTCAGTTATGATTTGCGTTATAATTTATTATTTTTTAACATTACACTTTAGCTTCTTTATTATTTATTTTTTGAAACAACTCATGAAAAGTGACTTGATATTTCACTATTTTATACGGGTACTTCGGTAGTGTCGTCTGCGTTTGTGAATGACGTTATTTTTGTACCAACCAACCAACCAACCCTTCAAAAAAAAACAAACCAAAAACACAAGAAAAGACAAATTATTTAAATATCAATAACAATTTATTATGTGATTAATCAACTGAGCAGCGTTCAACGGAATATTTTGTGCCTAGGTGATGAGGGTAATGATAGACTATTTAGTGCCGATACGAGAGTAATACAGGACTATTTGGTGTCAGTATGAGAGTAATACAGGACTATTTGGTGTCAATATGAGAGTAATACAGGACTATTTGGTGTCAATATGAGAGTAATTCAGGGCTATTTGGTTCCAATATGAGAGTAATACAGGACTATTTGGTTCCAATATGAGAGTAATACAGAACTATTTGGTGTCAATATGAGAGTAATACAGGACTATTTGGTGTCAGTATGAGAGTAATACAGGACTATTTGGTGTCAGTATGAGAGCAATACAGGAATATTTGGTGTCAGTATGAGAGTAATACAGGACTATTTGGTGTCAATATCAGAGTAATACAGGACTATCTGATGTCAATATGAGAGTAATACAGGACTATTTGGTGTCAATATGAGAGTAATACAGGGCTATTTGGTTTCAGTATGAGAGTAATGCAGGGCTATTTGGTTACAATATGAGAGTAATACAGGACTATTTGGTGTCAATATGAGAGTAATACAGAACTATTTGGTGTCAATATGAGAGTAATACAGGACTATTTGGTGTCAATATGAGAGTAATACAGGACTATTTGATGTCAATATGAGAGTAATATAGGACTATTTGGTGTCAATATGAGAGTAAATAAGGGACTATTTGGTGTCAATATGAGAGTAATACAGGACTATTTGGTGTCAAAATGAGAGTAATACAGGACTATTTGGTGTCAATATGAGAGTAATACAGGACTATTTGGTGTCAATATGAGAGTAATACAGGGCTATTTGGTTTCAGTATGAGAGTAATGCAGGGCTATTTGGTTCCAATATGAGAGTAATACAGGACTATTTGGTTTCAATATGAGAGTAATACAGGACTATTTAGTATCAATATGAGAGTAATACAGGACTATTTGGTGTCAGTATGAGAGTAATACAGGACTATTTGGTGTCAATCTGAGAGTAATACAGGACTATTTGGTGTCAGTATGAGAGTAACAATGGACTATTTGGTGTCAGTATGAGAGTAATACAGGACTATTTGGTGTCAGTATGAGAGTAATACAGGACTATTTGGTGTCAATATGAGAGTAACAATGGACTATTTGGTGCAGAAGCGATGAGAGTAATAATAAACTATTTTGTGCCAGTATGAGAGTAATGTTGGAATATTTAATGCCTTTATTAGATTAACGATGAGCTATTTGGTGCTGATATGAGAGTACTGATGGACTATTTAAAGCCAGCTTGACTATTTAGTGATAAAATGCTGAGAGTAATTGTAGGCTAGTCAGTGCCGAGGAAATTACGTTACAGTGCTTTGCCCAGGAAGACACACGTGAATTTGATTGATCTGTGTAAGATTTGAGCCCGAAAGGTTCTGAATTTCAGTACAGTACTTAACCACTGAGGACACAGTTTTTAGATCGGCGATATTATTTCATCCATTTTCAAAAATGACTGATTAAGTTTTCATAGCAGAACCATTTTACTCGTCCACGTAATCGTAATGCTCAATTCAGAACGTTATGGTTTCATTAATAGATCGGTTAATCGATCTATCGATATATAGATAGATCGTCCAACCAGTTTCCTTCTCTCAGTGTGATATAAAGCGAGTGTGTTGTTCTTGGGCACTTCGTATCCAGTCTATCTTCGAGCTTGTTGCATTCTTTTTGGGGAATGAGCGCATGACCGTGCTGATTATGAAATCTATGCATATATTGCTATATCGTATTGTATGTTGTATTTTGTGTAGTCTGGCTTTATATAAATCAAATTTTATTTAAGTTATTTAATTATAAATGTATGACTTTTAGAAGCATTTTAGTGTACGTATATTATTAGTATGAGAATATTTGTTTTGTATCGAGTTTAAAGATTTCATATTTTAATATTAATTCTGTAAAGTCTTTATTAGAGAAGTTCCAATAACAGTTCTTTCCAGGAATGTCGAGTTGAGTGATATCAATGTTTTTTTTTTTTTTAACTCATTAGGTTCTAGCTAATCTTATTTCAGAAATTACATTTAAATTCAAATTGCAGCATTATTGGTGTGATATTATAGATTAAATAAGGGCCCCGAGCGGCCCAGTGGTCTAATGCGCTCTTTGTTACGGATCACTGCCATCTCACCTCTGTCTGCGTGGGTTCGATTCTCAGATTCGGCCAATGTGAGTATGTGAGATAGCTTGCCAGTAGCTTCTCGAGGGTCGTTGGTTCTTTCCGGGGGTGGGGTGGGGGTCCCCGGCATTTTGCTCCACCATTTAATCTCGCCGCTATGTACAGCCTATCGTGTGCTGAAAATGGCGTTAAACCCAACAACAACAACAATAACAACAACATATTAAAATAGTAGGCTCGTGTAGCATTTGCTTCCGGCCATTAGATAGTGGTATCTCGTGCTGCATGTTTTTTATCTGGTGAGATCTGATAAGCTCTAAGCAGTTTCAAAAGTACAATTATAGAGATGTTTGGCAATCTTAGAAGCAATTCTTTAAGATAGTAGCTAATATTCAATCCTTGTTATCAAGTCTCGATATATTGAGACTTCAGTCTTCTAACTTATCCCTCTCTACTTCACGGTACTCAATAATTCTTAGTACTTTAGACTTCAGTCGAAGATAATCAAGACATTTCCATTTGCCCGTTCAAAATTCCATACTTTAATAGTTCATTTAATTCTAGGTGAATAAATTTATTTAATATTTCATTACATTTCTCGCCCATACGGACTTATAACGAAGACACTTGCAACGTTCGAGAGTAATCTCATATCCATCTTTCTCCACGGGAAAGGCTCTAAATCCGGTGTCTGTACTTTTAAAAAGCCAGCGATGTAAAACCCTATATTCATTGTCTATACCTTTGAAAACCCCGAAGAACTGACTGATCACCTGGTACTTTCTATGATGCAGTGTTACGTCATATTATCTAATGTGGTTGGCTCTTTGAATTCAGTTGGCATAGACCCAATGAAGGTAGAAAGTAAGAGGCTAATAACAATCTATTGCATAATTCCCTGTCTGACTCTCAATTTCAAGGCACGTGTGCAATATCTCTATCCAAGTTTTAGTTACTGACTAAGCCTTATAATCTGACATTACATCATCTTACCATACCACCAATTCCTCCTCATCATGATCAGAGAAACGCCATTACAAAACCGGCAATTTGTACCGAATATAACTTGCGATCATCAAGTTGTGTATAAACTATAATTTAATAAATGTTCATCATAAAATCATTTATCCAAGCAAAATAACATGGAATCTCAGGTTAAAAGCTATCATGTTTATTATATAGGTGTCTAATTTGTAATAATATTTTATGTGCATAAGTTGCATTTTCTAAATGAAAATCCAACGTAATCGTGTAGCTAAGTCAGTGTGTGTGTGTGTGTGTGTTAGTGTTAGTATAAATATATATATATAAGAGAGAGAGAGAGAGAGAGAATTCGCAGTGAGCTATCAAGAAGCATACATCATGTCAACTGAGACAACACTAGCGTTGGAAATAGTACCTGAGCAAGCACTAAGAGCTATATTTAGCCTAGGACAGCTAAAGGCAAATAATTGGAGCCTTCGAGCGGCGGGGAAGAAAACCACCCTACTGCTTGTGTGGGAAAAAACAGAAAAACCACAAGGAAAAAGAGGGGACACCAGACATAGAGGACCACGAGGTCGACCACGGCAGCGGCGGGAAACCGGTTTACGCAGCCGTCCACCCACCCCTCTTCCTGAAGTCACTACAGTACAGAGCCCAAAAACGGGGCCTACCATTGAACTTCAGGGCATACAAGACCAGCTAGCGGCATTAACACAACAAATACAGGTGTTATTAAATGTGGAGACAGCAGACGTGGCTACGTCACCCTTAAACGTACCAACACCTGAACCACAGCCACCATCACCGCTACCAGCCCCTAGCAAAAAAGCGAAAGGAAAGGGGAAAAAGGGGGGGATGACTATGCCATTGTCATCCACCCCTATACCCAAATCTCCAAGCACTGCAGCGAGCTTGGACCAAGAAATAGGGGATACCACTACCACCACCACTACCACCCCAGGAGGAACATGGGAAACTCCAGTAAAAACAAGAAGAATGCCCAAAACAACTAAAGACGAGCTTATGGGACAGTTATGCAAAGAATTGGGAGTCTACAAACTTGTCAGAAACAAACGAAAGGCGACAAGCTACATCTCCGCCGTATCATACATAGGATACAAAGCAATGTATGACCAACCCCCGCCGACTTTACAATGGGAATTCGCTTGCAAGATCCTTCAACTTCACTATCTGGAGGCCTATCTGGAAAAGCCCTTATCACACCTACTGGACGCTGCTCAATACCTCGCCGAAATCCATAACATCGACTTTTCGGCAAATCGGAGAGAAGAACATAGAACAGCACACAGATTGGTGGAATTGGAAGCCGAACGAGGGAGGTACCCTTATATCCAGTACCAACCTTTTTAATGGCTATTCTATAGCGCTGCTAATAGGGTACTCATTTGGTATCGAGTAGCCCTTTTTGACTAACTTTCTGGCCCTAAAAAGACAAATTTGACCTTTTTGGCATTGCTGAACAAATTTATAACCAAACTTCCCTACCATTGACTACACTTTTATGTGTCGCTTAGGCACCTTAATTTAAATACAATAGGGACTTACACATGTACACTTCCGTACTAGTCCCTATTTTTGGATAGGATATTAAGTAATATTTCATAACTCAGATATTTGGTAAATTGCACAGGTGGCTTACACATTATTGGTTGTTAGGTAGTCCATTAGTACAACTGGACTGAATTTGACATACAGGTGCGCGCTTGGCTTTTCATCACCTTTTACTCCCTGCTGCCGTAATTTCTCGTGCTTGCACGACCACATTACGCAGACATAAGCGATATGAGAAAACTAATTTTCTCTCGCTTCACTGCTATTGCAGACCAGTGGTAAATAGAATGAGAGGGGTGGGTGTGCGTAGGTTCCATTCCTACCCACCCTATGGCCTATGGCTTATGGCCTTACATTCACCCAGTGGCAGTACAATTATTGCCCCGTGGTGACGGCCGAAGTCACACCCAGCGGCAGTACACTTATTGCCCAGTGGTGATGGCCTAAGTAAATAGCACTCTATGAGTGCATAAACGCCTGCAGGGGATGTGGCACCATTCCTTCCCCTCAGGATAAATTAAATAACTCCCCTATGGGAGGTAAAACAGTGGTAAGAGCCGTAATGGACGAACCACTTTAAACCCATCAAGTCAGTCAGTCAGTGAGAGAGAGAGAGAGAGAGAGAGAGAGAGAGAGAGAGAGAGAGAGAGAGAGAGAGAGAGAGAGAGAGAGAGAGAGAGAGAGATAATTATCCTGGCATTACACGTGTAATAGTTATCTAGGCAAAAGTTTTATGTTGCTGAGTGCGAGGTGATTGTAGCAGGTGGGCAGAGCTAAGGGTGTAGGCACCATTGCATTCAGAAATGTACAACATCATAAGCTGTGATTTGTGCTTTATGTTGTTGTACTTTCAGTTTGGCTTAAAAGCTGTTAAGCCTCTTGCAACATGTTAGATTATGTTAATTCATATCTAGATCATATTTAAAAAAAAAAATTAAAATGTGGCATACGCGTAAAAATGGGTCTATTGTGACTAGATAAATCTTACCCCCGTCTAGTTCCAGCAGAGTTATCTCTCTTAAATGCCAATCCAAGTTTTGTCTGTTTCCGGAAAGGAATTAATCTAATTCCACCATTTAGACATCTGAGTATCAAACTGTGAGAATTATGAGGCTCCCATTGACTACATTTCACCATTTTCGATAGGGAAATCAACAAATCATTGCAAAAGTTGTAAATACTTATCATAATTCATTATTGCCACAAGCAGCTTGTGTTTAATGGGAATAAACACTACTTCACCTAAAATTGTGGTGCCTGTAAGAGATGTTATAGCACAGGTGCCTTTGAACTGTCCATGGGGCACTACCTCTGTATATTGTCCAAGGTAAGGTCATTGTGTCTCATTTAGTTCCGTTATCATCAGCTACATCTCCATTTGGATACACACTTTCCTCCTGTTCTTAACTCCACTGGACTCAGTATACTTATTGTTTATCTTTGGAATTTTTCTGTATATTATTCCCCAAATTTCTCCCAAATTAAACATAAACACTTAGAAGCTGTGATCTACTATATTTTTTGTCAGACTGGTTTATTGCATTAATTTTATTCACTTCACAAAATCTTTCTATTTGTGTGATAAAGAGGATGGGTAGGTTGACCCTTGTGCGAATACTGGGTTTTAGTGACTGCATGTATCTGCAGACAATGTATAGTGTTCAAAGCTTCTACTTTATAATAAAATTGGGTCATGTCCATATGTCTCTGATATCAATTTCTGCATCTACCAAATAAATGCAAAATCCTTTATTTTAGGTGAATTGTTCTTGTAGAAGAAGGAGAGGTACATACTATTTGGTACGTCGACCTTTGACCTAGTTATTAAATAATATTGCATAATGTGATTTGTCCCATATCATCCATATGAAGTTAATTAAGTGCCGACATGAATAAAATACAATCAATCAAAATAATTAATTTTATTCCCCAAATTTAATTTGCTAGCAAAGCATAAATTCGAAACAGCAGCTAAAGTAGTTCAAAGACCATTACATGCACATTAATAAAAGACATAGCTTGGTACCTCCTAAAATTGATTTTGACAAGCGAGAATAAGTACACTTGTTAGTTTACAGTCCTGGGTTTTATCACAGTGTATTGAACAAAATAACGGTGACTATAGGAATAACGGTAATAATTCTACAATCCCAGTCAAGCAGAGCATAATGTGTATGGAACATTGCATTTAGAAATAAACAACACCAGTTGTGATTGGTATATTATGCAAGAGTTGTACTTTCTGTTAGGCTTAACAAGAATGAAAGCCTCTTGGTAACATGTTAGATTATGTTAATTCATATCTAGATCATATTTTGTATTTTTTATGATTCTTTTAAACTGTGGCACACACGGGTGAAAATGGATCTGTTGTGACTATATATTTTCCCTTATCTAGTTCCAGCAGAGTTATCTCCCGTAAATGCAAGGGAGCACCTGGTTTTGTCCTTGTCAAATTGACAATCTGACATTGGTCTCTGTGACAGTGTGTGACATGAATGCTGAAGTAGGATAGAAAGTATAATTATTTCACAAAACATTAGCATTGAGGTCTATGGAAAAACAATTGGTACCTTGATACCGGTGGCGTTCCCGCTTGTACCCCGAATTGGAGACCTCGAATGTCTCCATTGTTAATGTTTGTGTAAACATCAGAAGTTCTCCAATGGTAAAAAGAGTATACATTCCCCTCCCCTGCAGATACGATATTGGCAGCATCGAAGTCAGGAGACTGTCTATCTATTCTCGGACCTAAATTTCTACATTTCTATCAGTCATGACTAATTGCATTCAGTAAAAACCATCTTTGAAAGTGTTGTTATTACAATACCAACTTCTGATTTTCCCAGAATTTGATTTATACAAATTTCGGACGGGTACAGATTTTAAGTTATCCAAATTTCGGATTGGTCCAAAATTTGGATTTGGCCAGATTTTGGTTAATACAAATTTCGGGTTTGTCTAACTTACAGAATTACCCAGATTTTCGTTTGAACGTTTTATTTTATATAGTTTCTTTAAATAGGGTTAGTACAAATCTCCACCCATAGGATTATACTTTGATGTTATAAAACATGATTTTCGTTGTATAAATGTTAGCTAACTAAACATTTATGCTAAAAAAATTGTTTCTTAAAGCATACATTAAAAATTGTGTATTAAGCTAACAATCTTATTTGCTTATGTTGTACAGTTGTTTATTAAATTTATGGTCATGAAGTAAAATTATTATTGTGTATGTCAGTATAATTGAGTATTAGAAAAAGGAAAAAATGAGAACACAATAAAAAGTAAAATATAATTGATTCTGCATTTTTTATATCATAAATATCACACATTTCCTTTTTCTTTCTTTATAGCCTCCTCTATCGTGTTAGCCTTTTATTGTACATAAATATCAATACAAACACCAAAATAAAAATGCTACATTCATTTCACCTCAAGCTAGTACCAGCCGAACCCAGAAAAGGTTATAACTGGAAAAAAAAACAGTATCAAACAGTCACACACACACACACACACACACACACACACACACACACACACACACACACACACATGTGTGTGAGTGTGTGTGTTAATTCTAGCTTATTAAACATCGTAATCAGAGAGTGGATCGAGACCTGTTACAATGATATTAATTTCGGTACCACGTTCGAAGTTAAACTGTTTTTGTACATATAGAAATTCAATACAAAAATTCCGTGTTAATAAATATTACTGCACTTTGTTTATAGTCTTGTCTTTTGTTTGCAGATATATCGTCGTCAAAATTATTCACAAAAGTTTCTTTCCGTAAAAACAGGATTTTGCGCTCAAACATAACAATGCAATTCAGTTTTTTTCGTGTGCTTTCCACAGTAAGGTTGCTTTAATGGTACTTTTAAGACATTATTCGATATAATATGTCAAAGATATGATTGCTAAGTGCCTTTCTCAAGCATACAGACTAACGACAGTTAGAACCCACATATAGGTGAATTAAAAATGGGCTGTTAAATTATATGGACATATATGATTTTGTTTATGTTTATTGTTTGATGTATTTAATAAACATCATATATGGATAACTGTGGGTCGGTTTATCATCATACAGACTACCTTACAGAGAACTGGATAAAGTCGTTGATTTAGCAAATATATGTTATGGTAACCAAAGCCGACCTGCAAGGCAGCAATATACTCGTGGATGGGCGGATAAAGCATATGCCACTGCCCAACTTGGTACTATGCACACACCAAATGGAGCCCATCATAACCAGATCGACTATATACTGGTCCAAAACCGTTACCGATGTTGCATCGATAGAGAAGAAACAAGGACATTCACAGGTGCTCCTGCTGGGAGTGACCATGACCTGGTCACTATGAACTTCCGAGTGAGGCTGAAGAAATATAATAAGCCAAAGAATATAAGGATCACAATCAACCTTGAGCAACTGAAGGACCCTTACATCTGCAAGTCATTCCAAGCCACAATTGGAGGTAAATCTGCTCCACTCCTTGTGATGGATGTTAAAGTGATGACATACACTTTCAACACAGTCATGGAAGCAGCTGCCAAGGACATCATTGACGTCCATCGCCCCAAGAAAAAATATGGGTTACAGAAGAGATTATGAATCTGAATGATGCTAGAAGAGACATCAGAAACACTAGACACACAACTGGGACAATAGAGTACCGAGAAATAAACAAGATTGAGAAAGAATAATATCAAAAAGGTATTCCAAACTGTGCAAGACCTCATCAGACAGAAACAACCAAGAGTCAGTACCATTCATTACAGAAATGGAGAATGCCTCACATCAGCGAGGGACAATGCAAAAACTGGATTGAATATTGCAAAGAACTCTACAATTATCAGTCCACAGGAGACTCAGAGGTTTCAAACTCTACAAATGCTGATGATTTCCCCATTCGCAAAAAAGAGGTGAAGTCGGCAATAATAGCACTGAATAATGGGAAAGCAGATAGAGTAGACAATATTCCAGCTGAAGTTATCAAGAATAGTGGTTAATCAGTGATAGAGCTGATTACAAACATCTGCAACACGATTTGGCAGACAGGTGAATGGCCAACACAGCGGACCCAGTTACTGATTAAAACACTCCCACAGAAAGACAATATCCTGTTGTGCCAAAAATACAGAATTATCAGTTTGATCAGCCATGCTAGTAAGGTGATGCTAAAAATCATTTTGAACAGACTGAAGCCATAAGCAGAAGAAATAATCGTTGAAGAACAGTCCGTCTTCCGGAGTGGAAGAACCAGAACAGAACAAATATTCAGTCTCGGGGTTCTGTGTGAACAGTACTAGTAACATACACCAGACATTTATCATGTGTTCATATAATTAAAAATTAATTGACAGTGTGGTATGAGACATTGTGGGCCACAATGAAGAAGTACAATATGGGTCAAAAGGTGACAAATACTTTCAATTAGCTAGACGCCAAGGCCACCATTGCAGTAATTGCACAACGTTCTGTGGGAGACAGGTTACATAGAACAGTCAGAGTACGTCATGACTGTCTCTTGTCTCCATCGTTTTTCAACATCTACTTAGAGCGCATCATGAGTAAAGCCCTGGAAGACCGCTGTATGATAGTCAGCATTGGAGTGCGTAACATCATCAACCTCCGCTTTACAGAAGACATTGATCGGCTGGTATGCAGCGAAGACGAGCTTGCCACCTTAGTGAAGAACCTAATGAAACGTCCTCAAGATTTGACATGGAGTTAAGCGCTGAGAAGACTCATCTGATGACAAACAGTAGCAAATAAATCTCAACCAACATTAAAGTCAGAGGGCAGGACATGGAAACAGCGAGCCAGTTCAAATATCTTGGTTCTATAATCACCGAATGAAGAGGTGTCAAGAGCAGAAATTTTGTCACGAGCAACACAAATAACGGCAGCTATGCTAAAGCTAAGACCCATCTGGAGAGGCAAGAATATTTGTCTGAAAACTAACATAAAACTATTGAGAGCACTAGTCATCTCAATCTGTTTTGTATTTGCGTGAGGCCTAAGTCGTGACAGCAGAATTACAACGAAGAATCCAGGCACTTGAAATGAGATGCTCCAGAGCCATCCTTGGTGTCTCTTACATTGACCACATCACAAATGAAGAAGTGCGTAACACCATTATGAAGACCTGATCATCACCATCAAAAAGAGAAAGTTGAAATGGTATGACCAGGTCACTAGAGCCAACAGTCTATCAACAACAGTCCTGCAGGGCAGCGTCCAGGGTGGCAGAAAAGGTACAGGTAAAAAATGTTTGGACTGACAATATCACAGAATGGACCAGGACATGTTTTGGGGAGACATTGGCATTGGCACATGATCGAGCCCAGTGGTGAGAACTGGTAAGATGTTCAGCAGCTTAGCGCATCGACGACCACACTAGGTCAAGAGACTGATGATGATGATGATGATGATGATGATGATGATGATGATGATGATGAATGAACCATGCTGTTTAGATTATTAATTTCAATTTATACTCGTTTTAAGACGACAAATCATGCCGCAAAATGTAACAGTACATGAAGTAAATTGATGAGAGCGACAAAGAATATTCACGTTATACATTATAAAATCGTTGTTGTCTTCCATTTTAAAAGAGTTATTTTCTTTTTTTTGGGTCAGATTCTTTAGTCTTTGAAAGATATATGCCAAAAATTGAGGATATTTATCAATATAATATGTATTCCCTTTTTAAGTCGCGTCAAACTGCAAACAATATAGATCTCGATTTTTTTTGCATAATAATAGGCCTGCATTGTATGTTTTAGTGATTACCCAATTCAAACTGCACATATATAGATCTGCCGGCGCAGTGATCAATACTAGTTGGCCGCTTGTTATGAAGACATGGATGCTTTTGATCCTATGTATTTTTTATAGACGTTGTTTCGAAAAAGGTATGTACTGATTTGTAGTGAAATATTGCCATCCCCAACCCCTGAAAAGAAATAAAATAAGTAAAGGTAATACAATCAATTTAATTTAATTGCTTTTTCTCGTGCCAGTTTATGAAAAAGTGTTACCCATTCGTTCAATAATATACCAATCACTGATACAAAATTGAAAATCATACAGTTCTCGTTAGCAAGCATTGATGCAATATTATAAGCCATAAAATTTTCATATTACCAATCCCTGTTACAAATTTTAAAGCCACAAAGTTATCACATTACCAATCACTTACACACATTTGACACCTTTAAAGTTCTGATATTACCAATCTCCGTTTCAAATTTTAAAGCAATAAAATTCTCATATTACCACTCAGTGACGCACATTTGAAAACTTTAAAGTTCTCATATTACGAATCACTATTACAAAGTTTAAAGCCATACAATTCTCATATTACCAATCACTTTTACAAATTTTAAAGCCACGAGGTTACCATATTACCAATCATTGATGCAAAATTATAAACCACATATAACCTTTATTTTAAAACAAACAAACTCTTAACACACTGGTTTATACCTCGTTTCCGGCAGATGGAAACGCTTGCTTTATTGAGGTACCAATTTAAGATGTTTCTCACATTTTTATACTCGGTTCTAATTGTTAAATTCACATATTTATCTTGGGAAATTTGGATAATATAGACCAACATACTGTTTGCCTTACAAATGATCATTTAAAATGTATTTCATTCGAGAAAGATTATATCCATTATCAAAGAAAATATGCTTAATGGAATAAATAAGAACATCAAAAATTAGAACGAAAATACCTGAGTAGGTGAAAATAGCTTCTGAGTGGTTGGATGCATTCATTATCAAACTATAAATTGTGGATTAACTAAATTCTTCTAATATGATCCAATGCGCAGTAGTCACTTATTTATAATTATGATTCAATAAGTAGATAAATGCAAATATTGTGAACTTCTGAAACTAGAATATAGTAGCGTGTAATATTTTCTAGAATGTCGTGAACTTAAAACTTCAAACCGATTCAAAAGGAGAATTTTCTTGTCAAAATTTATCAAATGTTGATTCTTCAGCTTTAGATCACAAAAGTCATCTAGAAAGTACAGCAAATCGAACAAGTGATCTAAAGGACTGACCAAAGCGCATAAGCTTATTTCAAGTTCTATCCTTACTAACAATACCTTGTGTTTAAATAAAACTGATGAGTAATAAAGGCACAAAAAAATAATTAATCATACTAATGAGATATTAAAAAAAAGTATGGTACATACAATATTGAATTGACAGTCAACAGTATCTCATAAGAATTTATAGTAAAACCTATAAGCGTTCAAGACAATAAATGAGTAAAACAGAAGAAAATAAGACCATCCGAAGATGTTGGCGTTAATGGAAGGAACGTAGAAGTGTCAGGTAAATGAGTTTTAATTTCATCTCACGTGCTTTTTATGTAGTAGCAAACTACACTTCAGTGATGAAGACATAAGTAGTGAGTAACAAATGGCTCAGTTACACAACCGTATTGATGTGTAACATAACAAGCTTGAGTTTGATAAATTACTTCTAGATGTTATTTAGTTCAAGAGCAAAAGCAATGGCGGACGCTAATTTATATTCATGACATGTATTGTACCTCGACAAAATTAATTTTTCTATTTCGGTTTCAAGGTTTAACAAATGAGAGGCCTGTATATTTGTCGTAGATTCGAATAGACTGCAGACAATCACCCACCCACAGAAGTTAATGCCAAGCTTATCACGTATTCATTAGCAAAGGCGGCATATTGTTATAGGCCTAGTCTTTTAGTCCTAGGCATACATGCATGAACTCGAAGTGTAATGCCTTGCCGTTTTATTTACACAATTAATCCCTTATGTATATTGTTTGTGGACATTGCTTTACGCACAGTGCTATGTATTTATAGGTATATTCTTCTCCATCTTGCTAATTCAGCGTTAAATGTGATCGAAAGTATAGAGAGAAAGACAGACATGAGACAGACAAAGAAACATACAGTCTGACTGATAGATGAATGGATAAAACTCTCCATTATTCTATAAAAATGTCACTTGCTTTGTCATTAACGCAGTTATTATTTAAAATTTGTTCTATTTGTGTAAATATTTCATTAAAGATTGTGCACTGGAAACATTGACAATGGTCTGCAACAAAAATGGAGTTGGTATACACATAAAAGCATATTACTGATAACCAAGTTCGTAGATTGTTTTTCATACTGTATATAACTGAACGACTTGCGTTGTGGTTCTCTATCTTTACCTTTTGCGTCATTTTTATAATCATTAAACCTGAATCAGCTTTTTAAACAAAGTATTGATAAGGCACTTGGAGGAATATCCATCATCATAAATGACTAAACTTTTCACAAAGTTACAATAGTGATGCGTTGATCTGTATATACAATTCTTTGTTGAACAACTGCCAGGCACCTGTTAGTTTACCTGGCGACTTTAACGACCACATTACCCTTTGGGGCTACAACGATGTCAATACGAAAAAAATAATACAGGAAGAGTTTGTTTCAATACACAATCTTTGCTTTTTAATAATAAGTCACGGTCTATTGATATCCTGTCACAAGATCTCACATCCTCTCAGATATGTAAACATGCAGTTCATTCCTGTCACTTTTCTTGTGCAGTTAATTACAAACTCGGCTGTAGTGACCACCTTTCAATATACCTAAGACGCATTCGTCAGGAGGTTACGCAGCTTTGGAAATCGAAAATTTCATTCGAAATTTTAAATTAATCTTTTGCTATTTTCTTAATTCGTAAATCATTTATGTCGAATATATACCAACTATCAATTATCAAGAGTTTAGTCCATTTATAACAAGAAATATAGTCTTTAATTTGTTACCTAGTTTCAGCTATAAAAAATTATACGGTCTCAAAGTTAAAGTATATACTGACAAACCGTATCGTCTTTTTCCTTATATTTGCAAACACAATTATTAAATGAGAATTTAATGGACTGTACTTCTTTAAATTAAAGAAGAAATGACAGTGCCGTAAATTTCCAGCTTGTGATAACATGGATAGGCTATGTCATAAATATCCAGCCCGTGGGAGATATTTGCCCTTCCTGCCTTACAACCTTGTTTTCATTGACAGATGTTTGTGCCTATACAGTACTCTTGCCATGAATGATTCCATTAGTCTGCGGTTTTACTAAAATACATTTTATTTTCCACTTGGTTAGTCAGACAGGTTTTGAATAATTCTCTGTAACATACTTTAAATATAAAAAAAAATAATTTGATACGCACTCGGTTATCTACTTATATTTATTAAACGTTTAATAAAGAAAGAATACTTATATTTACATTTTCTATGCATTGTGATTTTCAGCAACTGAAATTAATATATAGGTGTACTATATATACACTGTTCCTTGTATTAATGACTATACATGGTAGCAATGTTGCCAGATACTTTTTCAATTACCGCCCATGTACCTTTATAAAGCAACTAAAAAATTGCCCATTTGTACATTAAAATCTAAAGAGTAAATAAGAACCAAATACCATATATTTCACAATATTATAACACTGATAAAGTGATAATAGACCCTCTGCCCTCCAGGCTACAATTAACAACATAGATATGAAAATTTGAAATTAGAAGCGCGCATCCTTCTTCCGGTTCTGGAATGTTTTAAAACAAATTAAGAATGTGAGATACAGCTATGGAGATACATCCAGAATAATGGATTTATTAAGATTTTTAGATATTATCGTCACTAGCGCCAATCTGAAATTGAATGCGGAGAATATAACAGTAATTTGATGCACCCCAAATTACAACGACACAAATCAGAAACCAGCCCAAAAGACCGCAACCCGCAATCAAAAAAATTTTCACGCAACCAAATTTCGAAAGGAGTCCAATTGGGCGAGAGAAAAAAACGCACATCTGGCAATTCTGCATGGTAGGTTTTGTAACAGAATTGTTACCGAGTGGATGGTGGATTAAATGAACAACACAAACACAATATGTGAAAAATAATGTAAATTTATGAAATAAATTAGTAATGAAAAATAATGATGTATCAACACAATAACTCATGCATTCAACCCACAATCACATTCCACAACCATTCACAATTCAAAAATAAATTAAATATTAATACAAAATAAAGACAGATCCAAGGAATCTCCTGGACTATATAAAGATACAAGGAACCTTTACAAAAGTTATATTAACGCAAGTATAAATTGCGATAACAAATACAAACATCAAACTATATAATCGCACATATGGATTGCGACAACTAGCACAAACATATAAAAATATTTAATCAAGTTGCTAACTTTTATTGAGATTCATGTAATCCCTCGAAATACTACTGTGATTCAAAGTAACTATGTGTAAATATAACAATGTATTCAATTGTAACTACAATTGCAACACACACACGTGTCTCGACCCTGTATAACCGTACGATTCACCAACTGTTGAATCGCCGCCCAGCTTCTCCGAATACCTAGGGTTGACTCAATACTTTTATCGGTCACTTGCCTTTCACGGATCCACCACAGTTATACGTACAGACAGCATACAGAATCTACTAGAACCATCGGTCCCGAATACTTAGATGCTACCCCGGACGTTTACACCACTAGACATATTCGACACTCGGACATTAAGACTTCTAGATTTCCGGATATTTATACATCACGACAGACGTAGACGGACAGACAATCCGACAGAGAGACAGATACCTCAATTTGATCGCACAATTAAACAGCATAATCACGGCACAATCAATCACATTCAGCTACAATTCAGAGACATTTAGAGACGTTCAGAGACGCTCAGCTACAATTTCAGAGACATTCAGAGACGTTCAGCTACAATTCAGAGACATTCAGAGACGTTCAGCTACAATTCAGAGACGTTCAACTACAAATCAGAGACGTTCCACTACAAATCAGAGATGTTCAGCTACAAATCAGAGACGTTCAGCTACAAATCAGAGACGTTCAGCTACAAATCAGCTACAATAAAGAAACCAAACTAATAATAGTTGTTTATAAAACAATCTAAAACTTAGATTACGCTATTGCATTTAAAGTCTAATAGTGACTAGTATTTCCAAATATTCCACGTTTTAAATCTGCATTGTAATAAAAGCATCATTACATGAAATGATAAACTGAATAAAATTCACAATATGAATCTTATATATTAAATTCATCAAGGTGTAAGAACATCAAGAAAAATATTTCATTAACAAACATAGACAGAGTTAATGTTTCATTTCTTCAGCAGTCACACACGATGTCATTAGCATACTGAACTATCTCTTGTTTTCAACTTCCGAATTTTCGCTACAATTGTAACTGAAATGTATGGACTGGAAGCTGACATCCAACAATATTTCTTTCTATACTTAATATACATTGCTCCCGGTTGTTCAATCCTTGTGTACATTTCACGCAATAGAACAGTATCGGAGAAAGGCTGTAATGCACGTAATGGCATCTAATTGATCATGGTTATAACAAATGGGAATTAATTTCAGTTTTTTTGCAAACCTTCATGGACATTTCCGAATTTCTATATTTTTTAATTTTGATCAAATGGGTAAAGGTGTGGCTTTACAAGATATAGCGTGTGATATTGCGGCCGACCTGCCCGTCAGCCCATTAACGAAAACTGGGGCAAACAATGAGCCAGTCCGTCCGGTCAGTTCTATGCAACAGCTTCTCGAATAAATAATCTACAAATTGTATATTTTTTATGATAGTATATATATATATATATATATATATATATATATATATATATATATATATATATATATATATATATATATATATATATATATATAATAATTATATAATTCGTTTCTTCTGAATATTACGTTATATCACCAGTATTCTTATATTTATACGTAACATCAAACGATGGAAATGCAGTCTACAAAAGAAACACACACACACACACACACACACACACACACACACATACACACACACATACATATATATATATATATATATATATATATATATATATATATATATATATATATATATATATATTTATATATATATAATTTGGAAAAAGATCGAATGTATAACATGAACATGTTCGCTCTCTCTGCAATCTCTGTTACAAATTTACTTCTTATTGAATCTTACCTATTAGGGTATTTTGTCAGAGAAGCAAGTAGAAATTGATGCTAATAATCCAAACATATATTTAGTTTTTTTTGGTGTGTTTAAATTTGTGACTGAATAAAGAGTTTCTCTGTAAGGCAGCATGTGGGATGGTACCCTGACTCACAGTTACCGATGTACGGATTATATTAAATACTTAATACACGAAAGGTGGACTCAAATAAACATACATACATACATACATACATACATACATACATACATACATACATACATACATACATACATACATACAAATTTCAATTGACTTGTTGTCACCACACAGTTACGATACAGAATTTCAGAGACAGCCATTAGGAGCATCTGAACTGCACCAAAGTCTTGTGAACTTGATCCAATTCCGACATCACTGCTGCTTGAGTCCTTAGACCCAATATTTCCTTAGACCCAAATAATAAATCTTAGAAAAAGTTGGTCTAACCCAATTTGAATATCATTTGAATTCAAACAGTCTTTTTAGCAATGTACAGTCTGCATATCGCTCTTACCACAGTACCGAAACTAATCTTCTGAAATTATGTAATGACATTCTCTCGGCTTTGGATAGTGGAAAGATTACAGTCCTCACCCTCCCTGATGTGTCTGCAGCATTTGACACAATATACCATGATATATTACTTCACCAATATAACCTTACAGTGGTTCAAGTCCTACTTAGTCAACAGGAAATAAATTGTGTCTGTAAATGGAATAAACTCCAGCCCACTTGATCTATGTTGTGGTGTTCCACAGGGGTCTGTTCTTGGACTTGTTCCCTTCATTTTATACATTCAGTTGCTCTCAAGTGTCATATATCATCACCCAGTGTTTCACCAATTGTACGCTAATGACACCCAAATATACAAATCTAGCCACCAGACTGAAGTTGATGCTACCTTACAAGCAGTAGCGAGGTGCATTTCTGATGTGAAATCATGTATGAGATATAATAAGCTGCAGATGAATGATGATAAAACTGAGGACATTCTGATCACAACACAAAGACGATCTCATTCAAATCGTTTACCTCAAACAATAAATATCAGCAACACCAACATTAAATGCACCCAGTCAGTGCGAAACGTAGGAGTTACTCTAAACAGTACCGTCACATGGCACCAACTTGTTTTGAACATATGCAAGGCTGCATATCTTGAGGTGAAACGCATTAGCTCCATTCGCAAATATCTTTCAGTTGCTGCCCCCAAAACACTTGTGTGCTCATTAGTACTTTCATGACTGGACTATTGTAACTCAATTATGTCTGGTTTTTCTCAATAGATACTACAGAAACATCAAATAGTTATTTTTTTTAAAAACCCAACTGCTCGGATCATCTTTATAGATATCGATCAGAGAACAACTCCCCACTGCTCTGTACCAGACACTGGCTATCCATTCGATCGAGAATCAAACACAAAATTTGTTCTCTGTACTACGTTCCACTGATGGACTCCATTACAACATACCTATCTCGCCTCACCCGTGTGTAAACACCAGCAAAATACTTACCCTCCGCTTTTGACAATTGTATACTTATTATTCCCACTATGATAACGAAATCTAATGGACAACGTTCTTTTGCATACAAGGGCCCAGCAACGTGGAACGAATTGCCCATCGATATTAGACACAAAAACACAGTGATCCTTTTCGAGAGTGCTCTAACAACTCACCTTTTCGACTGCAATAACCAACTTAAAGACCTAATAATGTTTCCTACCTTAAATATTTTCAGCATTTTTAATGTTTTCTAATTTCATGGTCTTTGTTTTGGTTTTTGTAGTCATATCATTATAGGTATAATAATACTCTTAGAGCCTCTAAAGATTAGGCGACATACAAAGGCCTCATTAATATTATTAATATTTTTATTATTATTATTATTATTATTATTATTATTATTATTATTATTATTATTATTATTATTATTATATGTAGGTTTGAACCTGACTGGCTGTGTACGATTGTTACTTCATTTAAAATCTAAAATGATTTTATTTGCTCGAGAAATTATAGTGAATTTGATTTGTTTATTTTAAATGCAATAACCATGTTAACAACTTATTTTATTCTTAATCAGTTATGCTAGATATTTAAGTGTTCGAGAATAACTTGTGTGAATTATATGTAAATGTTATGTGTGAATTATGTGTAAATGTTATGTGTGAATTATGTGTAAATGTTCATTGGATATAGCAGAGTACATAATCTCTAATGTAAACAGTCAATACTTTGCAAACTTATTCAAGGATTGGACTATTTAAATAATTTCATCATCTTATTTGAAACATGCCATGAGTTCTGTGATATCCAACGCTCACGTGCTCTCAATGTAGTAAAATGATTTGTATTAATGACTTATATTCAGTGGTGTTATCACACTACATGAGCACTTTATCAGTTTCATTCGTAATACTTTAGAGTTAGAGTAATTTACTGATTAGTTAGAAATTGATAGGTACAAGTAGGATTACTTATTATGAATTTATACACTTTAAGTTATTGGTATTTCTTTCAAATTGTTTGATTTTATACTTTATTTAAATAAAAACAGTATATTTTTGGAACTTAAATGCTTGTTTGGGTTTAATTGGTCTTTAACAATTAATTTATTGCCATAGGTGAATTAATACAAAATATTCAGTCTTACATCCATGCATATATGGTGATGGAGTAACAGTTAGACACCGTATGCACTCCTATATAAGACGAATCTAACAGCAAATAATATAGACTCAGATCTGCTACCTCATAATGCACCTTCAGGTAATTGTCGGTGTTGCTTATTCTACTGACTACTCGTAATAAAGTGTATAGACTCAGATATGCAGGTACATACTACAATGTTTGATCTGTGTCTGTGCATTTTCCAGTTGCATTCAAAATCTAAGCGAGTACATACAGTAGACAACGAGATATATAGATGAGTCTGGAATTTAATATCAATCTCAACCGAATTTCTGGTCAACGGTTTTGGAAATGTATGCGCATTGACACGAACTCACTCCAAAAGTACGACATAATTCATATGCTGTACATTTGAAACCATCCAAGAAGGAATGATGTACATTAATTGATTAATATCCATTATCCCATTAAAAATATCAATCATTAAGCTACAGGTTTGTGTATGACCATATAATATAATCAAAAATCGTTAAAATTTGACGTAATACATGTATATATTATTGGCTATAAATCAGAGGAAGAATAACTTTTTAAGCTATTTTAGCTGGGAAGTTTTGTTTGAACAAATATTACATCCTTGCCCTATAATATTAAAACAGTAGAATTCTTACTGATGCGTAAAAATGCAAGTAAGTACAACTACATGCAAAGTATGATCCATGACGTATCTTCACTTTAGGCAGTAGTTGAATTTTGCTGAAGCTATTGGTATTTCTTTCAAATTGTTTGTTTTTATATTTTATTTAAATAAAAACAGTATATTTTTGGAACTTAAATGCTTGCTTGGGTTTAATTCGTCTTTAACACTTAAGCTAATGTCATAGGTGAATTAATACAAAATATTCATTCTGACATCCATGTATATATGTATCAACAATGGATGGATTGACAGTTAGACACCGTATGCACTCGTATATAAGACGAATCTAACAGCAAATAATACAGACCCAGATCTGCTACCTCATAATGCGCCACCACGTTAGGGTCAGTGTTGCTTTTTCTGAGTATGCTTGTGCACGGCTAATCAGTGTAAATAGAAGGCGTTATAAAAATAAAAGCTAAGGTATGTATGAGTCCGATCTATCTATCTATCTAGATATGAAGATCACGTTGAAAAGTTTCCATCATTTCGTAAAAATATCATTGATAAATTTTTTGCAACCACTTTGGATAAAATTGACATAAAACTCCCTGATATTAAAAAATTCATCGAAGATATGAAAAACTTTATCGAGGCAATCAAAGATGATTTACAATCATTGAAAAAACAAAAATTCCTCTCGAACAAAAAAATATAAAAACTAATGTGTACGCGATCCAACACGGATCACTTGCGTGGATTCCTAAAAAAAATATACTAAGTATCACCACTACCGTCAAAGGCATTTATCGATTAACACTAGTGACACCGACTCAATTTAATATATCATCATCGAGTTCATCTGGGGTCAACAATACGATTTCAACGATCATCGATAAGGATACAACCGAACAGTTCACGATAACATCAACTGATAATAATTTGGCTAGGATTTCGGTATCATGGTATATGGAATTCGTAGAGGATTAATGTAAACAACAAAATTGAAATCTTAAACGATTTGAACATAAAATGGCAACGTCACAACAATACCGCTATGATCAGGTCAGAGAATTTCAAACTAAACTCAAAACACTCACTGAGGAGTACCAAAGAAAAATAAAGTAATACCGACGAAGAATCATCGCAGTTGATGTTACCATGTACTCTGTGAGTGGTGTAATCACCGGAGCTGGTATAATACTCTCCTCGGTGACAGTGATTGCCCCGATAGCTGTTCCAATTTGTATATCCGCGGCGACAACAATTGCGGGAATAATGTCGATAATAACAAAAAAATATCATCATGCAGCGAGCGTAAACTGCAAGATTACTCAATTGAATTTCATTTTGTATCAACTGCGTACTCGCAATTATCCTCAATGATATCATTGTCGCTCGATGATACATTTATATCAGATAATGAGTTCTCAGCGATGGTAAGTATTTATGATTCCGCGATGTCAAAATTAGAAATGCAACATGAATATAATAACAATGACAACACCGCAAGAACTACTTCAACGAAGAGTAAAATACACCGAACCAACTCAACAAATAACGGAAAATATCATACCGGTGAAGACCAGCATGATCTCAATAACATCAACCAATCCTGAATTCAGTGTGAATTTCCCTACTCCGATTCCCGTGAAGGAGATTGCGGTAGCGAAACTACGAGTATACCATAGTTGGCCTAATGTTAGGTCGGTATCATTTGGTGGTCAACAACCGAATAATTCCTTGGTGTTTGCGAGTAAGAATAAAATAGACTGGACTCCAGACTGGAGCGTTGTTTCGATACCATCTGGGTCATACCAAATTGAACAAATTAATGCCGAATTACAACGTAGAATAAAATCCATTACTGGAAAACAATCGAAAATCGATATAAAACGGTCCACGAGCCGACAATATCATCTTGCCATCGAGATAAACTTGCCTAGTTATGTGGTAGATATCTATGGGAGTTCAATAAGAACTATACTGGGATGGCCTGAAAATCCACTTCGGACATCTTATCAAATACCCGAACCTAAAAATTCCAATTATGTCACAGATGATTAATATTATGAAATCAACCCTTCATTTCCAGATGATTTGTATAACATAAAAAATGCAAAATTAACTGATAGATTGTATTTACCGATCACACTACCATGCAATGGGATTTTGTTTTTGAGAAAACACTTGATTCATTCAATACCATTGCATATACGTTAAAAAAACTTCTTTGATTATTTTAGTGAGATTAATCAATTACATAAAACAATACTAGAACGACTACGACGGAGTTTCCAGGAGCATCTCTCTGATATAACACAACCACGTGTTGAGATCCTAAAACACATTAGGGTATTAAATCAGCTTTTATCCGATATGAAATATATCAACGAACGAATAATTCAAGTAATAATTAATGATAAGAGAGGAAATAAACAAAAATTCCTAACTGGTTACAATTTCAAAGAAACTGATTTACTCGATTTCAAGTTTCATGGGTATAATGCAAATGAACTAAAAAAAAATTGTTAATTATCTCCTCGATGAGTATTTTCAACAAATACTCGCCACATGGAAAAAATACCACAACCATAGACAACTATCCTCAAATATAATAATCATCCAGATGGTGGTAGTAGGCATATCGCGCCGCTCAACGTCAATATATCCTAAGTGATTGCATTGAATTTAGTATGTGATGTTATCGAAGGAAACTAACAAATGAATATCGAGCGATCAAATCAAGCTCATCAGGGATATATTCTATATTCATTTGCACCAACAGCTACTCCAGGATTTCGAATTATTGAGGATCCAACTAATCCAGTCAATATGCGATGTCATAATGATTCATTAGCGAGAATTATTTTCAGACTCACTGACCAATCCAATAATCTAATTGATTTACGAGGCGACGTGTTACAAATTAGTCTGTTTCTGAAATCCTAAATGACTTTTATTGTTAACCCATAGCAGCGGAGGGGGCGCGACAACAAATCTGCAACTAGATTTGTAAGAACATTTTCTTTCGTTCTTCGTAAGAGGTTTTTGCTTAAACAATATTTGCCTGAAACGTTTATACGGCCCACTCTGCTGCTGTTCAACACATTAACTGGGTTTTAGTCAATTTACTCTGTTTACCACATTAAATTTGTTTTTAGTCATGCTACACTGTTTTAACACATTAAATTTGCTTTTAGTCATCTTATACTGTTTTAACACATTAAATTTGTTTTTAGTCAGGTTACTCTGTGTAACACATTAAATGTTTTAGTCAGGTTGATGTGTTGAACACATTAAATTTGTTTTGGTCATGCTACACTGTTTTAAAATATTAAATTTGCTTTAGTCAGGTTACACTGTTTTAACACATTAAATTTGCTTTAGTCAGGTTACACTATTTTAACACATTAAATCTGCTTTAGTCAGGTTACAATGTTTAACACATTAAATTGGTTTTAGTAAGGTTACTATGTTTAACACACTATTAGATCTTATTCGTGTAACATAACAAATCAATTTTAAAAGACGAAAATATATTACACAACAAATAATTATTTACATACAAACCATTAACAGTTTTGTTATATAAATTTTTGAACTTTCTCAGTTATGATACATTGAACAGATATATTGAACAGTTTAAAATAAAATATTCGCCAAAAGTCAGTTAAACTTGACATTATGCATTGCAACATCTGGATGGGAAATATATTATTAGCATTTATCAGTTAAATATATATCGAAGATAGCAAAACCTGGCCTATAGTTTTCACGTTTACTTTCAGTAATAAAATATATTGTAAACATTTAAAATGCTTTTACACATAAAACAAGCTTGTATTCCAGTCAAAAGTAGTAGCATAGCACATCTTCCAGTTGCATTGGACAGTTACCATACCTTCAAATTCAAAATAATGTTATTAGAACTTCCCATTTTGTTTTACAGATATGCCATGGAAATTCATTGCCATATAAACACATAATAGATTAATATTATGTTGCTCTTGCTAGCAAATGCCATAATGGTATCCGCTATTTTGTTAAAAGTCCCATGTTAAGAATCTTATGAACTTGAGATACGTTATATTTTGTTAAAAGTCCCATGTTAAGAATCTTATGAACTTGAGATACGTTATATTTTGTTAAAAGTCCCATGCTGAGAATCTTATGAACTTGATATAAGTTTTATTTTGTTAAAAGTCCCATGTTAAGAATCTTATGAACTTGAGACACATGGATAAATATAACTAACTGAGATTCAAAATGCAGAGTTCATTCACTGGACGGGCTTAAAGGAATCAAATCTTACCAAAGGTCAGCTGCAATATTGATCTGACAATTCGGTTCTGACAGAATTCTGTTTGAAATTTACAGACCGTTGATGCAAACAATAACAGTATTCTCGGAACTTTGGCAGATTAAAGTGACTTGACATCTTAGAATATAACTGATCTGTAAAAGTGTGCAACAGTTTCAAAATTGTTAAACAACTCCTTTTTCTCTAACCGAGGCAAGTGTGTGTGTTTGTGTGTGTGTTTGTGTAGGGGGACCTCATGCATGAATCTCAATATGCTGCATGCGCAATTATCGACCCAATTCTCCCACTCCCCGTTGGCAACCAATTAAACTTCACACTCCAGGCCTATAACTGCAGAGAGGCAGAAAGAAATATACTGTCTTCTCCTGTTTATTAAAAAAAATCAACATAGCATTAATAATTTTATCAGATTGGTGTTGAAGCTGATATATGGCGATATAGTTTGGGTTCCAATAGCGAAGGTTCTTGCTCTTGTATATAGAAGTATAAACAGAACCTATTATATCCATGGTCTTAGTTTAACAAAATTAATAAGTTAAAACTAAGAAAAATATATAGGCTAAAGATAAATTCCTACCTTCCCCCGAAAATTAAACGTAAATTTAAATTATCACTATATTCAAATTCCAGTTTCACATTTAGTATAGAATTGACGAATATTATGTCTGTAACTCTACTATATATATATATATATATATATATATATATATATATATATATATATATATATATATATATATATATATATATATAGTAGTAGGACATTGTTTGTTTTCTTTCTCGATGGTTGGATTCTAATCGGCTTGCTTGTTAGATAGACTTGTTTAATTGCAATAAATAGTTCGGCACTGACAAAGGTCGCATTGTACAAAGAAGTTTTTGTTAACTGCATTTTTCATTCCAAGACTGAAACTCAATATCTAACAAAATATCATCTCATATACACAAGGTACTGATGAACTGATAATATCTGATACCTTAATAAAGAATAATTGTCATGATTATTGTCCGAGGTCACTGCTTGCACGCAGCACAGTAATTTGAAGCAGGCAAGGGCGCATTTTAATAACAAAACATCTTACTCTGCACAAAAGGGACCGGGGGGTGCATTTATCCTACACTTGATTGCACCTCTAAACATGTTTTGACGCCGACATCCTTAAACGAAATAACTGACCACAACATGTTTGCCCTCACTCAATCACTCCAAATCAAATAATGTGCGTCTGTGTTTCACTCGACGTAAACCAGCGTATATATTTTGCATGTGATGGATGTAAATTTATTGCATTCATCTGCATGACTATGCATTTTTATAAATAGTTTTTAGTGCCTAAGGTTTTGTAAAATTTACATTCTTTTTTTCTTTGTAAAATCTAGGAGAAAAAAGACAACTCAGACAAAGTTGTTTGTGATACTTAATTGAAGTACTCCTTAGGTTTTAATTAATAAAACAAAATAAAAATAATAGTATTTGACTGATGATTTAGTGTTTATAAATTATAAATTAGTAAGTACTTTCAACCCCACAAATTCGACTTTTTAATTATGCGGATAAACCATAAGCTATAGCAATATTGATATATTTAACTTTGAATTTCTAACACCCATCATTTTATACCTTAAAATTGATAACATTTAGAAAAAAGAATTGAAACATGAGGTAAATAAATCATGACTAAAGATTTTTAAAAGTATCGAGCAGTATATTTAACCTTTCTTCAGCAACTCAATTTAACACATTAAATTTGTTTTAGTCAGGTTACATTGCTTAACAAAATAAATTGGAATAGTAAAGTTACTGTCACGGAGTAATGCAGTTTTTATTCAACAAATACATGTACTCGGGTTTCGTTTATCGTGTGCAACGATACCCCGAGGGTGATTCATATATATGGGCGGTTGTACTTCGAAATTGTGAGTACAATTCGTTCTATGCCGCACGCGCAGTGTGTTCTCGATACGGAGAACGAAAACGTATATATACTCTACTATATGTGAAGGGTCTACACATTACTAATGGTTTTGTCAGCAAACGGCTTGTTTAAAGGACTCTAGCTGTAGGGCTACTGATCAGAGGGAGGATTCGCACAACTCTAGCTGTAGAAGTAGGTAAATTTTCGGTATTGAGTTATAACTGTTGTATTACTATATTTACCTTTGCATGTTTGTTATATAGTTTATACACAACATAATCCGTGCATTTTCTACTCTTGTTTGCAAGGCATTTAGATTGGTAATGTAAAACTATATTTAAAAAAAAATAGAATCGTATACTATAAGCTTAATCGAAAAGGGAAGGTTTACCATAGAACCTGTCATTTTGAAATTGTGATAATAATATAGTCTTTATAATGTATAACGTCATTACGTTATGTCTGTATCAAGTTTAGTACACGATGTCAGGTATATTTTCAGCTATTGATTCGATGGTAGGAATATCCGGGGTGACAGGAATTGCCTGAAGGTAGAAACGTCCGTGTGTCCGGAGCGTTTAGGGTCAAGAGGGACGAAGGAGACCCAGCTATAGAGCCGTCAAAGGACCATATAAAATAGTATTAAATGTGGAGAAATTCAACATTTGTGTATCAAATGATATGCATTATAAAAAATATATTTTAGTAATATGAATTTTTTGTCAAGTAATCAAACATTTGGCCTAAGGGTATAAATAATTAATAATCCCTGTCAGTGACACAAAGTGATAATGTTACATGGATGCTGTGTTTTGAAGATTCTGTATTTTTCCTTTCTGACATAAATAGTAATCTTTTTTGTTTCGTACTTTATAATCTACAGTTGTCAACGACTGAACAGCTTTAAGGCCAGTATGAAAAGTATACATAGTCTTATTTACTGTTAGTATATTAACTACTATTTGTAATTGTCACTAAATGTGCTATACACTTTTATTGTTTCAGGTAGAGAATATACACAGGCTGATTATTGGTGACTGTTCCAATGAGTACCGCTATCACTCCACAATTTGTAAGAGTGCTAGCCTCATAGGCCAGTTAGATTTTGGAAAATGCCCACCATGTAGCCAGGTAGATTTCTAATAGAAAATTTGCAAATGTAACAATTTTATATTGTATTTGTTTTTAAATAGTAAAATAATCTAGTACTTTTGTGAAGTGGTATGGAGAAAGTATGTGAAATTTCATTTTCAGACAACTTTGATGATGTTATTTGGTCTTTTTTATCATTTTATACATAGGAGTAAAATATTTTATGTCTCCTTTTGTTTACTTCATGAGAGTTTTTCAGATTTAATATTCAGGTCACGCATGACAAATTATTTGAATGAGGAAATAATTATTATCATAATTTTAAACAGGGATTTACAAAAGTAATTTGAATGGATGCAAACTTTGGGCTAGTTCATAAACAGTCTTCTGGGCTTGCACAAGGTCTGGGGAAAGCAACTTTCTTATTAGTTTCTCTTACACTAGCTGTGTTTATGTCTGCCTGTTAATATTTATGTTTTCTAAATTAAAGTATCCACAATGATTGAACTTGTGTCAGTATTATCAAATGTCAACAAGTTGTCAATTGTGTTTAATGGTTAGTAAATGTACTTCCGATTCTGGGAGAAAAATCCCACGGCCATCATTTAAAAGAAACACATTTGTTTTCTATTCATTTTCTATCATACTGACATCTATGTAATCATTTTGTATAATGCTTTCTTTTTAGGTTGAGCTATGCAGTAAATTTATTGGACAATTTCATCCATGAGGGACAAAAAGAGGAAAAGGTCATTGCAATATATGATATTGCATGCAAGCTTCACAAACATCGCAAGGTATGTTTGCAATATAGAAAGTCAACAGTTCAGATGTTATTGTTCATGTGTTCTTTTATGATTTTTTTTATATTAGTCCTTCAGTTGGAAACAATTTCTGCCTCATATTTTTGAATAATGGCTGTTTTGATACAGTCAGCTAAAATAAAGTTACCACAGCTGTTGGCGTATTATATATATATATATATATATATATATATATATATATATATATATATATATATATATATATATATATATATATATATATATATATATATATATATAGGTTTTAAGGTCACTTCAGCAGAGCACTGGCATATAGCACTAGTTTAAAGTTGAGTTCAAAATGAAAAAGAATTGTACACAAAAATCTATAAGAACATGAACCAAATATACCTGTATTACAGTAAGTATTTTGATTTAGGAAATTGGAATGATTATGTGTAAACTTTGAATCATATTAATAGTGAATACATCATTATAGTACAGTATAACTTGTTTATAATGAACCACAATTAACTTGTGTATAGATCATTATATACAAATTACTCTTTATTTGGGGGACAAGATAACTTTGTACTTTTGGCCAAAGTTGTGCTGTTTCCATTTTTGTTCTAACCATTCTTGTACGTATACTTGTATGTTTTGATAACATAAATCAGGATCTTTGATTGGATTCAATTTTAAAAAAATATATAAATAATGTATGTGTATCTATATATTTTTTTCTTCAGAAAAATGTGAAGAATGACATTTTAGACTGGGTCATCTTTTGTGTTTCATAGTTTTGCACATAATATGTCATGTCAGGTAAATATTTTGATTATATATTTTATTGGGGGACATATTGTACTACTTATTACATAAATCTATAAGTCAAGCTGGTAAATTTTTTAATTTTCTCAGGCAAGGTTATTTTCCTTTCAAGCAGAAAAACCCTTAATTTTTAGCATTTTTGCATTAGACCTTCATTGGAGTTATTCAGCTCATTCATATTTGTCATCTTCCATAATGGTAGTGTGGTGTGAGTTTCTTAGAACTGCTTTCATAAATCTCACCACATATTCTATGTTTATTCCATTATTAAGTTTTAGCTTGTAAAACTGTCTAACTAACTATAACCAATAAATGCATTCTGGCATGTTACTTTCTTTAAACAGTCATGAGGTGAGCTGGCAGAAATGTGCCTGCTTCTTATTAAATACATTCTAAAGATGTCTTCGTTAGTTATGATTATTATTATTATTATATCATTATTAAACAGTTACAATATGAACAGAAAAATGTGACAGGGACTGGCCTAACAGATGGAGAAGGCATGGAGTGGCTTTGGTCCTATCTTCGTCGTTTTTCCAAAATAACCAAAGAAATGAACTTGGACAACAGACAGGATCTTCTGGTGGATGCTATGTTCCATTACAGTAAGAAACTGAAACTGAAGCTATGTAGGTATCAATTATTTAGTTAATTTTGGCATTAGTCTTTCCATACCAAATTTCAGACTTCATTCTACGGATGACGTTTATTGTAACGGGATAATAATTTTAATAACTGAGTGGAGACTGGTGCATTTTTGTTAAATGGGGACTGGTACATTTTGTAATGGAGACTGGTGAATTTTGTTGAGCCCACTCTGGTTCAAGTTGCTCATACCAGTCACTTTTATGACCATGTGTTTGTCCATTTATTTTTGCTTAAGTACATCCATATCGGAATCGGTCTTTCAGATTAACTTTAAGTTTTTTATTTGGATATTTATGTGTACAATGCAATTTACTAAAAGATGCAAACTCTAGCCAGCTTTTTTGTAACAGGAAATACCAAATACCAAACAAAATTATGATTTTTGAAAACATACAAAGCTGATTCACCAGCACCAACACTAAAAATAATTTACCAATCTGATCCCCAGACTCCTTCCAGATATATTTAAACAGTTTGTCCCAAAAATATTTATTCAAAATTATGCTATATATTTGGAAGTGAGTTCATATGATGCTCTATTCATACATTGTTCTTTTTCTCTCTTTTTGTGATTCTTCTGCACCCTTTATGCCAAGTAAGGGTACGTATATATTTTTTATTTTTTAAAAATAATGTCTCCAACAGAACATTGAGCATTTGTAGTTTAATGCAAATTTGTGTCACTCCAGTTTTTACATCTTTATTGTGCTGTAAAAACGTCAGTTTATTTTTCAGGTTCCAGACTAGAACAGAAGCACTTGCGTGCCATTGAGCAGAAGACTTCTGCACTCGAGTTATTGAAAGCATTAACACATGGTATGAAAAATTTCAAAACTTAACTGCAAAAAATTTCATAAACTATAACAAGTCTGATTTTGCTGCTATCATCCATATCAACATGGATGATATGGTAACCACCAATGCTGCTTGCATTTAATTTGCCTGTCATAGATAGATATACCTTGTAAAAGTTTCATCTTAATTAAATACCATTTGTAAAGAGGTTTTGCCCATTTTGATCTCTTTAAATCATTGTTTTTGCAAGTGCTTGTAACTAGCATCAATCAGAAACCATTAAACAGACTTTGGTGTGTATATTGTCTTTAAGACCTGTATCTAATTTCCGCTGGTATAATCTCCACCATATTCTGATGCCGATATATATATATATATATATATATATATATATATATATATATATATATATATATATATATATATATATATATATATATATATATATATATATATAGTTAATCACTAGTTTTATCTTATTTCATGCAAGCTTCCATGGAGGAGATCAGTCAGTGGGCAAATACTAAGAAGTCCAAGTCACAAACGCAATCAAAATATGTGAAAGGTGACTATTTTTCTAGACTTTGTTAAAGTTCCAATCTGATTTCGTTACTTTTTTATGTAACTAAAACTGAGTAGTTGATATGCAGCGATTACTGATTGGATAATGTTGAAATAAACTATACCTTTAAGTACAAAGAAATGGAAATTTAATGTGAGAAATTCCTAATCTATATGAATGCTGCTAATAGTGTGAATTTTTAAGTTCAACAAATTGATGAATGTCAAAAACTTATCTGAGATATTTTCCACTTTATGTGCATTATTATGAATATTATAAATGTGAATGTTCCTCCCTAACATGAGTATAAATAGGAATAAAGTCAATTATATTTATATCTTTAAGTTAACATTATAATAACATTCACTTTTTTATAAGTGGTGAACTTACGTCAGTTGAAAAGTACTGCAGTTCATTGTTTCAGTTCTATCAGACAAGGTACTTAAATAAAATTTTGGCAGACACATTGATAGGCAAACACACAGACTTGCACTCTGGTTGCATGAATAGGATGGACCATGCTCCTTACAGCCCTTTTAGTTCATGGCACATGATTGCTTTCTGTATGTTGCATATTAACTCTTGGTTTATTTTGCTAATCCTGTCTTGCACACTTCAAATAGTACATTTTGATGTTATAACTTTACTACTAATCCGGCACTTGTATGTGCAAAAGGTCTTGTCTTTTTTATATTAGTTACATTATAGCAATACTTAAAGTTGTCAATTTAAGGATTTTACCTGTTTTGCAATATCTTTGTTTTATATGGGTTTTGTGGCGAGTGTCGGAACTTAGCGCTATATTGCAAGAATTGTGCCATTGGCCCATCAAGCCCAGTACATATGTGTTCTCATTTTGGGTCTGTTTTGTTTTGATTGTTTAGTGACAATTATGAGCTAATATTTACCACTTTAGTTTGATAATGAAGACTGACTTAAATTAAAGAATCCTTTTTGACTCTTTTAGAGTCATTTTACTGTTAAAATCCCAACCCAAGTTACTAAGGTTTAATATGAAGTAATTATCCTGTGTATTTCATTGTCAATAAGCTTGACCAAGTATCTTTTTATGAAATATACTTTATTATCTTTAAAAAAAAAAATAAAGTTAATATTTCCAATATCAAGAACTAGTGCTTTAGAATTTTATTTCAGATATATCGAAACACAATATAAGTTTTGCACTTCCATTTTGCTGATTGATGATTTTAATTAAGTGTACATTACACATGATCATTGTGTTCTTGAAGTAACGTTAATGATTCCAAGTTTTAAGCCCTGATAACTAGAATTACTGTCATGTGAAATCTCTCTATGTATCATAGTCTTGACTATTATTATGATCTATAATGACCAGCGTATTTTGACAGAAATGTCTGTTTTGTACCAAATACGTCAAAATCTCGTAAATCCAATTAACTGATCAAAGACCTCTAATAACTTGGTACAGGTTTTAACATCAAGCACAATTTGTAGATCAACTTGATTCTGTTGGTGTTGCATACAGCATGACCTTACAGTTATTAAATGCATACAACCTAAGATTTTCGACTTTTTTGTTCTTGCAAATGCATGATATTATGAAAAGTATAGTAGAAATAATGAGTAATTACAGGTCATTCAGTTTTAAAAAAATATACAACTGTAAGTTTAATCAATGAAAATATAACGATTTTCTGTACGGATTGCTAATTAATTATGCAGAAACGGAATTTACCGATATTCTCTGAAGTCGCAGTGTCAAGTGACGCGCGTCAACAACTGTGGAAGTCGAGGAAAGCATGTGATTCTCTTTTAATGTAATTATTGCCTTATTTTTCGTCTCTTCTTCTCCTTAGTTCTTTATAGTCACCCACAATATATGTATTGCTTATAGATTTTTCATTATATATGATAAATTACAAGAAGTAGGCAAAAAAGGGGTTCCTTTAAGGGGCCATTCTTGAAAGTGTTTACTTCTCGTGTTTGTGTGATTCTGTTACGTTGTAAGATAAACCAACTAAAAATATGATAATTTGTATCATTGTAATCAGAACCGCTATTAAAAGGTCTCGCTAACTTCGCTTCTTTGGCTCAGAATAAAGTTGATTTTCTTGTGCATTTGCATTACCACATCACGTTCACGTATCCGATAGTCGATGTGATTTGCGCATTTGTTTGTATATTTACACGTTTGCTTCATTGCATAACTCAAAAATTAATATTTTCCCACATAACATTTAATGGATTTATTTTATTTGGAATTGATTTTACTGACAATTTTTTTAAAAATTTCTTCAGGACTTCGACCTGGTTATTTTAGATGAAGTCGTGCTCCTAGTTGCACAGAGGTATATGCAATATGTCCTGGCAGCAGAAAAAGATAATGATTACTACCAGGGGAAAAGGCATACTGCTAATAGGCAGTTTATTTTATGGATTTAATGGATACCTAAGTACTGGCAACAGACATATTATTCCAAGCTGTTGTGTATGGCTTATAATGGATAAATAATTTTGGCCAGTACCATGGCTTTACTCAAGGTAGACTTGGATGATCTATCCAAATATATATGATGTGTGAATACTATAATTTATGTTGATTTTAAGTTGTATAAGTCATAAAGTATCGAAGATGGACCACAATGTCTTGTGAGACTGATTAAAAATCGAAAAGGTATTAAAAAAGAGGGCATGAGATAAGGTGGTAAGATTGAACCCAAAACGATTTTGGCAAAAAAGCTCGCTTACGCATTTTGTTCTTTTTCTTGTTTAATTCTTATTGCGTCTTTCAAAATATTTTAAGTAAATTATTAAAAAAAACTCTTATATTTTGTAAGGTTAGTTCATGTTAAAATGCTGAAATAAAACGTGCACCTTCTCCCAATTGATATCACCCCCACCCCAAGATTCAGATATATTGTTAAAATGATGTCTTGCTTAACTTGTTAATCCTTTGTATCTGTCTGGCTAAGCTTATAATCCTTTGTATCTGTCTGGCTAAGCTTGTAATCCTTTGTATCTGTCTGGCTAAGCTTGTAATCCTTTGTATCTGTCTGGCTAAGCTTATGATCCTTTGTATCTGTCTGGCTAAGTTTGTAATCCTTTGTACCTGTCTGGCTAAGTTTGTAATCCTTTGTATCTGTCTGGCTAAGCTTATAATCCTTTGTATCTGTCTGGCTAAGCTTGTAATCCTTTGTATCTGTCTGGCTAAGTTTGTAATCCTTTGTATCTGTCTGGCTAAGCTTATAATCCTTTGTATCTGTCTGGCTAAGCTTGTAATCCTTTGTATCTGTCTGGCTAAGTTTGTAATCCTTTGTACCTGTCTGGCTAAGTTTGTAATCCTTTGTATCTGTCTGGCTAAGCTTATAATCCTTTGTATCTGTCTGGCTAAGCTTGTAATCCTTTGTATCTGTCTGGCTAAGTTTGTAATCCTTTGTATCTGTCTGGCTAAGTTTGTAATCCTTTGTATCTGTCTGGCTAAGCTTATAATCCTTTGTATCTGTCTGGCTAAGCTTGTAATCCTTTGTATCTGTCTGGCTAAGTTTGTAATCCTTTGTACCTGTCTGGCTAAGTTTGTAATCCTTTGTATCTGTCTGGCTAAGCTTATAATCCTTTGTATCTGTCTGGCTAAGCTTGTAATCCTTTGTATCTGTCTGGCTAAGTTTGTAATCCTTTGTATCTGTCTGGCTAAGTTTGTAATCCTTTGTATCTGTCTGGCTAAGCTTATAATCCTTTGTATCTGTCTGGCTAAGCTTGTAATCCTTTGTATCTGTCTGGCTGTGCTTGCAATCCTTTGTATCTGTCTGGCTAAGTTTGTAATCCTTTGTATATGACTTGGCTTAACTTATTAGTTTTTTGTATCTGTCTTGGCTTAACTTGCTTATCCTTATTATCTGTCGGCTTAACTTATTAAAGTGTTTTGTATCTGACTTGGCTTAACTTATTAGTTTTTGTATCTGTCTTGGCTTAACTTATTTATCCTTTGTATCTGACGGCTTAACTTACTAAATCTTTTTGTATCTGACATGGCTTAACTTATTAGTTTTTGTATATGTCTGGCTAAGCTTGTAATCCTTTGTATCTGTCTGTCTAAGCTTGTAATCCTTTGTATCTGTCTGGCTAAGCTTATGATCCTTTGTATCTGTCTTTCTAAGCTTGTAATCCTTTGTCTATGACTTGGCTTAACTTATTAGTTTTTTTATCTGTCTTGGCTTAACTTGCTTATTTTTTGTATCTGACCTAACTTACTAAACCTTTGTATCTGATTTGGTTAACTTATTAAACCTTTGTATCTGACTTGGCTTAACTTATTAAACCTTTGTATCTGTCTTGGCTTAACTTATTAAACCTTTGTATCTGACTTGGCTTAACTTAGTAAACCTTTGTATCTGACTTGGCCTAACTTATTAAACCTTTGTATCTGACTTGGTTAACTTATTAGCATTGCATATGTCATGGCTTAACTTGTTAAACCTTCATATCTGACTTGACTTAACTTATTTATACTTTATGAACAGTAATTGTTTAATAATGAAACTTGTGCAGAACTGTATTAATAAGTACTCTTACAAGTTTAGTTATGAGAGTTATACCTGCAGATTAATGAATGTGATTGAGCTTAGCGTTCCAAATGAAGATGAAATTGAATTGTATTAAAACCTAGTAATGTTATGTCAGTAAGCTGGGTGCGCGATGTAAGATTCATATGGGCATCTAATTACGTGGTAGTACCGGTGGCCTAAGTGGTTAGAGCGTTCGCCTCGGATACGAGAGATCGCCAGTTCGATCCCAGGCAGGGTCATACCCAAGACTTATATGAAAGGTACTTACACCTGCCTTGCTTGGAGCTCAGCATTAAGATGTTAAAAATCCAAATCGCACACACGCAAACACCAATTAATTAACTGTGTTTTGGTTTAGTAAATGTGTAAACAGTGTCTTAAATGAAGTAATGATAACATCAATGATGCAGAGTCGAACGGAATTTATGATAGTTACAATGATACAGAGCTGAAATGGACTTATGATGTTCCAAATGATGCAGAGCTTAACTGGACTTATGATTTTCCAAATGATACTGAACACACCGTTGGACCTCTTTTTTAATGTCAATCAGTTTTTCTCCTAAAGGTTTACATTCAACAAGCAATAAAGATTGATAAAAAGTGTAGGTCCTCCAAGATGTAAATGAAAACTTTAGGTCCTCTGTGATTTATGAATGCCTACGAAAAATGTCGGTCCTCTGTCATTTATGAATGTCTATGAAAAATGTAGGTCCTCCAAGATGTAAATGAAAACTTTAGATCCTCTGTGATTTATGAATGCCTACGAAAAATGTAGGTGCTCTTTGATTTATGAATGTCTATGAAAAATGTAGGTCCTCTGTGAATCTTGGGCCCTCTAAGATAACGACAGTGGATGCAAACTCATAGTCCTCTATGACTAAGTCCATTTCCTGGATCAAGCTTTTGTAATAATGTTTTTAAATAAATTCTAACAGTTATTTGTGATACCAACGCTTGACTTCATCGGACTGTTATTTTTCCCCTTCCTTTAACTCCCTTGGTTATTTAGACCAAATATTTTGCAATATGAACAAATACATCTCAACCCAAGAATCCCCAATTACCTACAATCCAATGCATCTTTAAAAATGTGGTAACAGTTTGTTTGTTTGTTTGATTAGAATTTTTAACGTAGCTTTAACAATTTTTCAGTCATATCGCTACGATGCCTGCTGTGAGGCAGTTTATAGTGATGTCTAGCACTGATGCATCATGCCGCAGACATGTAGCATGATGTCCCACCCAGTCACATTATCCTGACACCAGGCCGACCAGTCCTAACACTAACCTCTTAATGCTGAGCGTCAAGCGAGGCAGCTGTTAGTACCATTTTTGTAAGTCTTTGGTATGACTCGGCCGGGGATCGAACCCACGACCTCCCGCTTCCGCGGCGAACGCTCTAACCACTAGGCCAACGGAGTGGTAACAGACTCTTAATAATACAAGAACATATCACATTATTTTCATGCATACTATAAATAATAACTAAACGACCCGTATTTCAAAATGCTTTATTCAAGAATATCGTTTTATAGCAACAATGTTTTAATTTCACTCCTAAATATAAACCATTACCAGCATATATCAATGAATTATGCATAATGAAAATCAACCAAGAAATCAAGAATATGTGATGCAAAAAAACTAATTTAGAATATATTTTTTATTTTAAAAATTCTGTTTTAAATATATACATAACATAATTGTTCATAATCGTTCCATGATTTGCCATAAACGCTCCACAAATAAATAGGATTTTAGTCAGCAAATATCTTCGGTCCATTAAGTTTGATTCTACATGTGTCAGCCACAACAGAACAATAACCATACGACAAGAATAATACTACCAGTGCATTCTGTCTATGTCCATAACATTTTGACCTCATTGAAGGAAATTGTTTACTTATGATTAAGAATGATTTCAAAAATGTACATTTAAATCGCAAAATTTACTACATTTTCTTTTGAGTCCGTTTTCTTTTGATCGGGGGTTCACTGACTATCTGTTACTAAACGCTCCACAATAAGACAAGGCCAAGCGTTAAATAAATGTATGCTAATACTTTTTTTAAAACAAACAAAAAAAAAACACACTAAAAAACAAAAAAAATCTGCCAAAGCATACAATTCGGTGATCAGAAAGATTGTTAGATTGTTTGCCATGCTTTTTTTAAATATTAAAACCATTAAAAAAGCATTAAAATAGACCTGAAATGTAAATTACAAACTAATTTAGGATATATTTTTTATTTTAAAAATTCTATTTTAAATATATACATAACATAATTGTTCATAATCGTACCATGATTTGCCATAAACGCTCCACAAATAAATAGGATTTTAGTCAACAAATATCTTCGGTCCATTAAGTTTGATTCTACATGTGTCAGCCACAACAGAACAATAACCATACGACAAGAATAATACTACCAGTGCATTCTGTCTATGTCCATAACATTTTGACCTCATTGGAGGAAATTGTTTACTTATGATTAAGAATGATTTAAAAACTTTACATTTAAATCGCAAAATTTACAGTTTCTTGTGAGTCCGTTTTCTCTTGATCGTAGGTTCACTGACTATCTGATACTGATTTCTGAATGGCTGCAGGGGACATCGCAGGTAATTCTATGATCTGCTTGGAATGGTATTGGTCAATGTATGGTTTAACAATTTTCCAGACCTGAAAAACAAATTGGTACGTTTGTATATGTTGTTCTGAGTAGTATACGAAATTATTTTCACTTTCCATACTTGTGACCGAGAGGATATGTATGATGCAACATGTACAATTATCAAGATATGACGTAATTGGATAAGTTCCATTTGGCCTTGACATTTGCACGATGTATCTTCAGATTACTAGACAGAATAGATCATTTTGCACATAAAGCCATTATTTTCCAAAAAAGCATTTCTCAAGTACCCACGGAGACATTTTTCTACTTGTGTTCATTTAAACCTTAAAGCAAATTACTGGATGTTTTGTAAATGGTATTAACAGATCCCACAGACGATACTACTTTTTATTTTAAAAAAGACAAGGCCAAGCATTAAATAAATGTATGCTAATACTTATGTTTTTAAAAACAAACAAAAACTCACACTAAAACAACAAAAAATCTACCAAAGCATGCAATTCGGTGACCAGGAAGATTCTTAGATTGTTTGCTATGCTTTTTAAAAAATATTAAAACCATTAAAAAAGCATTAAAATATACCTGAAATGAAAGTTTACTCGTAACTTACCCCACACACACACACACACACACCCGCCCCCCCCCCCAAAAAAAAAAGACGTTTCTCTCAGAAGAACTTTAATTTAAAGAAATTGTTCATCAAAATTTAAAATTTGAATACAATTTACACAAGCTCTAAATTATTTTAATCCAATATATTCCAACATTAGGAAATGTTTTTAATAGAGAATTACAAATTATACAGAATGTTTCAGAGACCCCAATAGAGTCGGATATTTTAACTGCAGTTATTTCACTATACCTAAGTAACGCAAAATGTATCCATATTTATACTTAGACTGAAGTACTGCTATTACGTGTCATGCATGACTTTTATGTTAGCAAAAAGGCAGAGAAAGTGAATGTATCTATCATACCTCTTCCTGTTGAAGCAACTTTGTGGCAGCCTCTATATCTGGGGTCATGAATCTATCTTTATTCCATGGACTGTATAATAAAATAATATTTAACATTCTTTAATTATGAAATAATTATTTGTTGCGTATACCATAACTTGCGGGCCTAAATAATATTATTCTCGGCAAGGATACACATTTTCTATATAAAATGTGCAATCAACTAAAATTGCACTTCAATTTTCATAGGGGAGGGGGTGGGGGTGGAAGGCGGAGCCATTCAGTCCAAAATGTAGTCAATGTTTCTCTTGCTCTCTAGAACTGAATGTTGATGACACGACACTAGATAGACCTAGTCGCATGGCAGTTCCGTCTGTATGTCTGTCTCTTTCTCTATCTGTCTGTCTGTCTGTCTCTCTCTGTTTAAACTCGATCCCTCGATCCTTCTGGATATAATTTTGATTTAAAATTCTTTATTTTATGGTGTGGGGTGTGTTTTGGAGGGTAGGGTGATTATAGCATTATCAGGTTATATTTTATAATAAGCAACCAATCACTTGATTGAAATATATAAATCGTTGTCTCCATTTATCCGTCGTAATTGATACAAATAAAATGACATTATTCTGTCTTCTCATTTATTTTATCGACGACACATTGGAAATTTCAGAGACGGTCCATTTACGACATTATGGATACCTACGTCTTCGTAGATTTGTCAGAACTATGTCCGTTTTCCTTAAATACGGAACACTGTTTGCTATGTCATAAACTTCATGGTTTGACAGAACCACGAAATCCTCTAAAATTGGTTCAACGACAAACATTGAATTCATGATACTATGATTAGGGAAAGACTATAAATAATTCGTAGAAAACATTTTGCTGTTATGTCTAAGCTCCCTACAAAAATACGTACGCAACAACTTTACGGACAACTTGGTAGACAGCCTCTAAAGGTGCAGTGGTCTTCAGGGGTCTCAAAAATTCAATTGCTTGACAAGCTGCCAGCAACTCGATCGCCAACACTGAGGAAAGATATAAATGAAATACAATCTTTAGTATAACACCTTACTGTAGTTTAAAATATAATCAGCATCAAAGTGGAAAGGATGAGCAAGTTTCAGATAGGAAATTAGTCAAACTTCACCAGAACACAAGTTACTAAAAATGATTCGCTTAGATTGCGGAAGTGACGAAATCTGAATGGACGAAAAAGGATTTTTGTCGGTCAGTTTTTCTCATATATCAAACATACACACTTTATAAATCATTTGGTTTAATCAAATATTTAAATGAAAACTCGTTTGTTTTGTACCTTGTTCCACGTGTTCCACAATTCTCAGACACTTCCTGGCTGAAAACCCTCCCATTGACACGTGATCCTCTGTTTCACCACTGGTGCTCAGGGAGTCAACAGAGGATGGATGGCACAGAACTTTATTTTCCGATACTTGATATATATAGAATATTTTTCAATAAAATATCTTAGCGAATTATGACTTTTAAGGGTTAATAAATTCAATAATTGTAATGTAGACTTCCTAGGTATAACTATGCCATGATTTTGAAAAACATTGTGATCTGATACTCTAACAAAACTTTATTCCATTTTGTATTCTGAATATTAAGTTTCAGTTCTTCGGTAAAATGAAAGGACACTTTTACTGCAAGAATGTTTTCCCCTTTGCTTCAAAACGATTACCTTTAACTGAATTCAGTTTCGAAAATTGAAAATTTATTAGTAAGATATGAGGATTGTCCGAGCACGAATTTAATTCCAATATACAAGGGCTCAAGCACAACTGGTCAACGCATGTAATTATTGTCACAGACTCAAACTATATATATACCTTCACCGTCGTAATACAGTATATCCAAAAGGTCTATATTCCAAAACACTATACGTCATTAATTAATCAATTTTTTTTTAGAATTATTTTCACTGTATACAATTATGTAAGACTATTTTTATATTATTCTAATTTACAGAATAACTTATCTAGCGAATGTATAAACTAATATCATAAAAATAAGTTTACTAATTCTTTAAAAATGAAAGAGCAATTTAAAATTAATATTTTATATATTATGATTAATTATGTTTAAAATACTTGGTTATAGGTATTATGCACACCATCATATTTTTAATATGAAAATATTGAACATTTGTCAATAATATATTAACATATAATATGTTTTTTTATATTTTTTATGTGCATTATTAAATTATAAAAATAAAATTATATCTGTTTATTCATAAATTGTATCTATATATACACACACACCAACCTAGTGCAGCTGCTGTGCAATGCGCAATCATAAATCCAGAGTTCAGACCGCCATCTGGTGTCAAGAATGCAGGGAGCTCGCTTAAGGCTGAAGAAGAAAAGATCAAAACATGTCCGTATATTAGATTATCTGTATAAATTTAAAATGAATCACAAAAATTAGGCCGAAAGTAGAAAAATCATATAATTTATCCGTTCTTTGGTTTATCTGCACTGTGCTATATTATATACTTGTAAAATATAACTTACTATTCACTGATTCGTACTTTGCTGTATTAGCACTTATTTCAAATAACCGTTGGTTTATGGGTGCAGTCGAAAGTGTAAAATGATTATCAAATATAACTGACTACTGGTTTTTTTCGCAGTGTCATTTACATTCTCATTATAGACAATTTACCGTTGATTTATTAATAAATAGAGGATTACAGTTTAATATTTTTCAGTTGTTCAGTGCTAAATAAAGTAGTGAGAAAACGCAATAACGAAAGTGAGGGTACACATGCTACTCAGATGCGAAAGGGGGAGGGGTGCAATGCGCAGAAGAAATAAAAGGTAAGGGAACACGCAAAGAAAGTAAGGGAACTCCTTTCCCACAGCTCTACATCCCTGAGCCACGACTTTCATAAGTTTAATATTAAATCAATATCGATTCTAAGGTTATGTTCACCACATAAATTTTGTTTTAATGGAAATAGTTAATCTTTTCCCCATGAAAATGTTTACAATATTTCTACCTGAGTGCCAATTCCACGGCTAAGCATTACAGTTGTTGAATATTCACGTGAAGGGATGATTACTAGATGAGGAAAATCCAGATTTACGTGTAATGTATTTGCGATTGGATATTTGCATTATATGAATAGGAACAGTAGACACAGGTAGATTTATTTAGAGCCGGAATTGCATAACATACCTCCTTGAAACTATTTTACCGCTTAAAAACTGATGTGTTTGGATAACATTCGATCTATTCGGAGACCAATATATGTCCACATTCTTTGATAAACGGAGGTGAGAATTTTGTTTACTTCTAAGTTAAGATTTAAGCAACGCTTATTATAGGGTGGAGTCCATCTTACAGGCGTCCTCCCTCACAGAATTATATCCATTTACCGATACCCAGGTTTTTATCCAACGAGCCCCTGTCCGGTAAATTAGCAATATTTCTTCAAATTTTACCTTTTCTTGTAATGCCCCTAAGGCAATGGATGTTAAAATTAGCCGCCAAGATGTTGATAGCAAGAGTAAAGAAAACAAGTTCCTGAAGATAGTAAAGAGAATTATGTGCATTAATTTTATACGCTTATTTGGAACAATCAGATTTACATAAGGATGCGCACTACAATTTCGTATTATGAATAGGGTTAGAATTTTAAAGGAAAAAATAATTCCCTGGTTTTCCTTACTGATTATACTGGCTATTTAAAAATACATCGTTTAATTTATGAATTGTTAAGACAACTTTTAATTCCCCTTAATCGTGGTTCATGATCGATGGGTGTAATGTGGGTTACACAGTAAACATATTGGCTTTGCTTCAGATGTGCGCCGTTAGAAACAACTGCTAGCTCCGCTTGGTTATTTTCACTTCTTGAACGTAAGAGGTAAGTGGTCCAAATAAAGATAACAGTTCTTACATTTATGAAGTTTTTTTATTTCCTTTATTTGGTAACTCATAATTTGCACTTTCAGAAGAAGGTATTGTCTAATCTTTCAAAATTTGATTTTCCTATGTTAATAACTCTAACAATAGTGTACTTCAGGCTGACTTTTTGAGTAACTATCGGGGTCCATATTACATGGTTATTACACACAATAAATATCGGGGTGCATATTACAGGCTTATTACACACAATAAATATCGGGGTACATATTACATGCTTATTACACACAATAACTATCGGGGTGCATATTACAGGCTTATTACACACAATAAATATCGGGGTATATATTACATGCTTATTACACACAATAAATATCGGGGTATATATTACATGCTTATTACACACAATAACTATCGGGGTATATATTACATGCTTATTACACACAATAACTATCGGGGTGCATATTACAGGCTTATTACACACAATAAATATCGAGGTACATATTACATGCTTATTACACACAATAACTATCGGGGTTCATATTACATGCTCTTTACACACAATAAATATCGGGGTTCATATTACATGCTCTTTACACACAATAACTATCGGGGTTCATATTACATGCTCTTTACACACAATACATATCGGGGTTCATATTACATGCTTATTACAAACAATAAATATCGGGGTAGATATAAGTCTGTTGCATGATGTCCCAGTACTAGACATCGCTATAAACTGCCACACTACAGACATCGTTGAGAAATGGCTGACTTTTGTTAAATCTACGTTAAAAATCCAAATCACACACACACACACACACACACACACACACACACACACACACACAAATTGGCAATCTAATAGAAATTACATTATGTTTTGTGAACCAATATCTGCATGATGCTCGTCCTAAATCTTCAAAATAATTTTTAATAAAGTTTGAATTATCCAACGACAACAATAATATAATTTTAAACCTGGATTAACTAGTCGTTCTATTCTCCGCTCACTGATGCTTGACAGCTCATGGACAGCGATGGCAAGGTAATCCAGTACCTTTGAACACAGAGAATATTACAAGTCTTCATTAGATAATTTTGAAGAAAGTCGGATATTATTTATATGTGACATATATTACTACTCAAAAAGAGTTTTTGTATTTAGAAAAAAACGTTTTTTTTAATGACCATTTGTTTATGACCATTACTGTAATTGACGGCTTACATGAATGTCACCGCTACGTGACATTATTATGTATTACGTAACAATGTGGCTAAATGTTATAAATATTTAAAACGAAGTTCAAATATCTAATGTGTTCGACAAAAAGTGCACCATCTATCCATTTATAAAAATTTCAACAGGGTCGAGATTTACAAGATTTTTTCAATTAAGTGGGCAAAATGTTTTTCACCTTTATTCTTAATTACAATGTGACGAAATTATATTTATCAGTAGTTCTGGAAAAGACAATTTGCAATCAAGTTGCAATTACCAAACCACGCATTGCTGGGGATGGGGTAGAAGATTATCTGTCAGTTACCTTTGCCGGATATTCTCCATGGAAGTTTCCTCCTGATATTATCTCTCCCAAATCCGAAAATACCATCTGAATACAGACTAAGGAAGAATTTTTTAATTATAATATTATTTCACGAAAACCCACAAATACCATCTGAATACAGACGAAGGAAGAATTTTTTTAATTCAAATATTATTTCACGCGTACCCGCAAATACCATCTGAATACAGACTAAGAAAGAATTTCTTGTATTCTAATATTATTTCAACAGAATCCACAAACACCATCTAAACTCAAATAAAAGAAGAGTTCACTGTCTTCCGATATTGATCAAATGTAATAAAAACAATTTCAATTTACTATGATGTCCAACTTGTACTGCTCAACACACAAGAACCATTTCAAAATTTTCGTTCATAATTTCAATACATCTAGTTTAAGAATCTGTAAAGATTTGTTATTATATTTGTCTTTGATAATTGTTCACTGAAATATTGTTTGTATAGCACAACGCTATATTTATTCGCAATCTCTCCGGGCAGTCTTCAATTTCAATTTTCCAAAGACATTTGATTACTTGTTAAATATAATAGGAATCTGCAAGGTTTTCGGTTTCTCCCACCTTAAAGACCCAAAGCAAACATCGTAGTGGAAGAGAGTATGTTTCTCAATATGCTGTGACCATAACATCAACATCAAAAAGATCTGAAAAGGTAAACTGTCCAGGAATAATGTTATTATAAAGGATACAGGATTGTCTGTAGCGCTGTTGATTTCTGTATTTAAGACACCTCTGACGAAGTCCACTGTATCGTTGACTATACCGTGTACCTGTTGGCATAAGAAAAAACAGACGTCTTGAAGGTATCCCTATACTTCATAATTTACATTGATATTTCCTTTTAATTCTCTTCCTGAAGTGGAAATGACTTCTTGAGTTCTTTTTCTAATTCAGCAAATATTGTTATACTTTTGTCAGAATGCAAAATATTACAATTTCAGCAACGATTTTGGAAGTACATATGTAGTTTGACATACAGATCTGAGTGTTACTTCTGAATAAATAACAAATATAATTCCACGATATAATTTAGAAAGCGATATAGTTAAGTGATCACCAATGTTTGCAATATTGGATCACAACTAGGTACTAAGTCTATAAAATGATCATAACCACGAAAAAAAAAAAGAAAAAGAAACGTAATCGTGAGAGCTACACGAATTATTTAAAACAACAAAAAGAATTTTCTATGACATGTTATTATAGATATATTTGCTTTGATTTGAATTTTTAACGTAGCTTTAACAGTTTTGCAATGCTGAGCGCCCAGAAAGACAGATGTAGTGCTATTTTTGTTAGTCTTTGTTCGAACCCGAGACATCCCGCATCCGAGTCGGACGATCTAACCACTAGGCAACCGAGTGGTCAATAAAAATTTAAGATTGCAGTAAAATACTGTATTGATTAATGACTCTCCAATGTATAATATGACATCATTTAATTGGCGTTTTTTAAAATGCTTAATGGTATTAGTTTTTATTATGATACGACAACATGGTCTTAAACGAAGCCAAGAAAAAGAGCGAAAACCATAAACATTTTATGAAATTTGTAAATTTCAACAAATAATGTTTTTTCTTTTATTGAATACAAAGTGAAATTTTAAAAAAGAACTTCTAACATTTTGAATTAAATCCCAGACAGTCGAAAACTTCTGTCACAAGCATAAATATATGAAGTTCCAGCGGCATTCCAAATAAATTCTTATACTGAATGTGTAGAAGTGCCCGTAGCATTGAATTTACTAATATACAAATTGCCTGTATTATGGCGACGTGCTAACAGACTTTGATGTTTCATAATAATATATTCCAAAAGTCGTTTTCTAACTTCACTATAATTATAAATTGATGACCTAGTCCAAGACAAATATTGAGGACTTTGTAATTCAAGCGAATAATATTTGGAATAAATAAATCCACCTAAATTAAAAACTGAACACAACAATAAGAAATAATCATTATAGGATTAAATGATCATGGTTGGGTATTTATTGATGTGTAAATTTTACCTAATCACTCACAAAGTAAATAAAGTCCGAAGGACTTTATGTTAACTTTGTGAGTGATTAGGTAAAATTTACACATCAATAAATACCCAACCATGATCATTTAATCCTTATAATTCCAATTTCATCATTTCTATCGTCAAATTAACTTATTCCATCAATAATACATTCGAATTTACGTAGCGCGTAGTTACCTTTCATTCGGCGTTTCACACCGCCCCGTAATACATAACCTGTACAGAATCACACGAAGAAATTGACTACAGCCACAGTTACGTTTATTCATAAACTTCATCTTTTACATCATAGGCAATGGTTACCGTTGTTTTTAACACATTTTGTTTACTGACAACATTCTTGTTCAATTTTAGTCAGTCCCATCTGTTACGTCAGATGACCATGACCTTGCATAATAACAACTGATACCGACTCAACAAGTGTGCTAAATTAAATTTCAATCAAACCTGAAATCATTATGGATTTTTTCAGTGAATACTTCCAATTTTTATGGAAATATGAACAAGATGATGCTATCCCTTACTATATAAAGGTAACAATGAAATAAATTATATACAAGAGTAACATTTTATGTCATTCTCAGCAGCGTTAATACTTAACAAATCACCGTAATCGTCCATTTTGCTCGACTATGTAGCAGACAAATGCTAAATTGTATAGTAAACAATGCATTTGAATAAAAAAATATTGGAAAAAGTATAAAAAGTGTAAAAGTTATATTTATTTGCAGAATTATATATTTTACAGATGAAAAAATCGTTTCACAATAACGTGTCTGCGATGTTTATTTATATTTCAAAAACCGAAAGTAGTCCCAGAATTTATCGAAGTGTAAACAATTCCTGATCAACATCACGTGACCGTTTACATCCAATCATATTACAGGAAATTGGTTTAATTCATAAAAATTGGAATTATTATTAGGTAAACAAGATTATATTGCTCTCTACTTGACTAATGTTGCATTTACCATTTCTTGAAAATGTTCTGTCAAATTATGGGAAACTTCCTAGACGTTTTTACTGTCAGAATCAAGACTAAAAGCATGATAGCCTTTACTAATTATGTGTACATGCAATCCACAATCATCAAGAAAATAATTTTAGCTATGTATTATGTTATTTACAAAATAAATGTTTCTGGTTAGGTTACACCATGAACATGGTTTTGGAAAAGGTTAAGGACAAAATACAGATGTACATAACAGATAATCAATAAGAGAAGTTAATGAATATAACAAATTGAATATATATAATAATTACACGAAGCTTCATTAAAAAATGTAAACAAGAGTACCATATCTACGCCGTCTGTAACAGTCCTCTAAAACATAGAGTAAGAGAGACTTTAGAAAGTATTGACCAGTAAGACTGAGTGACATTGATCTTGTCATTTTGTCAGAGTATAAAGTTTAAAACTAAACTCACATTGCAAAAATCAGTAATTTCTTAATATACTTTCCGTGACCTTGACTTTTAATCATTTTACTCTCACATTAAAGGTTTGTTTTAAAGTACTAAGTTAAATTCGGATTGAAAATTGTGACACACTCTCTCTTAATTTTGATTGGGTGTTGATTCTACCTTGTTCCATTCAACTTAGCAGACAATGTCACAGGTCGTCTGTCAACGTGGTGAGATGTACAACACCACCAGTATGGGTCCATTTTTCTTGAAGAAGGCTTACAACGTCCACGTGCGACTTTTTACACCCAACAAAGCTGGGTTATCGTACCTTTCAAGTATAACCGCGGGGTCTAACATATATACACGGTGTCTAATCATTTTTGTTCCCTTGACTTACGCAATCGCGGGTAGATCTAACAATCTATTGTACAAAACCTATTATTCTTTAACTCATAATAACTATGCCATTTGATCTTTTAAATTCAAAATCAATGTCTCTTTCCTACCCTACTACAAGCTCCAGATGTATAATATCAATAACTAAAGTTAGTTTGCGAAAATGACGTCCCGTCTTTAATTTACAGTGACCTTTACCTTTGGTCTTTTGACCTCAAGGCTAAAAGGTTTTTTTTCTTTCCCCAAAAGGAATTGATAAAGGTATATGGTCAAAGACTGCATTTTTTGCACAGCTATCTGAGGTTTTCATATTTTCACCTTGACCTAAAGTAGTTTAACTCCAAAATCGATGTTTAAAGTTAAAGCAATTTACAATATTTTAGTGTAAACAGCTAAATGGATTGTGCAGAAACCAGTTTTCCATTTCCAGCTATTTTATCCCTGGTCTTTGCTCTTTTGACTTTTATATTATTAGACTTGATTTGATTTCAGATTTGTGATGTAGAATAAATGTAACTGTGCACAATCAACTTTATTTCAGAGTGTGACCTTAAAATCACAGAGTGTGTCTTTGAAATCACAGAGTGTGACTTTGAAATCACAGAGTGTGACTTTGACTTATTGCTTTCTCCATGTCAATATCATTCACAAAGTTTGGTACACATAGAGTGTGTAAATTTGTAGTTATTACAAGGTTCCTGAGGGATATACAGATAGACAATACCAAGACGCTAATTAATCAGACTACATGCTGGTGGTATATAAACCTACCTGTGGGGCACATCTCAGGGTGTAAGCATCTTGGACTCGACCACAATCTTAATGGCTTTCTGAATTAATAAGTAAAACAAATATAATATTTGTTAATGTATGGTGGATACTATTACACTAATGAAACATTGCCGTATTCCAGACTGGTAAAAATGATGCTTTCTTTTCTCAGGAATTGCAAGTTTGAGTCTGTCGAATGAGACCATAACTACAATTGTATTTTTGGTCCATGCGTAGTATACGGCTTTTCTTGAATACTACTGATGTGAGTTATGAGTGTCTGACTTGTAATCCCGATCATCATGGGTTTAGAAACATACCAGACCAATTCAGGTTGCCTTTTTATTTCCTTGGAAAGAGGTATTAAGCTGCCATATTTTCGGCATGATGATCTAACTAAAATGGTGTTAAACGTTAAAAACAACCAAGAGTACAGACGTATTATCCCTGTCCCATTATAAGCAACCATCAATACAAGACGTATTACCCCTGTGCAATTAAAAGTAACCAACAATACAAGACGTATTATCCATGTGCAATTAAAAGTAACCAATAATAACATACAAGACATTATTCCTGTACTATTAAAAGCAAATAACACTATAAGTTAGATACGTTTTGTGAAAAAGTACAAAAGAGATCACAATGGAGTAATATAATTCAGGAGGGTCCATAATGTTGGACAGACCATCAAAGTTACAGAGCACGTTTATTTAAGATGACATCGCATGGAGTTGGCTTCATAAGTCATAACAAAAATTCCGTTAAAGTATTTACATAAACTATTTACTCTAGGAAATATTTTCATATGGTATGGGGACATACATGATAAATAATCGCCTTCTTTGTTCCGCTTAGGCGGAAACGAACAAACAATTCTGAACTAAAGTCGTACTTAAATTCTTATGAAATGGATACAACTAGTGTTTTGTAGTAATGTGCTATGTGTATACAAGAGTTAGTCAGATTTAACGATAAGAGTTCATTATGAACAGAATTTATTCTTTGAAGAAGTAGCAGACCGGAAGTTTACAGCAGGTAAATGCCAGATCTGAATATACCAAACCATAATTTACTATTTGCACGTAATCAAATACGTTATATGAGGTTAAAATATAGTAATCAAAAGAACGATTCTAATTCATGCTCTTTAAATTCAAGATAAAAACTAACCTGTAATTTCGGAGGGATACATCTCAGAGTGCAGAAGCGAGCGTAATCTTGCAGCCACCATTATCTGTCCTTTATGAGGTCGCAGTCTATGAATATCTAAGAAGAAACATTTCAGCTATTGTTTAAATTCAGGATTTTATACTGTTGAAACTTCTCAATAAATGTATTGTTGCTTTATATACAAGAATATTCTCAGACTGGTATTGATTAAATTAATTATGTTAGTAATAATATGCCCTTATGTGACATTTTACTAATTCATGGTTCCCTGAAATTATGTTTGGACAGTATAATTTTTTAAAGTCATGTATATTAGCAACATTTTAGACTATACACACATATATACATGGACTCTTTGTCTGTCTGTCTGTCGGTTTCTCTGTCTCTGCATCTCTCTCTCTAATATATATATATATAAATATATATATATATATATATATATATATATATATATATATATATATACATACTTCAATTCATGTTGCTTAACTAAACCCTGCTTAACTAAACCCGGCGGAACCTGTTTAAACGGACTGGAGAAGGTATGACAGGCGAGTTTCTGACGCCTCAAAACCAGACGCTTCTGGCAGATGGGGCTTGTTAACTTTGGATGGTCGCAGTGCTAGAAGAAAATGCGGAGAATAAGTCGCCTAAGGCATCTTGTCATTGTTTTCAGTGTCATCTCGGCAACTCATGTGACGCTGCTGGTGCCAAGAAGTATCGGCTAGTCCTTTCTCTTGGATCCATCAGCTGCATGGAGAAGGGGAATCAGCTACATGGGTAACAATTGATTCTCCACATCACCGTGTCCAGGCGTGCGCCCTGGAGAGGACACACCACATTCGCTTCACAGCGTCGACCCAACACGGGAAGCAGCAGTTTACCGATTATAAGTCATTGTTGCATTGGCGTATAGTCAGACGCCAGGGGTTGCTCCCGACGGTGGGAGAGACCAACAGGTCTCACTGGACAGCTACCACCAGCCTCAAGCTGGGTAGCCCCCAGACAATAAGGTGCCGTCTCGCCACAGTTCGTCCGCCTTACTGGATGCGTAGGGCTTAACGTACGCGAGTACTTGACAAAGCGGACTACAACCATTTCACAAAAGAACAACAAACAAAACCCAACAAGGAAACCTCCAATCCTCTAGCTAGGTACATGGGATATCCGGACCATGCTGCAAGGATTCTCTGATGATCTCCAGGCAATAAGCGATGTTCTTTGACTTCAGTTATCAATGACGAACTTGCAAAGACTCCATGTCGACATCGCCGCTCTACAGGAGACACAGCTACCATATTTCGGGTCTCTCAGAGAAGAGAACTACACGTTGATTAAGCCAGAAAATTTGGATTCGCCGTGAGGAACTCTCTGCTGGGGATTATAGAACCCTGCCAACAAGGGAATGGAAGACTCGTTTCCCTCTTCGTCCACAACACAACAGAGCCTGTCACTTGATCAACGTTTACGCTTCCACACTAAGCGTCACCGCAGATACCAAGAATGAGTTCTACGAGGAATTAAACTCGCTCATCAACAAACTTCCCAAGGAATAGAACTTGATATTACTGGGCAACTTCAACGCTATGGTGGGTTCTAACCATGACTCTTGGCCTTCCTGAAATGGCAAGTTTGGCATTGGTAAGATGAATAAAAACGGGCAGCGACTCATAGAGCTGTGCTTGTACCACGATCTCAGCATCACCAATTCACTCTTTCAGACAGAACCACAGTACAAAGTGTTTTACAGGCTTTGTCGGTCCAAACAATAGTACCAACTAGATTTAATAATTACGAGACGGTCTGCTATGAAGAGTGTGCTTCTTACCCGTACCTTCACATCGATGACCGCGACAATGACCATTCACTGGTGTGCTTCAAACTGAAGCTTCAGCCAAAGAAGATACGCAACTCTTGACAGAAGGGTAAACCACGCATTGAGGTGAGCAAGACGTCATATCCAGACAAGCCTGATGAATTAACGTATGCCCTCTCCAAGACATTTAATTCAGAGCCTCCCAACAGCAGTGCCAAAGAGAGATGGTATTACATCAGAGACTGTGTCAAAGAACAACGCCTGCTTTTAGAGTAACACAGCCACATTCACGCCAGCCATAGAAGAGCATTGCAGTGCTCACCTTTGAATACAAACGACCCCCCTTGCCAGAGAATTCTACAGGCATACTTGTCTACCAGAAATAAAGTTGCAGAGGTTAGCATGGCAGTGCGCCAACGAATACTGGCTTCAGCTCTGTCAGAGCATCCAGCATGTACAATGGCATAAAGAAAGCAATGTGTCCTACGACGATAGTGATAGTACCACTGACGTCTGCCGTAGGCGATACCATCCAAGTCAAGGGCAAGCAGATGGATCGTTGGGTGATTATTAATCTGAACTGTACTCTAGAGAGAACCAAGTGACCAACGACTATAACACCACTGAAAACCTTTCCGCTCATGGCCGAACTAGACGTAAAACCAACTGTGGCAGAACTAATGAAGGCCTTATAGAAATTGTCCTTAGGTAGAGCCCTGAGAAAGAATGGCATACCAGCAAAAGTCATCAAGTGCGCCTGTAGCGTGCGGCTCACACACCTGCATGACCTCCTCTGCCAGTGCTGAGATGAGAGTGCAGTCCCTCAGGACATGAGAGACGCCAACATCGTAGCCCTGTACAAGAACAAAGGCGGCATAACTTACTGCAACAACTACATATCTCTTTTCAGCATCGTGGTTAAAGTCTTCGCACCTGTCATCCTGAACAGACTGCAGGCGCTTGCTGACAGAGTGTATCGATAGTCGCAGTGCGGATTCTGCTCAGAAAGATTCACAATCGACATGATCTTCTTCGCCAAGCAACTCCAGGAGAAATGAAGAGAACAACACAAAACCATCTTCCCGGTCTTTAAATACCTCACCAAGGCGTTCGATCTGGTCAACAGAGACGGACTGTTCACAATCCGGGCGAAGACTGGATGCCCTCCAATGATGTTAAGCATGATCTATTCCTTCAAGTGCAGTACAACAGGGTTGCATCCTACTCTCCACGCTCTACATCATATTCTTCGCTGTCCTGCTCAAGCATGACTTGGGACGTCCAAAGAATGGATCTACCTGCACACCCAATCAGACGGCAAACTGTTCAACCTGGCACGACTAAAGGCAAAGAGCAAAGAACTTGAAGCAAAAAACAGGGACATGCCCTTCGCAAACGATATGTCATAGCCACTCACACAGAAGCTGACTTACAGTACCTGATGGACCGCTTTGTTAATGCATATAGTGGGTTTGGGCTGATCATTAGCCTATTGAAAACAAACGTGATGGCTCAGAACGCAGACCCCCAAGCATCACCATCAACAAGCTAAGAACTTATGATAGACAGTCAGTTCACGTACGTTGGCTCTACCATCACCAACAAAATATCAATCGATGCTGAGCTCAATAAGCGGATCGGAAATGCATCACTGACTCTCTCCAGGTTTCTCGCAGAGAGTGTGGAACAACAACATGCTGACCCTGAACACTAAGGTCTCCATGTACCATACCTATGTGCTAAGCACTATAATGTATGCCAGTGAAATCTGGACTCTGTACGCCTCACAAGAGAAAAGACTGAGCATCTCCATGTACCATACCTATGTGCTAAGCACTATAATGTATGCCAGTGAAATCTGGACTCTGTACGCCTCACAAGAGAAAAGACTGAGCGTCTTTCACATGCGATGTCTCCGATGATACTCTTAATTGCTTGGAGTGATCGACATGCTAACCCTGAACACTAAGATCTCCATGTTCCATACCTATGCGCTAATTTCTATCCTGTATGCCAGTGAAACCTAGACTCCGACGATACTCTGGATTGCTTGGAGTGATCGAGTGACAAACAACGAGGTGCCTGACCGTGCCAAGATTTTCAGCATGGTCGCATCAGATGACCGGGCCATGTACGTCGGATGGATGACGAACAGCTCTCCATAGACCTTCTTTATTCGGAACTTGAATCTGGAAGAAGGATGATCAGAGGGCCACATATCCGCTTCAAGAATGTCTGCAAGGGCGACATGAAAGCCCTTGACATCGACGTCAACACCTGGGAAAAGCTTGCTCTAGAAAGGCCCAGTTGGCGATATGCTCCGATGACTGGTTTGAAAGCCGGCGAGGGCATGATACGTTTGCTAGCTAATGAAAAGCGATTTCGGGAGGAAGAAGAAGCAGCTCCAACACAAACCAGACTCAACCTTCAAGTGCCAATCCCATGTTGGGCTACATAGCCACTACAGACGATGCACAATCACTAACAGGGACATCTCTCATGGGCGTACTTCCATCGTCTCTCGAGACTAACGGATGCCAACAATATATAACTCTCTCTCTCTCTCTCATATATATATATATATATATATATATATATATATATATATATATATATATATATATATATATATATATATATATAAATTGAAAGAGTAGGTGATCATGGAGACTCACTGCTGTCGAAGGCACGAGTAATCCCCTTCAAGACCTCAAGAGTGAGAGCGACAATAACATCTGCTTGTCTACATATAGATTCTGCTCTTTCAATACCTGTTTAGTAAAATAAATGATGTCAGATACTTTTGTAACGTAAATCATTGATATATATCATCTATTATCGACATACATATTATGCAGAAAAAAAACTTAAATCAAGATAAATTGGCAAATATCCAAGTCTCGCGTACACAATGTTAAACTGTAACAACAAGAACTGAAACTACAATTTAGATATTTAAAACATCAAAAGAAATTTAAAATATAATACAAGCAATAATAATGTGCAGGATTAGTAAGATGGATTTGCATTCACTTTCCAACGCACACAGCAAACCACCATGTTGGAATTAAATCTAAAAACCACTGACATCAAAAAATTGTGTTCTCCGTGTTTTCGTCTGGATAATATAAGTTTCTCAGTGGAATTATAAACGTGCTAATGATAAATCATTTAAAAGTACTCTTAATAATTACTCTAAGCTTACTCATTGAAACTCATTTTAAAATACATATAAGAATTAATCTAAAATTACTCATAGGAACTCGTTTAAAATCACTCATAATAACTCAATATGTTCTTATAACTCATGCGTATTCAGTCAGTTTTTATCGTTAAATAAATTGTCACTCTCAACAAGTACTGATGGAATAGTTGTTTACAACTTTCCATAACACGAACTTCCCTATTATGCCATCTTTGCAGGTATCATATCTTGACAAATCAAAACGTATGCAAGAATTCAATAATTTGCATACAATCTAATGCATGTCTCTATTTTGAACGTGTGGATGTGTAGAGATAGGATATGCAAACATTAAATACATCATTTATATAAAACTTTGCGTGTGAGCGAATGTGCGTATTTGAGTGTGGTGGTGGTAAGCTAATGTTTAATAGATAATTTGTCTTAAATAATGATAGTACTTACATTCTGCACCCAAGGAAGTAATTAGCTGTGTTCCATTGACCAATGCTAAACCCTTTGGAATTAAAGAAATCGTAATTAGTTTCATCTTTGTCCAGAATTAATTTGTCCTGTGCTTCAACTTTAAAATTGATATATTTCTTTCTTTTCAAACGTAACTGACCATCGACATCATTTATTATGCATGTCAAATTGAAAAAAAATATAAATCAACTTTAATATGAGCCTCTGGCTGTTTTTTTCGTTTGTAGCTTGCTTTAAAAATGCAATTTTATAAATGTTGCACAATTTATTAGTTTCATCTCAAGATGTCATAAAACTGACCAATAGGAACTAATTTTACGAGTCTTACCTCCTTTGGTCCGAGCTTCATGGCTTCAAGATTGTTGTACTCAAGGACCTTCAAATGCGATTAAAAATAATTTAGAGAATTGATTAAAATATATGTATGACCTGTACTAGTTTATCTCAGGAACTTTTTTATGACTTTATGAATCATTACCTTTTGGCAAGAGACGTAACAAACAAATTGGGTTCAAGGTATATTTATTTTAAACAGTGACACAAACCTATATGCTACTGATATCACTGACTGAAATCGCCATTACTGTAACTTTTCCTTTACACAATGCTACCATTTCCAATGCTGTATTTGAATTTCTAAAGTTTTCTTCCTTTGACTTTCTGATAGGTCACGCTCGAGTGAGTTTGGGCACTTATTGATTGTTATTACTGACACTTTCCAAATTTTAAAGTGTTTGCTCGCGATTATGATTCTCGTAAGGATGATTTTGGATTTTGGCATCGATATCGATCGTGAATAAAACTTTGCTCGATATAATGACGTTAATCTTGGTTGTCTACCATTCAGTAAGTTAAAGCAAATATATATAATTGGCATATGAATTCCACCATAATGTCCCTTTGTAAACTGATTTGTGAAACAACCACCAAACATACATATTTTGCATCGGCCCAACCGCTCTTTGGGCTCCACATTTTCCCTTCTCCCATCATTCCAAGTGCAAGATGAGCTAGTGGGGCCAGATCCCCACTGGCCCCTACAGTGCCCTTCTCTGGGATCCAAGGTAGACAGGAGGCTACACAACGTGGAGTGAAGAAAATGACATTAAATAAATATGCGAACACAACTGTTTCGCATCGAGAATACATCCACCACTTCTATCTTTGTCATTTTCTTAATGTTGATTATACATACGTACATATATATATATATATATATATATATATATATATATATATATATATATATATATATATATATATATAGAGAGAGAGAGAGAGAGAGAGAGAGAGAGAGAGAGACGTAGGAATAAATTTTACTGATATAATGTTGCTGGTATTAGATATAAAACTAGAAATAAAAGTACTTTACATAGATATCATAGTATTTCTTCATTTAGTTTTATGTATGTGTGATACATTACAAAATATTTGTATGATACATGACTTTAAAAATATGTTTAAGATTTGAGCGTATATTCAAAACAACAGCTAAAGAAATATATTTACTTAATGGTTATTTTCTCAGCACTATAATATTAAAAAACTGTTCTTTTTAAATACCATTAAACGCATCAACAAATTTCTTGAGAGTGGTGAGCGAGATTCCACTATATCCCTTTGCCAAGATGTTAATTCTCGCAGCCATCAACATACGGGTCCTTCCTGGAGATAAAGGTGGCCCCACACCTACAAAAATATTAAATGATATTAAAAAAATAGGCAAATGGTGCATTTGTTAAGACACGGAACAATTTTTCATTGATACAGCAGAAGCTAAACCAGCCTAAGTACATAAATTAAGTCAAAATCTTATTATTGTTCTTTTCAAATGGGCTAAAGAATTACAAGCCACATGTTAGGGAAAAAATGTTTACCCGAAAGGCGCGTTATAAGTGTGACCCGTGTTGAAGAGTCCTTTATGAAACTAGATGACATTGTCGTTCAGAAACCATCTTATTCTTTCAGTCACAGTGATCCTGACCTCGGCTCAAACTCAGTAGGCTCTTTCCTTACTGTAAGTGTACGCCATGCACATAATTTCTTCAAGATGCATCATGAAGAATTAATATTATTATGCAGTAACTATGTCTTTTCTACGTCATAGTGGCTTTGATGTTTTGATGTTTTATCGTTTATCTCCAAATCAGAAAGGCTTCGTCCTTACAATAAGTACAAGTCATTCGCAAAGTTTAGTTTAGATATGTTTTATAAAACACTAATGTTATTGTGCTGAAGCCATTTTTATTCACTCAGTCACATTAACCTTGACCTATGACGTTTTCATTCCAATAATCAACAGAGATCTTACTTGCCCCCAGTGCAAGTAATCTACGCAGGTTAGTAACTGTATATGGCTGCTAGCTAGAAGTATTCTCCCAATCATTAGGAAAGACCTTTCATTTTTTTGACATCAGACTGACGGGGATCAATCCTTAACCCATGTACAAACCCTCATCAATGTTCATAACTGCTGATGGTGGACTGCTTGTGAAAAACCGAATTTCATAACAAACATATGGATGGACGTGCATCATAAAACAATACACTTTGCATTATGGTCGACGAATAAAATAAGGTTTCCTTGATGTAACATTAGTCTTTGTAATTTTGTGGGAAGGGTTATGGTGCTTGGAGAATAAGTATTCCAAACTCAACAAAGCTTAATTTGAGCATGTATTTTTGTTTAGTTTCATTATCTTTTTAACTATATGACTGCATGTCTGCTATCAGTCTATTTAAGTAGTGCCAACACTTTTCACATGGTAAATATGAACTGTACCTGCAGCATGAGATCGAATTAGATTTTCCTGCAGCTCTCTGAAATATGAATTTGAATTTTAATCAGCAGTAGTCCATACCTTCTTAAATATATTCCATATTTAACTGTGATCCTATTCCTGTGCTTATAAAATTGAACCATTTTGTAAAATCCTTCATTATAATATGAAATTTTAAAACATTTTTTCACTAACTTGCATTTCTTGAAAAACGAAGATACATTTAATTACCTCCAACGCCCTTTATAATTAACAAAATATATAATGATATGATTGCAAGAAACAAAACACCATGAAATTAGAAAACATAAAATTGCTGAAAATATTTAAGGCACGAAACATTAGGTCTTTATGTTTGTTCTTGCAGTCAAAAAGGGTGAGTTTTAAAAACACTCTTGAAAGGGATCACTGTCTTTGTGTCTAATTTCATTGGGCAATTCATTCCACGTTGCTGGGACCTGGTATGCAAAAGAACATTGTCCATATGACTTCGTTTTCATGGTGGGAATAATAAGTATATGATTTTCAGAAGAGGAGCGTAAGTATCTTTCTGGTGTGTACACTTGGGTGAGGCCAGATAGGTATATTGGACTGGAGTCTGTCAGTAGTAGTAGTATTTAACGTCATTTTTCAGCACACGATAGGACATACATGGCGGTCAATATTAATGGCGGAGTGAGAACCAGGGAAAACCAGCGAAAAGAACCACCGACCCACGAGAAGCTACTGGCAAGCTTTCTCACATACCCACATTGTGAGATTCGAACCCACGCAGACAGGTGAGATGGCAGAGATCCGTAACGGAGAGCGCTTCAGACCACTCAGGGGCCCCCTGGAGTCCGTCAGTGAAACGTAACACAGAGAGCAAATTTTGTGTTTGATTCTGGATAGAAGGGATAGCCAGTGTAGGGTATCGAGCAGTGGGAAGGAGTGCTGTGATCGTGGTACTCTAAGGGAGATCCAAGCAGCTGCGTTTTGAACATTTTGAAGTTTCTGGAGTATATATTGAGACGAACCAAACATAATTGAGTTACAATAGTCCAGTCTTGAAAGTACTAATGGACTAATGAACACACAAGTGTTTTAGTGGCATCATCTGAAAGATATTTGCGAAATTTAACTGATGCGCCGCAGCTCAGGATATGCAGCTTTATATATGTTCATGATATGTTGGTGTAATGTGAGAGTACTGTCTAGAGTACCACCGAGGTTTCGTACTGACTGAATTTAATGTTGGTGTTGCTGATATTTATTGCCTGAGGTAAAGGATGTGAATGAGAAAGTTTTTGTGTTGTGATCGGAATGGCCTCAGTTTTATTATCATTCATCTGCATTATAGATACTTTATCGCCATAGTAAGGGAACAAATGTGATTCTACAAGTTTGCAAAACCAGGTACAGACATTTACCTAGAGTAGGAACACTTAAAGAATATACGCAGCTTAAACTCCTCTGTTGCTAATAGTAGATTATACTGTATGAAAAATGTATTAGATCTTAACGCCAAATTTTCAAAATAATCAGATAATAAAATATAATATATAAATTTCATTGACATTCTCAGAACCTTCATGCTTTTATTCGGAAAAATATGTGACTTGAAACTTACACCAATTTATCTTTGCTAATGTTAGTGTTGGCGAACTTTCCAAATCCGGTAGTAATGCCATAGACATCTGATAAATAAAATATCAAAATAGCAATGATTTAACGATTTAGCAATATATCAAAAATGACTTTATATTTATAACTTATGCAACGTTGTATGCCTTATTACTAACGCTGTTCAATAATGTAAGAATATTTGTGATGAAGGGGAGAGGGCACGTCTAGAAACGCATAACTTTCCGGTATAATAGCATGATTATGGCAGCTGAATATTCCGATTCTGATAGAAAACTGCTGGTAACAAGGGTGACCAATGGTGAATATGTCTTTCACGGGATATTTAGTTTACGATTCAAATATTAATTCTCGTGTATAAAAAACATGTATGTCTCTTGTATGTATTATTTATTAAAAAGAATGTCATATCTTGGGAGTAAGTTTTTACCCGGACATGTCACAGTAAGTAAGAATTTTATTTACAGTAAATACGCGTTAATAATGGAGGGAACTATTTAGGTGAGGTCCCATGTGGAGTTAACTTTGCAGTATTGTTGGTTCGAAATTCTTGGTGAGCACTGCTAATTATTGGTTTGGCATACAGGTGCTCAAGTCGATCTGGGAAGATGATTTTAATTTAGAAACTAGCTAATGTCCCAAAGTCTTACAGTGAAATGCTAAAATAATGTAAATACTCATACTCAATTTTTTAAAATGTTATTTGTTGCCTAAACTAATGAACAGAGATCTATACTTTGATTGCTTTCGACTATGTGATCCACCAAATGACGAGCTTTCAGGACCATCTGTTCTGCTTCGGTGGTCAGCTGAAACATTAAAGTTAAATGCTTGATAGAGATAGACACATGCAGTTTTAATTAACTTAAATATTTTTTATATCCTGTTGTTGAATGTGATTCATGGACTCTCCTGATTTGCTTTGCATAAAGTAAACGCTGAAATTATTGTCTTTTTATTTGATATAACGATAAATTACATTCAAATTTTTTCTACTTTAAATGGTATCGACTCCACTACACAGTACCTCAAACACACTATTACAATTAATTATTTAAATTTTAAAGTACGATATTGCTCAGGCTTTGAATAGGACTATACATTTCATAATATTTAGTTCTTAATTTACAAGATAATGATTGTAATTATTGATTACATGTGATTTTTCTGTTCTTAGCTGTCGTGGATGCAATGGCCATATTATTAATTGACGTATTGCTGGTTCATTAACATATCAGATTCTTTTAAATTAATAATTTTTGTTGTGAACATTAACATAGAAACTTTAACAAAAAGTTATTAGAAAAATATTTGTGACAATTGTTAAAGAAACAAAGGAACTTCAATTAGTGATTTTATATCAAATATGTCCTGACATTATCACTGACTTAAACCAGAAATACAACTAACCACATAAACACTATAATGAGGGCCACATTTAGCTGGATTAGTAAGATTATATTTAGCTGGATTAGTAAGATTATATTTAGCTGGATTAGTAAGATTATATTTAGCTGGATTAGTAGGATTATATTTAGCTGGATTAGTAAGATTATATTTAGCTGGATTAGTAGGATTATATTTAGCTGGATTAGTAAGATTATATTTAGCTGGATTAGTAAGATTATATTTAGCTGGATTAGTAGGATTATATTTAGCTGGATTAGTAAGATTATATTTAGCTGGATTAGTAAGATTATATTTAGCTGGATTAGTAAGATTATATTTAGCTGGATTAGTAGGATTATATTTAGCTGGATTAGTAAGATTATATTTAGCTGGATTAGTAAGATTATATTTAGCTGGATTAGTAAGATTATATTTAGCTGGATTAGTAAGATTATATTTAGCTGGATTAGTAGGATTATATTTAGCTGGATTAGTAAGATTATATTTAGCTGGATTAGTAAGATTATATTTAGCTGGATTAGTAGGATTATATTTAGCTGGATTAGTAAGATTATATTTAGCTGGATTAGTAAGATTATATTTAGCTGGATTAGTAGGATTATATTTAGCTGGATGAGATAAGTACAGATCACCGATGTATGATTGACAGTTATAGATAGGTCACTTTACAGCGTATTTAAGTCATAAATTGACCAGTAAGAATAAATAGCCCGACAGCCAAAAGAGAAACGATAATCCTGGAGTTTAGTTTTGTATTACAGAATCAGAAATTATTAATTTTGTTCCACTGGCCTTTAAAATGTCTGCCATAAAATAATGTTTGTATGAGTATCGATTCTTTTTGGACATAGTCGAAAATGCAAATCACTGTGAAGCCATGGTGTATCATTATGTAATAATGGTATTAGTATTTCTGATAATAATACTGTGAATTGCACCAAAGTTTGTGTTGTCTCATAGATTTCACAGCTGATAATTCGGACTTTTGAAATGCCTGAAGACATTTGAAGATTTTCAGAATGAAGTTTGAGAAACATTTTCTGTTATAACGCATGTCAATAAAAAAATATGACATTCTTACCGCGATCTTGCACAATCCCTTGCCGAGTCTGACCAAGTCATTAGTGTTCAAAGAGTTGCCGTCAACATACATGATCTATAAAAATGGAAAAAAAAAACATCACAAGGGAAAGGGAATGAGCATGATGTAGATGAAGAATGCTTTCAGCATGGTCAAAATTGAAGAATGCTTCAGCATGGTTAAAATTGAAGAATGCTTTCAGCATGGTCAAAAATGAAGAATATTAACAATAAAATATTTGATCGAATTAGAAAAGCTATGATCGCGTAAAACATAGAGGCGAGGTTTAGTTCAGTGTTTTACAATTACTAATAATTCTACACTATGAAGAATTATTTTACCATTAAAATGGGTATTTATTTCTGTAATAAATATTTTTAGAATATTCTTGGAATCAGGCAATGCGTGAAAAATGATCTCCATGTTACGCGCAATAGTATTCATCTACATGGTTTTTATTGACCTTTAAAATGATTATGCTGTTCTGAAACAGAATCATGCAGTAACTTTACCTCAGTTGGTATCCTCATACTGTCTATTGGTCTGACATATTAAGGAAAAACATGGAAGTTGTCTGTCTTAAAGAAGATATTTTGGACGACAAAAGGGATTAGGCACATAAACTTTCGCGTCAAATATTTTGTATCATGGTAAGCTGGTATCTGATTCATTTCCTATTCTGAATCTTAAGCTCAAAACTATTGAATGTCAACAAGATTGTGATTTTACTTCTGAAGATGTTGTTACATTAAATGAAATGGGATTGTTCTTTTACGTCTAAAGACATAATGAATAGGGATTGTGCTTGTACTCTGAAGACACATCAGTGCATCATTTATTGTGGGTGCCTCTGTATTTCAACCATTTATATCAACAGCATATTCAAAAAGCACATGAAAATAAAATCCATTTTAAATTTTTGTTTTAATTTATGTCTATTTATACGTTTTTGAAATATACGTTTCCAAAAGTATCAATTTAGTCAATTATCTAAATTATCAATTATTATCGTCTCAATTTTCAGGCGGGATTTATCTAATAGAGTAATAGCAGAAAATCTCTAATTTCTTCTTGAATCTTTATATTTCATCCTGGGAAGCATAAACTGAAAGGACCAGCTTTGAGTCCTTTCTGCTCTAAGAGTGGCACAGCAACAAGTCAAATGTCTATTGTTTATGACAATTAAATTCTAAGTAAACACAATATTTATTTGAATATAGGTGTATTTTTTCCATTTAAATCTGAGTTGACTTCAAATAATGTAATATCTTTATATCAGAAAATACATTTTTTTACAAAAATGGTAAGATATATCCAAGGGAGGACTACCATGAATGGCACTACTGAACATCAATTGTAGATGTAATAGTTCCCATTTCTGTGTAAAGAAAATTCTGCAGAAGAATGTTTTAAAACATTCTTTCAGTCGTAATGACCTTGACGTTTGCCATTTTTGACTCCAAAATGATTAGGCTTCTTTCTTACCAATAAGCAAGCCATCTAGAATGTTTTCTTCACGTCTGTGATGTAAGACGAATTATATTGCGTGATTCCATTTTCAACTTTCAGTCAAAATAGACCTAAATTTTTTAATCTTTTGATCTATAAAAAATAAGATCCTTTCTTACCTCAAAGATAAGTCTTTCACAAAGTTTGGCTGATGTATGTTGGTATTTTGCAGAAACACTTTTATTACTGCAGATACATTAACCTTGACCTTGACGTTCGACCTTTGAATATTTGACTCCAAAATCAATACGCTTCTCTTTTTCCAAAGCTCTAGCTATGAACAAAGTTTCGTAAATATCGATGGTTGAGAACTTGAATTATTGCAAGGGTAAACAATGACATTCTTTCATTCATAGTGACCTTGACCTTTGATCACTTAAGCCAGAAATTAATATGATTCTCCCATATTACAAGTGCCTCCTATCCACAAGTTTGGTAGTTATGGATATGGAGAACTTTAGGTATTATGCCAAAACCATTGTCTTGACTAACCAGTACCTTGACTCATACGCCCAAATGGATAAGTTTTCTTTCCTAACACAAGTACAAAACAATCACAAAATATGGTAACTGTAGATAATGGAGGACTCTATTATTGCGTTGAAACGAAATTGACCGCAGACACATGGATGGATTAGAAACAGTATATAGTACTCTTCTTGACTGACGTATAAGAAAACATTAACATTTACTTTAGTGATGACATACGTATCTACCATATACCAACATGTATGCGCAAAACACGACAATCAAACTTTGGATGAAGAAAGTTCCAATCCACGACTTGTCATTTTACATATACGCAGACAGATGGCAAAAATTTTACATATATGCAGACAGAAGGTAAAAAGTTACATATACGCGGACAGACGGTACATATTTTATATATAAGCAGACAGACGGTAAAATGCTATATCAAAATATTCCTTATTCTTTATTCTGACAATGAATCTAATTACATTTGTTTTCAAATGAAAATGAAAGCTTGTATTGTCTTCTTCTGATAGAGTTGATATTTAATGATTTTCATACGCTGTGATCTCAAGCTTCAAAATTGCAAATACGATGTTAAATTATAAAGGATACGTTTTTTCCTCCTGGTAGACTGGTTATGCGGGTCCCGTATATGGACTTGATTCATCACTGTCCAAAACTGAATTATACAATCAGGCGCACAAAACTATACAATCAGTATAATGTACAGTCGTTTTATTTTCTTTTTCATTTGACATTCTTGATCAACTAGTCGTCTGCGACAGGAAAACATCCAAAAAATGTTTTAATATCATTTATTGCGAAATTAAAATGCCGCAATATTAAAACGTGGAGATTCTTAGATGTAGATGCAGATTGACTGAAGGATGGATTAATATCACTTTGTTTTATGCAAACAAAAATGCAAAAGGCTGTTCAGCTGCGACGAGTACTAGGTTCCTTTCTGACAGATAATAATGTGAGAAAGTGTTAGAGTTCACTTTTAACTGTTCGAATACGAATAAAATGTAACACTTAAGCAGTATTTGAATAACTGGACAATTTTACAAATATTCTATAAAAAAGTATGGAAATTTGAAATTCGTTTGTTTTAGTGGTTGATAATCAGAATAAACATTTCTTTTTCTTCTTCTAGTCTGAATAACTGATAAATCTAAAAGCATCAATTATGTTTAAAAACTAATTTTACAGTGAACTCTAAAGTCAATACAGAATTTAAGATAAGGCTATCAAGTAGTAAATCCAGAAAGTGGTTTAAAATATAAATATTAAAAAAAATATAATCCGTTTTTTTAAAAAAAAATACGATTATCGTGCCAACTGGATTATAATCAATCTTAACAACAGAGACAAAGTCATTGTCATCTTAAAGATCCTTAATCAAATCATCAGGGTCCAGTATAGCTCTTCCTTTGGCTTTCCGTACTTCAAATACCTTTGCATCCAGACCTTTGTTAAAATGCTTTGCTTTGCAGTAGCGGCGCAAAGCTTCATCACCCAACCAGTAGATATTTTCAATGCCCTTACAAGGAATAGCGACCCAATCTCCCCTTATTTGCACGGAAAGCTTCATGGCTCCAGCTTCCAAAAGATCTTAAAGTTGTTTGTCGCTATTCGAGATCTACAAGGACATATGTTGCACGGGTCTCACTCATATTGTGTGATGTTTTATCTCAGCTTCATGAAAAACTGTATGTTAAAAGCTTCTGATGCCCCCTTTGTAAATCCTAGATGAAAGAAAGTGATAAGCATACAAACAATAAAAGGTACAGCAAAAGCAAGTAATGAACATGGCAAAGGTACCTAGTTTTCGTCTTAGCCAATGCCTGGTTTTATCTTTAAATCCTCATTAGCATTCAACCAATCAGAGGTTATTGTTTAACGCAAAATGAATTTCTTATAATAAGTTTGGCATAATTTATCTTCGGTTATGCGGTATTTGGTCCAAATAGTTAAATTGCAATAAATAATCAAGAAATTTAATGTCAGTGACCTTTCCATAATTATTCGAATTACAAATGTAAGCTTTGTTTTACTTTTTATAAGCCAGTTAACGACTTATTTTGTATTTAAGCTTTGATTTAAATTCCTTTCCAATTCAAAAAATTCCTGTTTATGTAGCAGTTGTGATCATTTCAACATGGATTTTGATAAAATGTCTTCAAAAATAGTGCATCTAAAACTAAATACAGGTAATTTTCTTTTAAAGTAATGTCTTGATTACATTGGATTAATTACTAATGGTAAAACGACTGAAATCAACTGCCACTACAACGACTAGTTTACTATATAAACTATTCCGAATCAATTTTGAATTGCCCCTTTATATTCAACATTGCACCATATATTGTGGACATATTTATTGAAATGATCACAGTAAAAATTGTACAGTGCGATCAATTATAACTCCTGGTAGTATCTGTTTTACATTTTGGTAATTACAAATCGGGATTAAATAGTTAATTACTAAACTCCCACAACAACAGCTATTTTATTTTGGTTTAGCTTCTAACATTAAAGAAAAAATTTAACAAAGTCCAAAACTGTTTTTGTTGTTTTGTAACAAACTTAAAATTTAAAATATAGTTCATGCAGGAACATATTTTAATCATTTTAGTTCGAGTGATGATAATCTGTACAAAATTACCAGATACTAACTAGGTTGTGTCATTTGTAGAATGATTGTATAGACCATTCATACTGAGATCCTCATGAATATTAATGTATCGCGAAAACAAGGCTTGAATGATTGTATATAAGGTGACCAAAGAGTTTAACCATATATGCAAACATATACAAAAAGTGTGAAATGATCTTTGAAATGTATATGTAAAAGAAAATACTATTTTAATCGAAGTCATTGCAAGGTAATCTAGATCTTTAAGGCAAGGTAGATTAATTTGCTTATGCATATTATATATCCATGATATAACGTTTGGTCAATTTTCCCAATTACATGATTCTCAATGGGGGCTTGAGGAAGGAGAACAGAGCTCATGTACCGTCCCATGTGTTATATGTTGTAAGAGTAAACTATATCAGCAAAGATGCCATTGATTTACTAATCCAAGTGGAAACGTATCACTTGCTGATTTTCTGGAGCCGACTGAAATTGTAATCGACATGATGTCAAATGGCAACACATCCGGAGCAGATGCTATACCAGCTTTCGCATGGCACAGAAACTGACTGAATTCTTCCAATCAGTGTGGTTTATTCCCCAAACGTACAGTCATGCATCCATCGTTCACTTGTTCAAGCATAAAGGCAACAAACGTGTGACTGGGGCATGTAATTGTTGTCAATAGCTGGCAAGGTCATTTCCAGAATTAAGCTGACTCGCCCATTGCTTCACATAAAAATATGGTTATTGCCAAACAGTCAGTGTGGTTTCAAGAAATGACAATGGACCACAGACATGGTGTTTCCAGCTCTTTAACTTCAGGAAAATTGCTCTAACCTTCAATGACCTGCCAAAGGCCTTTACTCATTCAGCTGTAGATGCTTTTGGAAGATCACAGTTTAAGTTGGTTGTCCAGAGAAATTTATAGCGACGGTGTGGCAATTCCATGATGAGGTCATGCTGGATCGTGTAAGTCATCTGCTCCATTGACAGTTACTAATTGAGTCAAGCAAGGTTGTGTGATCCCGATTCTCTTCATTGTGATATTCTTCGCCATGCTTGCTGATGCCTTCTGTGACTTTGACATTGCGATCGACATAAGATACGAACCTGACGGCAAGCTGTTCCATCTGAGACTATAGGCAAAGACTAAGTCACATGAAGTGACTGTTCGTGAGCTATTTTCGGACGACTGTTCCATGAATGCAAATCTGAGTCTGAAATGCAATACAGTATGGACCATTATTCTTTAGCTTGTGACAATTTTGGTCTCACAATTAGTATCAAGACAGGTGCTGCACCAACCTGCACCAGTAAAGTCTTTTCTCACCCATGCAACACAGAAATCTTGCTGTTTTGCCTACCTTACTTTTCTTATCTCAGTCTAGTCATCACAGACCAATCGTCTCAGTCAATGTGTCCACGCGCTCAGAACTTGAAAAAAGGAAACCTTTATTGTCTTCTACTGTGCGTGACGTAGTTGTTCTAAAATCAAACGACAACAACAAATATATAACAAAAACATACTAAGTTAAGGTCATTCCATCTTTGAGAACACACCATACAAAAACATTTCTCACCTGTGTCTGCGTAGGTTCGAGTCTCAGATTCGGAAAGTGTGGGTATGTGAGAAAGCTTGCCAGTAGCTTCTTGTGGGTCTGTGGTTCCTTTTGGGGTTTTTCCCGGATTCTTCATCTTCCATTAGTACTGCCGCCATGTATAGCCTATCATTTCCTGAAAAATGGCGTTAAACCGCATAACAACAACAACAAAAACATTTCGAGAGAGAAAAGGACACACACGCATACATATCAAAATTTTTGGCAATATGCTAGTTCGTTCAACACAGCATTGTCAAATTTATCCTATATGCAGGCCTAGCTCAGTACATATTCAGGTCAGCGTCATTAAATGTAGTTAAAGCAATCTAACTAGTTTTAAATACGAAACAAATTATATACTGTTAGCTACATTTTGTCACGCTGACCTGAAAATTGACTGTCATATTGATAGGATAAAATAATCAATGCTGTGTGAAATCAACTATGACAGAAAACGCTGATCCATGTACATTGACAATAGACCTATACACTCCATAGCCTCCCAACTCTCTTAACAACTACGTAAAACATAGTAACAACCAGAAATTTGTTGTGTCAAAAATGCTTTATTCTAATTTTGTTAAGCATCTCCCCTATGCCCCAGCTGAATAGAACATATGACTTCAATATTTAATTACAAACAATGGAATTACCAGCTAGAAGGAATCATTTATCTGGCAACATTAATATATAATATAATTTTCTCAAATGGAACTGATGTAAATGAAACATTTTCTTGTAACAAATATTAACACCTAATATTAGTACCTGACAATAAATGACTCTGAGAAGCTCTTATGTCCCTTAAAACTTAATAGGGGTGGGATTGGCCAAATCACCCAAGATTGATATAGAACCCTTCGATATGAATGGTTCACAATTCTTCATAATAAAATCAGACCGGGGATTATTAGACCCAACAAATGTATTGCTTTCAATACATGACTGTGACCTTGACCTCTTGGAAATAAGAGCATTTGGAACAGGTCTGTCTTGATTCTGATGCCTATTTTTTAATTTATAACAATCAGAAATAACGTGTCCTTCTTTCTTGCAATAGGTACACGTCGGAAGAGACAAGGATTTAGAATCAAACTTCTCTGAAGTCTGATTTTTGAAAGTTGTGTTAGTTTGAGTTTTAGAAGGGCTTGAATTAGGCGGAAATACTTTTCTGCCATTAAATTTTTTTGTAGAAGTCTTGTTAACAAAAGGAACTTTATGTGTCAAAGAATATTCGTCAGCAGCTCTAGCAGAATTTTCCAAGGTTTCAATCTTATGCTCATCAAGATAAATTCTAACGTCACTATGGACACAGTTTTTTGAACTCTTCAATTAATATAATTTGCTTGAGATTTTGATAATGTTGTTCGACTTTCTGGGCTAAACACCAACTATCAAACATCTGCTCTAGCAAATTCGACATGAGTTTGTCCAGCTTCTTTTCTGTAATTTCTGAATTTTTGTCGATAAGCTTCAGGGACTAACTCATAACCACGTAAAATGCATTCTTTAACCACATCATAATCACCACTTTGCTGAACGGACAGTGAACAGTAAATATCACTAGCCCTACCAGTAAGTACACAGTGTAATAACATGGTCCAATATTATCTTGGCCACTTTAAATTTTCAGCAACTTTCTCAAAACGAATGAAGTATTTTTCTACTTCATCTTCTCTGAAAGGGGGCACTAATTTAATATTCCTTGTTATATTAAAATTTTGATTTGAAGTATGATGGAGTTTTTGACTTGCCAGCTCTAATTCTTTCATTTTACACTGATATTCCCTTTCCTCCTTCTCTATCTCTCTCTCTCTCTCTCTCTCTCTCTCTCTCTCTCTCTCTCTCTCTCGTTCAATTTGTTTTTCTTGTAACCTTTCCTGTCTCTCTCTCTCTCTCTCCTCTTTTTCAAATTGTAATTGTCTTTCTTTCTCCCTTTCCTGAAATTCCAGTTTCTTAAACTCTAATTCCCTCTCTCTCTCTCCTCTTTTTCAGATTGTAATTGCCTTTCTTTCTCCCTTTCTTGTCTCTCTCTTTCTTCTTTTTCATATTGTGATTGTCTTTCTTTCTCCTTTCTCTCGCTATCTGTTTCATATTGTAATTGTCGTTCTTGAAATTCCAGCTTCTTCAACTCTAATTCCATCTGGAATTTTGATTCTAATTCCTTTAGTTTAATGTCAGAGTCTGATGTAGACTTACTGACTGGAATCAAAGCACATCCTGTTCTACTAAATATTGAACCAAAATGTGTTTGATATCTTCTTTCGTTAAAGAAGCCTTCACTTCAGAAAGATCATATTTTCTGGCAAGTTGAATCAACTCGTCTTTTTTGAAAAGATCTAATTGCTCCTGGGTAGGATTAGAAAGAAATATTTCTACCTTAGATGTCATTTTAATACAAGCGTGTCAGTCTCACTAAAGATTTAAAAAATTTCAAAAACTAGGGGAAATTCAAATTCAAATTCTATGTTACGTGCTTAGGCTCGAATAAGCAGCAACACAGAAAGAGTTAAAATTAAGAAGCTTGTAAAACTTTAACAATGAGTTTATTAAGTACAATTATTTTCATAAAGTAAATATACAAAGGTTTTAGAGAATCAAATCCAACATTAATCCAATATAAAATTCACAATAATAATCCACTAATGGAATTGCAAGAGTCCTGATAAATAAATGTTCTAATAGTTCCAGGTTCGAATCTTGACGATGTAATCCAAAATGGGTGACGATGTCACGTGATGCAGTTCTTGTTTTATAATCATCCAAATGAAATTATGAAACACGTGTCCTTTTCCAGATAAATACAATACATTTTCTTGCTACGACGAAATGACACAATGTCCAGAACAAGGTAATTAAAATTAACACTCAAACATAAATACACAACTATTAACTTTATAAGCCCAGATTCTACTGAACTGTTCTATCCCAAACAACAATTTATATGACTGTTTTTCTTAAGTAAACAAGTGATCGCGTGATTTTATGGATGTTCATGGAAGGTCACAGAAAGAGGCTGCCTTCACTAAATCACGTACTCAAATAAAGATCTAGGTATTTCCTACCCCCAAGAACTAAAAATAAAACGTTGTCCTTGAAATTAACCAATAGTCTTAGAAGCTTGTTGGCAATGTCTAAAGCAGGGTCAGGAATTAGGTCAACAAGCCAAGGTCAACCTGTGTTTACAGCTAGAGCTAGGTCAGCCTGAATTTTCCAGAAAAATCTTCCAATAAATGAACATTAAACCCTAAATGACAAATTTGGATTTAACAAAATAAATAATTAAAATCCAATAGCCGTTACAATAATTAATTGCAATATCACTAATTTAAAATTCATTATGCGAGAAACTCAGCAACGTTACCAGCCATGAACTGCCTGCCATAACTGGATTGCAATTTACTGTACATCAATGTTTTGGTACGTGATTTCCGAATGTAATATTGTTCCAGAAAAACCAACCATATTTTTAACAGTTAAAAAATATCAAATGTTGACAAAATGATGTGTTTGACTGTAAAGATATTTCTTCATATTGTACGTTTGTTGTGGTTGTTTTTGTTTTTTTCTTTTTTTTAATAACGTCGCGGTGAGAGCTTGTTTACTGTTAGTTTTGGCATTCCGTCGCTAGGGCCACTGTTATTTTAACCATAAAACCTTAAGGATAAGGTAACTCCAGCCTCGTTTGAGAGTATGGTAATTTGGATTCAGAAACCATGATTCACCTACCAGAAGGAAATGACGTCAATACAGTTATGGTTTTTTTCTAAGGTAGAAATTTAATATGTATGTAATAAATAGCTATAATGCATTTTTCTTTCACAGGTAATATTATTTAAAACAGGACTAATTGCAATTGTGTAGTTTACATGTGATTACAATTCCCCTATCAATGCACTTTTAATTTTGACAGTTTTACAGATAACTTAATATTTTTAAATGAAGAAATCATTCGGTTTCAGTACCAATAATTGAATAGATACCTTGCTGAGTGTGATGTTACGTTATTTAATCAATGTACATTTATAGGCGAATTTCAATAGCCTAGACAGATACCAAATAAATATATTTACTTCTATTCATAATGATCCTAATATTAAACCCATACTCACAGAGAAAATATTAGCTGTGTATTAGTTGTTTAAAGAATAAATATTATCAATGAAATGTTTCAGGTGTTTTCGCGTCCCCACTTTTTATAGTGCGTACTCCACTGCCCCTCCCCCCTCGCCTCTCCACCACACCCGCTCCATCCGCCGACAGCTATAGTGGCGAAAAACGAAACCATACAGAAGGGGGCAATGGCGCACACAAGTTTGGCAACAAATGTCAAAGTGTAAAAAAGTATTAGTCCTATATATATGTTCACGTCTCTTTTGTTCTATATAGTACAAGTTGCAAGCTAATCTGATTCAATTCAGATCTCCACTGTCCTACCTGAAGATCAGACAGCGACCGCTAAGGGTACTATTCTGTTGACCTATGTTATACAATAATTGCTAAATTTATTAGCTCATCAAACGATTCATGTTATATTAACTTTTAGGAAAATAACCAGCATTGCTTAAGAGCATCAACATGTGCCGAAATATTTGATTCACTTTCAGATTTCTAAAAACTGAATTTCCATGGCTAGTTTAGTTACCAGAACATGACCCCTAAGCGGTCACTGTCATATTTTCACGTGGACAATGGAGATCTGAGTCTAATCTGAGATCTGAGTTGACTGGTATCGGTTATTATTCTGACAGAATTTACAATACACAAAGTAAAAAATAAAATAAATCCATCCTGCTGTTTCTATGACAATTAGGAGACGAACAATTACCTACTGCCACGTCCGTAGTCAGTGGAACTATATGCATCAAAATTGGATTCAATGCAATAAGGCAATCTAAATCTCTGAAGAATGCGGTTGAAGGTGGCTGAAGGTCAAAAGGATTATGTCTTATTGAGTGGATGTTAATACGTAACATAATTATTAGGGTTATGTTGGTAGTATTATTTATTGCTATTACTAATTTCGATTAGGAACACGGTTTTTGCTTATGTTAAAAAAAGCCTCGAGTGTCACAAATGTTTATAATAGCAGATACCCTCACAGCATGATTATATGACGAGAGATATTAAGGACGGTTGATTGTTTTTCTTAAGCAGAGACGTAGCTAGAGAGTTTGGAGCCTGGAGACAAGATTCATTTTTATACCCCCCCCCCCACCAAGAACAAAAACCTATTTCTAAGTCCATTTTGGCGCCCCCACTAGTCTGGCGCTCAGGAACATCTGTCTCCCTCTGCCTCCACCCCCACCCCACCCCACTACGCCTCTGTTCTATAGTCATTAGTACGGTTACAATCCCTGATACTTATATTGTGCACGATTCAAAGGACACATCCGTGCATATAACCTGATAACATATACATGCATAGTATTAGCATGTCATGGCTATAATTACGAAGATGTTTGGTAGTTTTCCCGTCCTTGGTTAGTTTAACCGCATGTTTCCTCTATCAGTTATACCTGCCGCTATATTTATCCTATCGTATTCTGAATAAGTTAGTTACACTCCAAAACAACTCCTTAAAAGAAATGGCAGTCCTATGCACTAATCTCATGCCGCCTTGTGGAAACCATTCATTTTATCGAGTTAAATTTATGCTGACTCATGGAAACCACGAACTTTATGCGGATAAATTCATGCTGCTTCGTAGAGAAAAAAAAATTGTTGCGAGAATATGACAAAATAATGATTGGTTACTTGCAGTAACACTAGGAACAAAATATAGATTAGTGTTTAGTAAATCTTTGTAATAAACCTAAGGTTTCATTGTTGTCGGTAGTCGTAAAAGATACAATTGCTTATCGTTTATCTCTTGTTCGTTTGGTGTATAATCTACACTTTAATTGGCAGTTAGCCAATTTACTTTGCTTGGTAGGTGAGGCCATTTAAGAAGTTATGCTGGTCTCGTAATAATATTCCAAGCCCTAAGGTAAGGGCAAACTAGGCAACCGCCTTGAGCCCTCGCAATCAAGAAATCAATTCCGTAATGCGTTCTTTTTATTTTCATTTTATTTTATTGTTTTGCTTGGGGACCCGCTCATTGTTTTTGCTGTTTTGGGCCGCGGACATCTTAACTGTCACGGCCTGTAGGCTTATGCATATGAAGACCACATGTTTGATTCATTCAGTTGAAAGTTTTACCCTGTTGACCGAATTACCGAACTATAAGCATGAATGTGTGAACAGTATCCTTTTCTGACACGGTCTATAGGGTTGCATAAATATAAAACACGTTTGTTTATTAATTAATTACACACTTAATTATTTATAATAATTTCATTATGTCTATTAAACCGCAAATTAAGTATTCTCGTGTACGATACGTATTTATATGTTTCAAGACATTGAGAGCTACTAATGCATGTACTTGTGTATCAAACCATATGCTAATAAGAAAGCTAATTTGTTTTCTTCATACAGTGGAACGTAGCAGCTAGGTACGTAAAGGAAGTGTAGTTCTTAATTTTAAGTTAATGTGTCCATACGACAATATTGTAATAAATATAGGCTATGCGACATTTGTATATAAGTCTTCATTTTATAGAATTATTAGATTTAAGTGATTATTTGTTTGCTTATGAACAGTTGGTGTCAGGCAAACATTTCTCAACCCGAGTATTAGTCTCTACGTACAAACGTCGCCAGAATGCGGTGTTGAGATTTCATGATGGTATGGTTTATTTTCATAGCTGAGTTAGGGTCAGAGTCGGAAAAATAGGCATGAACCAAGTAGTTCCTATTTAAATCTAATGTCGTTCATTGATTCTGTATTTTCATATGTAATATTCGTGTCAGAGATTGATATTTTATGCAGGGGAATAATTTAGAAGTGATTGTTCCATTATTTGGAGACGCCTTTTATCGTTGGTGTGGTGGTAAATATCGTGTAAAGTCCTATGGGAAGTAAGGATCAAATTGACTGACCCAGAGACAGAGAGGAAAATAGTTCACTGTATTTGGTGGTTGAGTTGTGTTTTTGTATTTGATGGTATTCAAGTTCCGATGCTATGTTACGGATATCTAACAAGTAGAAACCGTGAAGTTGTTAAGCTGCCATACAATTATGAAGTTGTGATGCAAATGTGAAGTTGGGATATTGTGTAGTCATTTATTGATTACAGAAATATTTATATAGTCTGGGCGCGTTTTTAGAACTTCCAGTTGACAACGATTGTTGTCTAGAAGTCCATGTAAATAAGGGGAAATCACGCGAGTGCATGATTCGCTCGGTAAAGAGACCCTTTGTATATTACAATATGTATGGAGGATATGTACGTTTTTCAAAAGAGTTACGGAAATATTCCAGAAGGCAAACCTCTGGATTTCTTTACTTCTAAAGCCGATGCACGTGAATGACTACGCTTCGAAGTAGCACGAAACAACGGACATAATTTAACAGTAAAGTATATCTCGTTTTTCGGCTATATATTAGACTCTGTGTGTGTGTGTGTGTGTGTTTAGGAGGTTTAACGTAGCTTTAAGAATTCTTCAGTCATATCGCTACGATGTCTGCAATGTGGCAGTTTATAGTAAAATCTATCTCTGGGGCATCATGCCGCAATGATGCCACACCCGGTCATATTATCCTGACACCAGGCTGACTAGTCATAACTCGCACCTCTTAATACTGGGCGTCAAGCGAGGCATCTTTTAGTACCATTTGTTTGGTAAGTCCGGTGTGACTCGGCTGGGGCTTGTGATAATAAATAAAATATAGAATCTAGTAAAGGTTGTCGTGTATTAATGCGAAAAGATAATGAACCAGATGACCCAATGGCCTACGATCATCTCTATTCCCGATATCGCATATCATCACTGTTCTATAGAGACGGTTAAGGTAAAGTCAGGATGGTTATCCTCACTATACCAATTTTCCACCTTCGTTTGGAACTCAACTGGTGATTGCGGCTTTTTTCTTTTCTGGCTTATTACCACAACAACTGCAGCTACTCCTCAGCCAGATGCTGCTGCCGTTCGCCAAAAATGCATCTGTCATGATTTCCCTCCCTTTTGTCACTTTCCTTTTTCTGTATTTATGACATCCATTGCTATCTGTATTGCCATTCTAAAATGGATGCCGAAAGTCTTCACTAAACTCATATTTACTGGAAGTAGATTCACTTCTCAATCCAAACCCTCAAGGCTACTTAAAAGACGATAGTAAGTAAAGTTTGAACTCAAATCGTGTTCAACCGTTCCTTAATTTACAACTATTTAAATGTGAACGAATCGCATTTTAAACAAAATTAATGTTGATATGCGACCAGGTTATGAAACCATATGTCCAAATGGCACATAAATCATGAATTAAAAACGTTAGAGCTATACTCGCGTTGTCAAATTCGGGTAAGTTGTCTAAGTCGGCTATCTCTATTTTGTCAGTTATGCGTTAACCACACATTTATTTAGCGTAATAATTTGTAACTAGTTTCAATTTTCCTGTGTCATTGATGGACTTTTTTTAATCGAGAGTATATCAATATATTTAATCTTTCCGAAACACCGCGTAGATTAACATAACATGAATACTGGATTGATCAGTATGTTCCGTAGTAAAACGTTTTCTTTTGTTTTATACTGATGATCATTGTAGTGGAAGTACTACCGCAGAAATTCGACGACAATCTTAGGAAAGAAAACTAAACCTAGACCACGAAAAGAAACGTCCGAAGACGGCAATAATTCCTGGCAGTCTTTAATGTCAACGAACTAGTAGTAATATTGAACGGTAACAACAGCTATCTATCTTTGAAAGTCACTTACCTGTGTGAAGTCTATGCATCCAACTTAGATGAATACAATCCAGCAATTGTAATAGGATTCACATAGAACTGTGGGTGTAAGAGACCAAAACGCGATCCTACATTAACAAGAAAGCTATATTTATCTGATATTATTGGGTACCTGTCATATCCAGTGGGTGGAGCTAGTTTTACAAGTTGCACCACCAGATTTTTTAAAATTCATTACATATCTTCCAATCACATTCTAGTCCGAATTAATTACACACCTAAGCCATATCCAAAGCTCGAATGGTTAATGGGGTATTAGATTTATATTACCGAGCAGGGTTAATGCCTTTTAATCCATACGAATTTTAGCGCACGGATAAACGTGATTACATTCCTGAGGTACAAAAACACGAGTACGACGCGTTTTGAAAAAAATAAACCCGCACAGACACGTCCGAGTGTTTTGGTGATTTTGGCTAGGTTTTTCGTAACCGAGTCTCGCGGCATAAAGAATATATAGTTTATTGTTTATGTCCACTTATCCGTTTCCCAGTTTTCACATCCTTTTTGCTCAGCTCAGCTCAGTGAAATTCGTTTTGGTGGCAAACCTGATCAGGTCCACAAAGATGCCGCGTCTACAAGCATTGCATACTGTCACGTTTAGCTTCGGAGAGTTGACAAGGCCTTGTGGTGTCGGTTAACGTGTTCGAGAAGGTGCAGTATTCCAAAGGCGAGATGTCCACATATTGGCTTTAACTGATATGTTAGATTTAATATTGTCACAGAAAATAAAACCTACCTATGTTACTGTTAGGAGATTTGCACAAATTTTCAATGTCAAGCAAGCCAGGTTGGATTTGTTAGCTTGGGTGAAAATGTTAAAAATGGACCTTCCCAGATATTTATACATGAACTGACTTTTGTTTACCTGATGTAACATTGTTAGTCCGAGTTTCAAGAGAATGAATGAAAATGACGCTTTTTTACATTTTCAATTTCGAAATTTAGACCAGAGTTGGACATTTAAAAAAATAAAACACTAACTTTACAATAAATATTTAATAACATAATTAAAACTTCAAAACATTAAAATTTATAACTAATTTATTGGAAATGAAAATTGAAATCAAAAGTAAATAGTAAAATTGAAAAGAAAAAAGAAAAATATTGAAAGGAAACATTTAAAAATGAAAAATGATATTGAAATTATTAATAAAAAGCCTGATATAACACAATTGAAAATCAAAGTTAAGAAACATGAAATTAAAAAACTAAACTTGAATATCAAAAGTAAATAAATTATTGCGACCTAATAAATCAAATTCGAACATAAAAACTGAACATGAAAATTAACTAATGCAGACAATGTTAAGAATCTTAATTTTTTAATTTTCGTTAATTTCAGATGAAAAAATATATTACATTGCACAATTTGTACTTATTATAAAGAACCTTTACATTACAACCCCAAGACAATGGTTTAATTTTTTAAGAAGAAACTTTTGCATTTCACAAAAATGCTTTCATGTTACAGCTGTAATTTTTCAGGAATGAAATTTTATATTTCGGAGACGAATATTTACATTTTACAATTTTTATTTCAAGAAAGAAAATTTACATTTCATGAAAAGAAACCAACCTATGTTGTGTTTCCCTGGAAATATAAAATACCGATTGAAAATTTGTATACATTCAATATGAACATGCCAAGTTTGCTAGATACTCATTTTCATACCGATAAAAATTACAATAAATATGGAAAATAACCCAAATACTGACAAATAAGGTATTAATGAACAGCATCATAACTTAAGGTAAGATATGGGGCTAGCAAAACAGGATAACCATCATTGTAGAAAATAAGTTCAATAAATAGTACGATAAATAGATGTTAGATGTGCCTTTGATCTGTGAGCTGTGTTTCTTTTCCTAAAGGTTACATGACCCTCCTCCCTCCCCACAAAACAACTGTTGAAAAAGTAATACTAAACCTTGTTTATGCAAACATAAAACGAAACAAAGTATAATAAAATGAGCTTATAAAAATGAGCCACCCCCATTAAAAAAAACCATTTGATTAAGAAAAACAACTTTAACTAAAATTTAAACAAAGAGATTTTATTATTTTAGTATCATCATATATTAAACAATTAAAGCACTATTAAATATCACTTTTATTTCTATAGAAAAGAGTCTTTTTACCCTTGGGAATTTTAATTATTGTTTTTATCACAAAAAGGGATAGTGCCGGCACCTCGCAGGTAGGGCTGCACACCAAGAACAACTATATTCCCAACTTCATATCCCCATGGGTTTATACAGACGGATGATCAAAGCGAGGCTGATTTATCGTCACTCTCCCAATCCTCCATTTTCAGGTTTCACTCGACTGATAGTCACTTTATGTTGCTGCTGCTTCAATTATTGCGGCAGTTTCCACTGTTGCAATGGTTGCCAGTACATTTCCAAGAATTGTTATTGCTTTACAGTTTGTTTTCTTCCTTTTTTTCTACATTCTTCTTAGATTTCATTATTTGTTACATGCTAGCTGTTTTTAGTTGAAGTAGTTCCGTTCCTAATCATGTGTAGTAGGTGCTTGATATGTGCTAAACAAACAAATGCCAAAAGTCTGGCTTGTGCTAAACAGACCAATGCCAAAAGTATGGCATGTGCTAAACAAACAAATGCCAAAAGTCTGGCATGTGCTAAACAGACAAATGCCAAACGTCTGGCATGTGCTAAGCGGACTAATGCCATACACTAATCGGCTCACAATAAGAAGGATTAGCCAGGTATCTTTCCAGTAGGTGGAGCCACATAAAACCAGGTCCCAATAGTTGGTTGCCGTCTAGGTTTATCTTTAGTCGAAGCAATTGACCAGTTAGTGATAAACAAATGCCAAAGCTTCTTAACTACACGCATCACTGAAAACAAATCTTCGTCTTATTTACCTTTCCAGTGAATCAAAATGGATACTACATTAGTACTACATGACAAATAAACTTACCATTGTATTCTTTTTCAGCTTAATTGAAATGGTATATTTTGCTACTTTTAGACTTCTGTTCCAAATTTTAGCGCCAACCTATTATATATCAAATCATAGAATTATTACCTTTGTTCTTATCCGATGATTAGCAAAAATCTAATTAGTGTGACTTAATCAAAATCTGATTAGGGTGATTTAATGAAAATCTGATTAGGGTGACTTAATGAAAACCTGATTAGTGTGACTAAATCAAAATCTGATTAGGGTGACTTAATGAAAATCTGATTAAGGTGACTTAAATAAAATCTGATTAGGGTGACTTAATGATCTGACAGATCTTTGTCATGGCGGATATCACATGGAGCGGTAGCATTTGAAAGTAATTGGGGCCAACTGTTTCTCCTCGAAAAGCCAGAGAAAAAGTCGGCCAGTTGAGGGATTGAGACACGCAAAGAAACGATGTTATTTATATGGTACCAGTCCCTGAAAACATGCCACTTTCCCTCGTAAGCCTTCAGAGTAGAGGGCTTTCTTGCTCTTGAGATTCTCTCCACAATTAAAGATTTAAATTGTTTGTCTCGCAAGGCCGTCTGGACAATGGCGGTCCGGACAGGGGTGGAACACCCGTGACCGCGGTTGCTTCAGAAGATTTGGACTGACTGTAATCTTCCTGGGTAGATCTATTGCCAGATCGAGTAGATAGGAGACCCAGGAGTTGTTACATCTGAGAGGGGCAATCAGAATCATTTGACAGTTATGACCCCTTAACCTCTGGATTATTTTCAGTATCAAGACCGTGGAAGGGAAGGAGAATGCCCACAACCCCTCCCAGCTGATTGACAGAGCATCCACGGCCCAAGCTTCTGGGTCTGGAACCGGAGAGAAGGTGGACAACTTGCGATTCCACCTTGTTTCAAAAGATCAATCATCTAATGTCCTCAAAGTGTGCAGATTGGAAGAAAGCCCGATTGATGGAGTGAACATTACGTGTGAATGACTTGACCATTCCTGGATAGAGTGTCAACCAAGACATTGAGTCTGCCGGGAATTTGTCTGATTTGTACATTGAGGTGGAGACTGTCGCACCAATGTAGAAACTGCCACATCAGATTGCACAGGTCTGGTGATTGGCGCCCCCTTGTTTTGAGGAGACAAGTCACCACCACAAAGTTGTCTGACATAAGGAGGACAGTTTTGCATAAGAGTAGATCCTTCCAGAAATGAAAAGCATTGACGAAAGCCTTTATTTTTGAAAGGTTGATGTGGAGAGAACTCTTCCCTGGCACCCACGTGCCGCTGACGGTATCGAAGTCCGGCAACACGTGGGCACCCCAACTGGAGGTGGACCATACCGTTATCTCCGCTTGGGGTATCTGCAGAGAAATTCCTGTGGACTAATAACAGGGTTTGTGCCACTGCCGCAAGAATGATCTTATCTCGGGCGTGATAATTATTGTGATTGAGGGGATTAGACAAAAGATCGCCATTATGCTAGTAACGCCATTTGTAAGGAGCACATAAAAGACGGTCAACAAGGATCAAGCCCGCCGCCTCCTTGAATAATCCGAGGAGCTGCAAGAAATCTCTCGCTGAAATGCACATCCTGTTGGAAACGGACTCTACGAGTTCGACTATTAGGATGATCTCGAACGCAAGGAAGCCTTAACAGATTCAGTTCGGTGAGAAACTCCATACCCAGATGGACCAAAACTCTGGGATGGACAGAGATTGGACTTTATCCAGTTCACGAGAAAGCCTAGATGATGCAAAAGTGATACAAGATCGTTTCTGCTTTTGAGCAGAGTAGAACTTAATATAGGTTTCTGGAGGATGTCGTCCAAGTATACTGCAATCACTATAGATAAAGTCTAGCGGAACAGGGTGACGACGCAATCCATAACCTTGTAAAAAGCCCAAGGGCTGATGTTGATGCCAAAAGGTATGACCTGGAACTGATAAACCGAGTCCCGATAAGCACAACGGAGAAATGTCTGTGACTCGGTGGATAGGGACGTGAAAATATGGGCCACACATATCTAGACTGACGGCATACCCGTCCCGGCTGATGGAAAGACGGATTGAACACGTCATCGCCACATTGAATTTCAGGGATAAAATGTATTGGTTGAGGCGACTCAGGTCGATGAAAGGTCTCTGGATAAGAAACAGTCATAAATTAAACCCTGGCTATTGCAGGGTTTATTTTTTATATATTTTATTAGAAGGGCATCCTTCTCCCGATCTGACTGTACATCCGTAAAGAGGGGAGAGCAGGACAGGGGAGGGGATGGATGAATGAAGTCCAAATTCCCTCTGAAATGACCTGAATCACTCAAATGTTCTGAGGTAATAATATGGTCCAGTGGTCCTGAAATTGCAGGAGGCGGCCACCCACAGGTAGGCAGTCCGCTGGCGTTGGGCAAGGTATGTCAACGTCTAGAGTTGTTAGGAGGCTTGAAGGCGGAGAAACTTGGGTTCTTGCCGTCTCTGTATAGTTGCCTTCTAGCTTTATTAAACTGTTGGCTCCCATCATTGGGTTGGGATCTACACTGCACATTTGATTGTAATGATCCCTTTTTCCCTTGTCCGCTGTGGCAGGAAATGATTGTTTCGAAACGCCTGCAAAAGATGGGCGGCGAATTGGAGGGGCAATTCCTGAGCTGCCTGCCTCCGAACGTTTTTAATTTTCCCTTAACTATGTAGTCGTGAATGGCGGTAGGAGGTGGTGGGCATTCTGAAGTTGCCAACACCCTATCAAATCTTCCACTTAAGTCTTGAAGCTAAGCTCCGTCCGTTCCATGGCTGGATCTGTCTGTGTGCCGAGTCGTGTTCTGGTCAACTCAGTCATCCACTCGCAGCTGAATTGTGAATGTTTTTTCCTACTTTAAATTTTCCTCGTCTCCATAATGCTTGCGAAGTGAAAAGAGCACTGCGCGCACATCTACCATTCGCTCAGAGGGAACGTTGGTTCTGGTACTCTGGTACAGCTGGCATCGCTGTATAGCATACCAGGTGACATAGATGACACAATTCCGTTATCCGTGACAATTTCACTAATTCTCCTTTGTGGAGAAGCCATGAACATATGGATGGCCGGCACTGCCGGCCATGCCGGCTAGTTTGTCTGGCGAATGGTCTGCCTGAATGTCGGCGACGGTCCGGCAATCACCGGTACCGGCAGATCCAATGACCTGGCTGGACGGACAGATTTCTCACTAAAATCTCCATATAGTATTGGCATGTTGTCGGCGGTACAGCTTGACGGACGGATTTGTCACTAAAATCCCCGTGAATCATAGTTGGTCGGCCCGTTTGAGCAATGAGGTCCCCATACTGGGACGGCACTGCCGGCTTGTTTGTCTGGCGTGTGGTCCGCCGAAATTTCGGTGACGGACCGGCTATCACCAGTATCAGCCTCTGACATGGCTTGGTTGGACGGATAGATTTCTCACTAAAGTCTCCGTCATAGTATTGACATGTTGACGGCGGTACAGCTTGACGGACGGATTTGTCACTAAAATCCTCGTAAATCATAATTGGTCGGACTGTTTTAGCAATACGATGGGACGGCTGGACGGCCGGTGACGTTGAGGTTGTATAATGAAATAGATCCGGTAAAAAACCCATGCGTCCTGACTTACAGGCCCGAAGGTCATGCTCGGACATGCGGGGGTACTTACGCCCACTGAGCAGCCTAAAATTGGGGGAACACTCCTCAAAAAGATGTTAATAGCTACGCCGATGTTTCCTGGACCCAACGACGCATCTGATCAAAGGCCGACATTGCCAACACCCTTTTTGCCGTTCATGCATTTATTGTTGACATTTCTACTAAAACGACAAAAGAAGATAAAACAATATCAGTAGCAATTATCAGTGAGAGATATATATCCATGCAACATGTACATCTTCATGATGATGTTAATTTATAAGTTGGTTATGACTAAAAATTCTGAGTAGACAAGTTCTCTTAAATTCTGGTCCTCCAATACTACTAGATGGGAATAATGTGTCTGAAGTGAGGAAAGAAAAGCACATAACACTATTCAAGAATGTATTACTGCTATTAAGAAAAGCTACTCACACATATCTTGAAAAAGTTTGTTCAAACTCGTAATGAATCTAATTCATGGTATCATTACCATGACAACGAGAGCTCTGGTAAAGTACATCAAACATGGGGAGGAAGAATATTTAAGTAAGAAATGTATCATTAACATCTAGAGGCTCCCAATACTTGCTCTGATGTGCACTTAACTGGATAAATAAATAAAGACTTCTGAGAGGAGACATGTTCATAGTAGAATTATGAGTCACTAAGAATGGGGATTTAGTCGGGTCATGAATTAGTGGACAGTATAGTTGAGCTGAATGCTGCAATAGCAGTCAAAGCTGGTGGGCGGGGGACAGACCAGCCGCATGCATATCACTGAAAACTTGTGCAAAAGCTAGCAGACCATTTTGGCATGCAGGATCAACAGCAATTCGGGACAACAAGCCACCCACAAAACTCACTTCTTCCTATCCATAATGCCTAAAGACTTCAGACTAAAGTGCTAGGGAGGGTGGTCGTAAATAACCATTTTAAAAGCTCACAGGTTTCTTCCTCCTAAAACATTTGGCCCAACCAGTGAAAGGAGATCAGGAATCTTAACAGTTGGGGGAGGAACAATGACCACTGGTTCCAGAATAAACTTGTTCGAGTCTACAATTCATAGAGGCAAGGCCGATCTGTCTCCCAAATTGTTCCTCATCCCTCTGTGGAAAGGGGGATATTTAAACAAATTCAGTAGCTTGTGTGAGTGTAATTTAGATTTTTTAATGGAGCACTAACAACAGGCATCCCTAACACTAACCTAACATTAATGTTATTTTCCCACAGCCCAGTCAAAACATTCTTTACATTCGATATTACAACTGAGCACTAACAATTTTAATACCTAGAACCTTAATAACAATGGACAAATCTCCAACTAAAAAGAGACAAATTTTAAGGCTGGAGAAAATAATTATTGTAACTGAAAGAAGTGAAAAAGAGCAGACCACTCACAAAAAAGCAGTTGTTAAATAAATGTAGGTTGTTTTAAAGGAAAAAGAGTCATTCAGAAACAATTCCTTATGCTAAAATATGTGATTTGATAATCTGGTTGCTGCCATTAAAATTAGACTGGTATCCTGACATTGAAAAATAACATGAGAACACAGCTGAAAATGAAAAAAATATCAGGTGTCATTATGTTCTTCTTTTCTAATCAAACCAAAACTTAGCAGATCGTTTTTTTCTCTTCCACCAGAAACATTGACAGTCAAGTTATAGTCATAGATGCAAACGATAGCATATTATCATATTACAGAAAGACAACGGATACAATAAGTTATAAATTTTATGCAACCCATAATTAAAAAGATGCATACAAGTATAAAATACATAAATATTAATATATTTTCACAGATTTGCGCAAGATATTAGTTTTGACCACACATACATATTCACTTATATGTCAAGTCCAACTCAAATCTGTCATTACATTATGCACCAGCAGATCTGGGCCTATGCAGTTTTTTTTAATAGGACTTATCAGTGGCATGAAGAATATTGTTGTTGATCTGCTGGTACATTATATGACGGCAGACCTGTCTATGTCTGCAGTTGGAACTGCCTTGTTTGTGGATGGCAAAGTTTCAAAAGCCATTATTTAGCACTTGGTCACATATGTCGCGTATCAATCAACTCTTCAGATCAACTTAAATCAACGGATTTGTCATTCAAATGATAAGATGTTAGTGCAAAAGCTTGCCAACTCTTTCAAATCATTTAAATAGTCTTTTGCTGTATAACATGAATATTTCAACTCTTTAGAAACGTACAATTAAGAGGTTAGTGTTAGGAAAATATGAATACATAACATTGACACTACATGTCTTTTTAATTTATGACAGCATACAAAAAGTAAAATGTAAAGTACATTCATATAGTTTTCCTTCTACCTAAATATTTGTTAGTAACTTAATTGTTTCCTTATGTAACTGTTGAAATATATCAGAATCAGTCCATTTCGAAGATGTACTCGGGCCAAGACTAATCGTTTCCAAATCAGTTCTAGTGTCCTCCAAGGACAAATCGGGCTCATCAACCTTTGTGGCTGGGTTGATTGGTTTGAAAGCTAACTGTGACAATTGAAATATAAATGGAGATGAGGGCATTTCTTTAAGATGAATTGATGTGGTTCATGTGGGTTGGCTGGCTGAAGACAATGGAGAGATACTTGTATCATCAACTGTTAAATTCCAGTCAGGTTTTATCAAGCAGAACCCTGTTCAAAAGACATAGCAGACTTTCTAGAAATATAGCAAATATATCATGATAATGGTTAATTTCACAGTGCAATTGTTCTTAACATGAATCAGTATATATAATACAGTAAACCTGTTATGAGCGACCTCTGCTATAAGCAGCCACCTGTCATTTCCAACCACAATTGCAATGGACAGATCAATTTTATTATATAAATGCTTCATTGGTAGCAACCACCTACCACAATGTTGCGGCAAAATATGCATTTCAACACTACTATGAATGATAGAAAATTCTGTTTCACAGGATTGTCGCTCTTGTGACTATTGTAAACAAAAGCACAATTGTTTGTTTCATATTACCAGAAGGTCACACGTATAACTAGTGTAAACAAAAAACAATTTTTTGTTTCACATTACCAGAAGGTCACTCTTGAGACTAGTGTAAACAAAAATCAATTCTTTGTTTCACATTACAGGAAGGTCACTCTTGTGACTTGTGTGAATTGTGACATAGACTGTTAATTAATGAGCTTCAGGCTCGTCAGTCTCCACCATGTCTAACAAACACTCTTATTGCATACCAATGAAGAGGTTATGTTTGTGTTATGTCTATTCAACACTCTATTTACAGACCATGACAGAGCTTTACTTTAGTGTCTAATTGGCACTCTTTGTACAGACCACACATGAGGTTTTGTTCAATGTCTAATCAACACTTTTATTACAGACCATTAAAGAGCTTTGGTTCGATGTTTAATTAACACCCTTATTACAGACCACTGAAGAGTTTTTGTCTGATGTCAAATTGACTCTTTTATTACAGACCACTGACGTTTGTGTTATCATCATGACCAATGCTATCATCATGACCAATCAACACTCTTATTACAGACCACTGAAGAGTTTTTGTATGATGTCTAATTGACACTTATTATAGACCACTGAAGAGATTGTGTTTGATGACCAATCAACACTCTTACTACAGACCAAATAACAGTGTATTTGCTTCATGTCTAATTGACACTCTTATTACAGACCAATGAAGAGTTTTAGTTTGATGACCAAATCAACACTCTTATTACAACCCACTGAAGAGTTTGTGTTTGTTGTCTAATGACACTCTTATTACAGACCACTTAACAGTGTATTTGCTTCCTATCTAATTAACACTCTTATTACAAACCACTGAAGAGTTTGTTTTTTGATGTCTAATGACACTCTTATTACAGACCACTTAACAGTGTATTTGCTAAAGGTGTAATTAACACTCTTCTTACAGACCACTGAAGAGTTTGTGTTTGATGTCTAATGCCACTCTTATTACAGACCACTTAACAGTGTATTTGCTTCATGCCTAATTAACACTCTTATTACAAACCACTGAAGAGTTGACCAATTAACATTCTTATTACAGACCGCTAAAGACCTTTTGTTTGATGTCTAATTCACACTGTTATTACAGACTACTGAAGGTTTTGTTTATATGATGACAAATCAACACTCTTATTACTGACCACTAAAGAGTTTGTGTTTGATGTGTAATGACACACTTATCACAAACCACTGAAGAGTTTTTGTTTGATGACCAAATCAACACTCTTATTAGAGACCACTTAACTGTATTTGATTCATGTCTAATTAAAACTCTTTTTACAAACCACTGAAGAGTTTTTGTTTGATGACCAAATTAATACTCTTACTACAGACCACTTAACAGTGTATTTGCTTCATGTCTAATTGACACTCTTTTTACAGACCTCTGAAGAGTTGACAAATCAAGACTCTTATCACAGACTACTGGGAAGTTTGTTTGATGTCTAATTGACACTCTTTTTACAAACTACTGGAACGTTTGTCTGATGTTTTTAATGTCACACATGTACATAAACATTGTTTAAAAGTGGCAAGAAACACCACAAAACCTGACTAATCTAGGCATGATTCCATTCTTCAAGAGACCTATATAGTAGTCTGATATCTCAATTAAAAATGAAAGTATATGATTGGATATTGCAAGCAATGCAAAACGTAGATTAATAAAATCTGAGCGTATGTTTCTCTACAAAAATAATGCATCTTTGACACAATAATAAATAATACCTGTTAATTTTTATGGTAGTCTTGTTATGTCTGTGTCTTTGTTGACTAGCACACAATGAAGCAATAAACGTGTTGAGGAGGCAAACAAACAGATCTACATTCATCTTCTGTGAGTTTAGAGAAACAGGCAGAAAATCAGTCTCGCTGAATTTATTTCCACTTACATCCTTGACAACAACGATTCAAACCCACAGTGATGTACTTGGAAATTGGTTTGTTTGATTAGGATTTTTAACGCTGCTTTCAACAATTTTTCAGTCATATCGCTACGATGTCTGCAGTGAGGCAGTTTATTGTGATGTCTAGCACTGGGGAATCATGTCGCAGACATGTAGCATGATGTCTAACCCAGTCACATTATCCTGACACCAGGTCGACCAGTCCTAACAATAATCTCTTAATGCTGAGCGTCAAGCGAGGCAGCTGTTAGTACCATGTTTGTAACACAAAGAAATTTTGTTAAAGCTACGTTAAAAACCTAATCATTCAAACTTAATCAAACGAACAAACAAACAATTCTAGGCGGCCTTGTTTTAACTGCAATTTAAATTTATTAACGAACGAATATTATATCATATGGTTGACCCATGCGCATGAATAGCGTAAGGACACAACCTTCGATGTGGTGATTGAGGTGGTGGCGGGCCAGCAGAAATCCCTAAATAATGTTTGAAGCAGAGATTCTAAATCTTATATTGGTGTGGTCCGTCTCAGAAAAACAACATTTGACGAAGCCCCTAATTCCAAAACTTGAAAGGATTTTATGTCTTTTTGTATTTTCACATATTATGTATGTTTATTTTATTTTATTTTAATTTCATTTTATAAGAAATGTTATAAGAAATTTAATTTAGGATTTCTTCTCCTTCCTAACTAGTGTGCCGCTGCTTCCCAACCCTAGCTGGTCTTGGAGTTATTTAAATTAGTGATCCAGGCCAATGGATCTGTTATGTCGGGTCAAGAAGATAAAAGAGACCTCTGGAGATATCAGACGTGACCTTTGGAAGCGAATGGAAGGACAAATACCGTATATATCACCCCATAATAATTTGAATGAGATATCCCAATTGCAACACAAATTGCAATCTTTGATGGATCGTAACGATTTGTCTGAAACAGAATATCGCTCAGTTTTGGTCAAATATTGCAACAAATGTAACTCTTTCACCAGAAAGCTTTAGACCAACCATCTCAGCCGACACGGAACGATGTTATGACTCTGATGCAAAGTCTACCACCACTATCTCCAGCGGTCAAGACAGACGCCGTGTCACGATTGTCTGAGGAAGAAGAGGAGCGAGAAGTCACTCAAACACCCTCTGAAGCTTCCATTCCTAGAAAGATTGCGCCGTCCTTGCTGACCCCTTTCCTCACTCCCCAACGAGAAGAAATCAAAACTTGGTTTAAAAAGATGATGTCCACTCCGCCTTCAACAGAAGTAAAAAAACAGAAAGGAAACCAGAATTGTAAAAATAAAAAAGTCCAATGCCATCCCATTCCCTCCACCATCGCCAACACTACCGTCGCCTCCTACTCCTGTGGCACATCCAAAACGTAGAATCGGACGTGTGGTTGCAAGAGTGGTGTTTGCTGAACGATGTGGATATTTCTTTGATGCTGATTCGTAGCAGTAGCACTTTCTATTGGAATGCCCATGCTAGCAAATACAAGACCATTATCAAAGAAGCCAGGTTATGCGTGCGTCGTGAGGAAGTGTTACATAAAGTGCGAAACGACATCAGTCACACTTTGAGCAGAACGACTGACAATTATCCGTTACAAAGAATGGAAGTGAAAACTCTCACCATTACCGCTGGATTCTGATCCAGTTTCGAAGAATATGTTCCAAGGACAGTGAATCAAACGTTTAGTCATGAATATCGTTAGCTGTACAGCAATAAACGGAGCACACGATCAAAATCCTTTCTAGTTTAAGCACAACAGTGTCTAAAATCAAAGTAAGTCGCGATGGCAATACTTGTGTACCCGACCCTTATACCCTATCTTTGCCCAGAAGAATTACTTGAGATTGTACTTGTCCCTGTAAGAAGCCACGGGACAGTCGGGAACCAACAGCAGTCAACGTATTTCATATGAAGATTATGCAGAAGGTTACACTTTGTGAACTTTTGACTTCACTCCAGACCAAGACAGCGACGAGGGATATGTTCACCTATACAATTAGGTCAACTGCGTATGGAACTTCAGTATTCGAAAGCTCTCACCGAGACGGTGAACGTAGTCATATATGCCGAATTCAATAATACCATAGAAATCAACAGTTTGAGAAAAGTCATTCTAGACTATTAGAAGTTAATGAAGACACTTATCCCTCTTTGAAAAGTATCGAATCTATGGAAGTGGAATGGGATGATACAGTGGAAGCTAATCCCAAGACAAAGACGAGGAGAAAATCCCGAGGCTAGAACCATACAAATATCTAGTCTCCTGTTTTGCAAAAGCTTGCCGTATACAATTAAGGAATCGATCAAGAAAGAATAATTGGACGAGTATCTGGACAAATATGATCATCCTGGTGTGGTGTAAAGATGTGCGTAATCATTCCTATCCATCATTCATTGCTCTCACTGCCCAGTTTCAAAAACCTTAAACCACATATTCAACACTTGCCCCAAACATCACAAATAACGTGCTAGTTTTCAAGCAGATCAAACGAAATTTGAATCCCGTTCAACATACCCTAAATTTCTAGACAGAATAATCATAAAAACATCAATATTACACATTGAAATCTAAAACCGCTACCTCAAACAATTGTATAAACACCAAAACATATGAAAATATAAGTATATATAATCAGAATAACATTAAATAGAAGGGTCAAAACAATTAGGTAAAACTGTGATTCTTCTTCTTCTTAAATGCTTAATGCTCGGTTTTGAAAGAATTCAGCCTATTGGCAACTTGCTAGATCATGTTAATTCATATCTAGATCTTGTTTTGTATTTCTTAAAATATGGTACACATAACTAACTGAAAATGTGTCTGTTCTGACTAGATAACTCTTACCCCTGTCTAATTACACCATGTTTATTTCTCTTAAATGCATTGGTGTAGTAATTGACAATCTAACATTGTTCTCTATGACATTCTGTGACATGAATGCAGAAGTAGGATATAAAGTATATTTATTTCACAAACCACGAGCATTGAGATCTGTGAAAAGCAATTGGCACTGTGATACCTCATCCAACGCACATATCTCCCAAAACGTATCTTATATAATGGGATCAACGTCGCCAACAGGCCGTGACACACGCAACAACAAGACAGGTAAGAACTAAAACAACGCCAATGACCTTAGGTCCCAACCATTTGTAAGAGTATAAAGTAACCTAAGCCCAGTCATCATGCCCCCATTCCCCGCAGAGAAATACAAAACAAACATAGGTCCCCAATTTATCAACACACAGCACGTAAAAGCACCATCCGTGTAATGGCTAAACGTAACAAACTATACAGATCGATAAAGGCAAACAATGTTTGTTTTTAAATTTATAATAGCGATCAAATAATGTACCAGATCGATTGAAGACCAGCCACAAACATCAACAACTAAAGGACTCTAAGTCAGGTCTCCTAGACAATTACCAAGACACAAGGCAGGCTAACACCACAACTGCAATAAAGTAAAATGAAACAGTAAAAACAAAAAGGAAATACCATACCAAGGAAGACGACAGACATCCTTTTTATGGACACGGGCGTAACGTTGGTGCTAGGAAATACATACTAGCAAACACCAGGGTGGAACGCTCACAGCGACAAGCCTGTGTAGCTAAGAAATCTTCCAGTTAGGCTCCCGTTGCCATTTTCCCACCCTTTGTTGGACACAGGCGTAAATTTGGTGCTTGGAAAATTACTATCAAACACCAGGATGGAACGCTCACAGTGATAAGCCTGTGTTGCTAACAGAGTTACCTCTAAGGCTCCCGTTGCCCACCCCACACCTGTTGTCTTCTTCTCCGGTCCTCCTTAGGTTAGAAGACCGCTTTTGATAAAAGCTCTATCCCCATCAACCCGAACCCAATTCTTTTGGAAACCGCCATCATAAACAAACACTCGAAAAAGCTAATCTAAAAAAGATTGATTCCAATATACTTAGGGAATTTTCTTCTAGCCGATTGATCAATTTTTAGAAAAACAAAAGTACACCACACTATGTACACAAAAATCCAAAAACACACAAACACAATAAGGAAATTACATATCTCATACGATTAGAACAATTACACGAGTGGCTTACATAACACTGGAACATATTTTTGTTTTGTCCGATAGTTCAACTGAACTGAATTTGATTCTGCAAGTTCTGGCGTTTCGGTGCGTACATTTTACTCAAAACCTTCCTTGATGTTTTGTGCTCTATCGGTACTGGTCTTCCTTCTACGTCCGGACATGTTTAAAAATTGCGGCATGCATTCGCACATAAGTACGGTTACTGAGGTGGTACCATCCAAACAGTACCAACCAACTGAAATTCCTGACCAACAAAACTTAACCTGTCGCAAAATCACTTTTATATATATGGTAGAACTCCAGATGCACGTGGAAAATGCTGTGGTGAGGGCCCACTACAAAAGCTACTGCAAGCGTTCACGGTGACTCATACGGAAGATTGGGAACGGAGCTGAAGATCCAACGCGACGGGAAGGGGGGGGGGGGGGTAGGAAGCATTAACCAGGTGCATCTGGAAATTTACAAAAACCCAGCCCTTTTTAGAGCTAATAAAGTTGCAAATTTGTGTGTGCGTATGTGTGTATGTGTGTGGATAGTAGATGTTGTGGTTTATTATTTCTTCATCTCTTGTGGGGATAATATTTTTTGGGTTTTTGATAGTATTTTGTGGTTAGGTTTTTACGCCGTCCCGTCTGTGTATAGTACATATTTGGGTTTTTTCATAGTATATTGTGGTTAGGTTTTACGCCTTCCCATGTGTGAATAGTAGATACTGTTTTTTAATATTATATTGTGGGTAGTTTGTTATCCTTCTCGTGAGTGGATTGAATATTTGTGGTTTGTTTTCCCTTCCTTCTGTGTTGATAATATATTTGTGGTTTATGATAGTATTAGGGGTTTGTTTATTCTCCTTCCCGTGTGTGGATAATATAGATTTGTTTTGTTATCACCTTCACTATGTGGACAGTTTATATTGTAGTTTTTGATAGTATATAATAGTTTTTATCTTTCCCTCTGTATGAATAGTAGATGATATATTGTATGTTATATGTGTCATATAAGTCTATGTCCCACTCGTTTGTCACGATTGAGAACAAGTCGGTGCACACCTGTTCGTACAATTTTTGTAACATTCTTACCAATCTTAAACACCGTGACGTCACCACACCTGTTACATTCCTATTGTACTTATACAACATCCCCACTTTCCCTTGTCCGTATACAGGCCCAATATTCGCTATGTTAAATTCACATTCTCCGTATACAGCCCCTGGGTGAGTTTTTTTTAACCATGTCCGTCGGGGTCTGTAATGTATTGTCCCATTGTCCGTATACAGTCCCACTAAACTATTTTGCTACATGCTGATATAGATTCCCTTTTGTTTTGAGTCATATATATTTGTTCTCGAATGAATGCCAAATTGATCTTGTCCAATATCAGTCAATTATAGGAAAACTGTTTACCATGTGCTGGTCTTACTTTCAATGTTTAAGGTTATACATTCAGAATGTCATGAGGTACCAGCAAAGACAAAATATGATACTAAATTACAAGAGTAATGGTAACCTTCCTTATTTTAATGAGTGGGTCTTTGGGTCATTTAGTTTAGTAATGAAGGTTTGAATCAAGGAGGCATTTTGGTGGCTAACATGGTAGTTGAAACATGCACGAGAATAGTTTCCAAGCAAATATTAAACATAAATAGTAAACCCCAGAACTCTTCAGCTGCAGACATGTTGGTTCATGTGTTGGTGCATAAGGTATCTACACTTGTCTTTTGATTCAGGTAACCTTTTATATGCTCCATATATATACGTGTTATTTTATCTTTGATTTAGCACGTCGCTATCATCAGATGAAAGTAGGACCAGAATACGGCGTTTTTGTTGGTCATATAAATTAAACGCACCACAGCTTGGCGTTTGCAATTTACAATGCAACTTGAAGTTTTCCTCAGTTTGAAGTTTATATGGCTTGGATCGGACTGCGATGTCTGTCTTATCTACCAAGAAGACATACTCTTATTTCGGTGAACCTTTGAAGAGATTTCTTGTCTATGAGTATACTTCATTTTCTCGCTGTCTGTCTTGGCCTTATTTATGACTTCTTTAGAATGTATGTGAGCTACATTGGTAGCTTATGAAATGCAAGGTGGTACTGATATTTATGCCAAATAATCAATTGATTTCAGTGTGCGATTAGTAGTTTCCAAATATTTGAACTGACATTTGTTGATCGTAATAGTGTTCTGAATCTCTATACCGAATGATTATATACCAGTTTCGGGGACGTTTCCTGTTGCTGTTCATTTGATTGTTTCTAAGACAATTAATAAAATATCTTACAAATATCTTCAAATATATAGCAAGCTTTATCTAACACAGAAGGCTTAGCGTTTAGTGTAAACTACGATATATATTTTTGTTTCATAAATATAACATTAGAGGGTAGATAAATATAGTAGCAAATTGCCTTCTGGAATATTTCCGTAACTCTTTTGAAAAAAGTACATATCCTCCATACATATTGTAATATACAAAGGGTCTCTTTACCAAGCGAATCATGCACTCGCGTGATTTCTCCTTATTTACATGGACTTCTAGACAACAATCGTTGTCAACTGAAAGTTCAAAAAACGCGCCCAGACTATATAAATATTTCTGTAATCATCCAATGACCACAAAATATCCCAACTTCACATTTGCATCACAACTTCGTAATTGCATGGCAACCTTACAACTTCACGTTTTTATCTTGTTAGATATCCGTAACATAGCATCGGAACTTGAATACCATCAAATACAAAAACACAACTCAACCACCAAATACAGTGAACTATTTTCCTCTCTGTCTCTGGGTCAGTCAATTTGATCCTTACTTCCCATAGGACTTTACACGATATTTACCACCACACCAACGATAAAAGCCGTCTCCAAATAATGGAACAATCACTTCTAAATTATTCCCCTGCATACAATATCAATCTCTGACTCGAATATTACGCATGAAAATACAGAATCAATGAACGACATTAGATTTAAATATGATTTTTAACATAGATTGAACAAATTTCCAGACATACAGCTACTATGCTATGATGTCTGCAGTGTGGCAGTCTATTGATGTGAAGCAATGAGGCATCATGCCACAGACATGTGGTATGATGTCCCACCCAGGCACATTATCCTGACACCAGGCCGACCAGTCCTAACACTAACCTCTTAATGCTGAGCATCAGGTGAGGCAAGGTCTTTTATCCTTTATATAAGTATCTGGCTTGACTCTGACAGGGTTTTAACCTGCAAGTCTGTTGAATAACTTGGCCAGTTTTAACACATGACCCCCTTTATTTAATTTAAATTGAGTGTAACATAAAACTATTGTAAGAGTCATGTTATATATACACGTCTCCCAGTTTGCACTAGATCCACGAAAATAAGTATTTTTATATAAATATTTTAAAAGGATCATACATTGGTACTGTAATTTAGTTTTAATAGAAATGCTGCGAAATTTTAGATATCTGTATTGTAGATATGCTTTGTTTTTTATCATAATTTCACAATAAATTTATTATGAATAAAATGGGATTAGTATTGTTATTACAACATTATTGTAGTATAAATTACAATTTAATAGCATTATTCACACCTACTGGTACTGACTGCTCTAATAGCCTAATGACACCTGATGACTGAAGAATAACAACTTAATTGCCAGAGGAAATCCATCATTAAAAGCTTTTAGCAATCGGGCGGCAGTCTAAGAGATGGAGATAACAAATGTTTTAACTGCAAATGAAATTTATTAACGTTATTATTATAGCTTTTGACTGTCTGATTGGGGAAAGAATAATATATCCTATGGTAGCCCCATGCGCATGAATAGCGTAAGAAAACAACCTCGATGTATCCATTAATCTGTGGTGATTTTGAGGTGGTGACCGGCCAGCACAAATCCCTAAGAAATATCTGATGCAGGGATTCTAAATCCTTTATTGGTGTGGTCCGTCTCATAATTAACATCATTGGATGAAGCTTCTAATTGCAAAACTTGAAAGGATTTTATGTCTGTTTGTATTCTCCCATTTTATGTATGTTTGTTTTATTTCATTTGAATTTCATTTTTAAAGAAATTTGATTTAGGGTTTCTACGCCTCCCAAACCAGTGTGCCGCTGTTCCTCAACCATGGCTGGTATTGGAGTTTTTTTAATAAGTGATCCATGGCCAATGGATTATTTCAGAATTTTATTTAAATTCAAGTTGTAACATTAGTGGTGTGATATTGTAAATTAAATTAGCTGGCAGTGTAGCAGTATTTGCTCCAGGCCATTAAATGGTGGGATCTCGTACTGCATGCTTTTTATCTGGTTAGATCTGATACGCTCAGAGCAGGTTAAACGTTCAATTATAGAGATGTTTGGCAATCTTAGAAGCAATTCCTTAAGATAGATACTAATATTCAATCCTTTGTTAATAGTTCATTACTTCCAAGTGAGACATTTGTAAAGTTCAAGACTAGTCGCATATCCATCTCATTCCACTGGAATATCTTTCCTCGATCTGTTGAGACTTCATTCTCTCAGCTTATCCATCTCTACTTCACGGTATTCAATAATTCCTAGCACTTTGACTTCAGTCGAAGATAATCAAGAAATTTCCATTTGCTCGTTCAAAAGTCTATATTTTAATAGTTCATTTAATTATAGGTGAATAAATCTATTAATAGTTCATTATAAGTGATTTTCAATTGTTTGTTAAAACAAATGTAATTTGATGTTGTTGTTTTTTTTTCGGATGGGGCATTGTTTTGTAAAAGATTGATATGTGTGTATATTGGTCCCCCCGATATATTGGTAATGTGAGGTTGTTTTTTTTTTCATTTTCTTTATGTTCCCTTAAATTTAGTTTTTCCCATCGGGATTATATAAATTTTTCGAAAAGGGTATTTTTATTTTCTTTTTCCTTAGTGTTACTATAAAAGCGTTTTACGAGGTGGGATTTATCTGCCCTCCCTCAGATCCATTTTCTTGTTAGGATAGCCTTTCCGATCAACTTTGACCAGTTGTCTTATTTCGTGATTTCTATCTCTAATTGGGTCATCACTTTCAACATTTTTTAAAAATTAGTACATACGTTTATTTTTATTTAATTTTGAATTTCGGTAAAGTGAGGTGTTTTATTTAGATATGTTTATTTTACTGTAGCTCAGTTTACTTTCTATATACTTATCTTCATATACTCCGACTGATCTTGAGTCGAGGTCTGTAGTTTTTTTTGTTTTATTTTTTGGCTGTACTTTTCCCGTCCCAAGTAAGTTTTGTTTGTTTAGTTATTTTAATATTGAAAGTCTTTCGAAATGGTTATTTCCCATGAATTTGGGTTCTCTGTGCAGTACGGGGGCTGCACAGAGAAATACTTTTTAGAATGATAGCATCCAAAAGTTAAATTAGTTAAATATGTCTATTCTAAAAAATGTATAATCCTTAATGGGGTGTTTTTCCAAACTCTTCCACAGGCCTGTCCACTCAGCGTAGCCCCATGAGATATAGCTCTATGACGTCCTCATAATGTACTTTCCCCGTTTAAGTTTCCTATTCTATAAAATCAATTTAACAAGAATTGTAATGGCTCACCACCTTTTTGTTAAGTATTTAAAAATATTATGAATATTATTATGAGAGAGGAAAAAATGTTCTAAAAATAGACTGGAACTACATTCGTGGGTATTGAACTGGAAGTATTAATTGTGATGTGATTCCTGACAGGCCCAACTTGTTGGGGCAAATATTAGTAAAACTTTTATATTTGAATGCCACACCTATTTGAACTTTATACATGAAGTCTTTTTGAATTTCCTTGCATACAAGACATGTGACACCTGCTGGAATGTGTGTAGTGCTGGTGTTCCACAGGGTGCACGTGCTGATCCATGTGCTCTTGAGAAACCAAAACTAAATTTGCTATATCTTCCTTAATTATAGGACTTCTTTTTCAATGCTGTAAAAACTTAATTGTACTACAAGATAAGGCCTGTCTGAAAATATGTTTAAAGTTTATACATTTTGATCAATTAAAATTTTAATGGAAATTTAAATAAACATTTAAATTTATAAACTAAATTTTATTGAAAAATTAAATTTTCATAAAAGTTTGAAAACAGATTCTGTCAAAGTTTAGACAGAATAGTTGATCAATCAATGGTCTTTAAGATAAATGGTGGTTTGGGTCTGTGTAACTGAGAACATTTTTCCCAGGGGTAGTGAAGAAGCATGACTCATAGTGATTTTGGCAACAAACCGCAATATGCCTGTCAAGGTGCATATAGGTGTACACACTAAAGAAGCAACAACAGGTGCTATGTTCCATATTTATTGTGTCAGGTATTTAGGCAGTTATTTGTATAACTAATAGTGCACTCAGATTTAAACATCTGATGGGACCACTTCCATGTTTTATAGGAAAATTGCATTACATTTCAGTGTCGATAACTACAAAAAGCGACAATAAGATAGGAAAATACAGTTTTTAGGCAGGCTTTACCTTACTGAACAATGGTGCTAATCTCTCTCATGAAGATCTAAGCCATGTCCTTGAGGTGCTATATATTAGTATGGTGATATCATGATCACTTATGGCAGTACACTGCATATGTCCTTATGAAACCTTGCTATCACCACCAGACTACTGGAGAGCTTCCAAGCTGATCCACCACTACCAAATATGCATCAATATAACTCTTCTATCACCACTAAAATGAGAGAGAAAAAAATGTTCTAAAAATAGACTGGAACTACATTCGTGGGTACTGAACTGGAAGTATTAATTGTGATGTGATTCCACTTGCGTACGTTGTTCAGACACAAATTTTCCCTTTCAATTTTCCTCAACTCCCCAGGTAGCAATTTGTATAAGTGGCGAAGTTGTGGGACTAAGCGGCGTGGACTATTACCTTCGTTTCATGGCCCTCGTGTCAGCGGACCCTTCTTATACATGTGCACAAGCAATAAAGGCAGAATGCGGCAACACATACCAACACCCTACTAATACGTCTAGTAATAACAAACAACAAACACGCTGTTTATATTCGTCTTTCCAGATTCGATGCGTCTAGTTCGAAAAACAAACTGAACTTTAACTTTTTTAAATGCTTAACTGCCAATCTATCTATCTATCTATCTATCTATCTATCTATCTATCTATCTATCTATCTATCTACCTACCTACCTACCTACCTACCTACCTACCTACCTACCTACCTATCTATCTATCTATCTATCTATCTATCTATCTATCTATCTATCTATCTATCTATCTATCTATCTATATATCCGTCTGTCTGTCTGTCTGTCTGTCTATCTGTACATCTATCTATCCCTCTATGTGTATTTTTTTTAATTGTCTATATATATATATATATATATATATATATATATATATATATATATAGAGAGAGAGAGAGAGAGAGAGAGAGAGAGAGAGACAGACAGAGAGAGAGACAGAGACAGACAGAGAGAGAGACAGAGACATAGAGTTAGACATTTATATAAGACCATATGGTCTTAAACTAAGTAAAGGAAGAAAACAAAAAACCAAATGTTTTAAAATTCAAAAAAAATTTAATTGCCCCTGAAGACAAAGATAAATTTCTTTTGCAATGAAGTTACTACTTTGTGGATTAAGCTCGCAAACAGTGTTAGTAAAAGAATTTTAAATAGTACAGAGATTAACGATTCAAAGCTATTTCACACAATGAAATCAAAAGACTCAATCAGACGTCAACAGTTGTCACACAAATAATAATAAATTAGACTTTTGAAAGAAATATGATATGCTTCACTCCATTAGTAAAATGTATGACTTATTACATATAATAATCAGTCTTTAGTTCCGATCGTCGAGGAGGCCAGATTATATTCAGACTGTATTTGCCTTTGCGTTTAAAATAATTTAAACTTATGAGAGAGGTAACTTTATCCATGTATTATCCTAACAAAATGCATAAAATATATTTTCACTTATTTTGTCAAGAGAACAAGAAAGATGCATTGATAATTTAGACACGTGCTATGGACTTCGTTACTCTAATCAGAGTTCCGTTAGAGAATGTAAACAAATATGAGAGTAACTGTGATTCTCCTGTTTACAATATATGTTGAGAAACTGTCCTTTCGTCTATTATGAATTCTTTCATGTACCAAACTGAAATATTATACCGGTTTGGGTCACGGATATGTTTTATTATCACGCTTTTATGAAATCAAAAGACTCAATCAGACGTCAACAGTTGTCACACAAATAATAATAAATTAGACGTTTGAAAGAAATATGATATGCTTCACTCCATTAGTATAATGTATGACTTATTACATATAATAATCAGTCTTTAGTTCCGATCGTCGAGGAGGCCAGATTATATTCAGACTGTATTTGCCTTTGCGTGTAAAATAATTTAAAGGTATGAGAGAGGTAACTTTATCCATGTATTATCCTAACAAAATGCATAAAATATATTTTCGCTTATTTTGTCAAGAAAACAAGAAAGATGCATTGATAATTTAGACACGTACTATGGCCTTCATTACTCTAATCAGAGTTCCGTTAGAGAATGTAAAACAAATATGAGAGTAACTGTGATTCTCCTGTTTACCATATATGTTGAGAAACTGTCCTTTGGTCTATTATGAATTCTTTCATGTACCAAACTGAAATATTATACCGGTTTGGGTCACGGATATGTTTTATTATCACGCTTTTAGTGAATTTAACATTTACATTGTGTCGAGTGTTTATCTTTTCTTTTATATTTTATGCATTTTATTAGGATAGTACAAGTTTCTCTCTCTCAGTTGGTAAAGACTTTACACTTATATTAAAGTAAATATATTTTACCTAATATGTACACCAAAATTTATGTTAGTGAAAAACTCGAAACATTTATATATACTTGTAGTATAGTGTTATAATATGGGGACATAGATGACAAGTTGACATTTCAAGATTTATTCTAGTAGCAGAACTATTTTCATTGTCGCTTCCATTTGCTTTTTACAAAATAACTTTTTAGCGATATTATCATTTCCTACATGTTATTCAATTTGCACTATGTGTGTGAAGTTATAATGGGCTATCAACAAGATTAAATATACTTCTGTATGGAAGAGTGTAGTCTAAAAGGAAAGGATGTCTCAAAAGAGATTTGTTATCACCCTTGTTAACAATTTTTCGTTTTTAGTCCGCCACCTCCCACCCAAAAAACCCTCAGATATTATACGCTACCTATTGCCAATCGTTATATGTTTTAATGTGTTTTCTGTATACGTGTTTTAAGTAAGTATTTTGTCTTCCACAACTAAACTTTGTACTCCGTTGAAAACTCCTACGTCTTGTGGGTGAAAATATATTAGTATGTTCATGTGTTTTCTAAATACGTGTTTTATATATGTATTTTGTCTTTCACATCTAAACTTTATATTCCTTTGCACACTACTACGTCCAATGGGTGATAGTATGTTAGTGTGTTTATCTGTTTTAATGTTTTCTAATTACGTGTACCGCTCCGGTGACCTAGTAGTTGGAGCGTCCGCCGCGGAAGCTCGTGTGTTCGATCCCCGGCAAAGTCATACCAAAGACTTACAAAAATTATACTAAAAGCTGCCTCTCTTGACGCTCAGCATTAAGAGGTTAGTGTTAGGAATGGTCGGCCTGGTGTCAGGATAATGTGACTGGGTGGGACTGGATGGGACATGATACCCCAGTGCTAGACATCACTATAAGCTGCCTCACTGCAGACATCGTAGCGATATGACTGAACAATTGTTAAAGCTACGTTAAAAATCCTTATCAAACAAACAAACAACATAAATATGTGTTTTATATATGCATTGTCTCTTCCACAACTAAACTTTATATTCCCTTACACAATACTACGTCTTTTGAATGATTTGTTTGTTTGTTTGTTTGTTTGATTAGGATTTTTAACGTAGCTTTAACAATTTTTCAGTCATATCGCTACGATGTCTGCTGTGAGGCAGTTTATAGTGATGTCTAGCACTGAGGCATCATGCCGCAGACATGTAGCATGATGTCCCACCCAGTCACATTATCCTGACACCAGGCCGACCAGTCCTAACACTAACCTCTTAATGCTGAGCGTCAAGCGAGGCAGCTGTTAGTACCATTTTTGTAAGTCTTTGGTATGACTCGGCCGGGGATCGAACCCGCGACCTCCCGCTTCCGAGGCGAACGCTCTAACCACTAGGCCACCTTTTGAATGATAATATATTAGTGTGTTTATGTATTTTAATGTGTTTTCTAAATACTTGTTTTATATATGTATTCTGTCTTCCACAACTAAACTTTATATTCCCTTGCACACTCCTTAGTCTTGTGGGTGATAGTATATTAGTGTATTTATCTGCATGTGAGGAACTCGATTCATGTTTGTTTACTTTTCAGAAATGTACAAACTGTGCCATCCTCTTCTTTCAATCCGAGACAAGCTATTCGTTCTAAAATGATTTATTCGTTTATGCTATAACTTTTACCATTATGTCAAAGTCTCGCGGATCATGAGCGCTATTTGTATAATATTGTATAAGCTTATACAATGTCTGCAGTGAGGCAGCTTATAGTGATGTCACACACATAGTGCAAATTGAATAACATGTAGGAAATGATAATATCGCTAAAAAGTTATTTTGTAAAAAGCAAATGGAAGCGACAATGAAAATAGTTCTGCTACTAGAATAAATCTTGAAATGTCAACTTGTCATCTATGTCCCCATATTATAACACTATACTACAAGTATATATAAATGTTTCGAGTTTTTCACTAACATAAATTTTGGTGTACATATTAGGTAAAAGATATTTACTTTAATATAAGTGTAAAGTCTTTACCAACTGAGAGAGAGAAACTTGTACTATCCTAATAAAATGCATAAAATATAAAAGAAAATATATACACTCGACACAATGTAAATGTTAAATTCACAAAAAGCGTGATAATAAAACATATCCGTGACCCAAACCGGTATAATATTTCAGTTTGGTACATGAAAGAATTCATGATAGACCAAAGGACAGTTTCTCAACATATATTGTAAACAGGAGAATCACAGTTACTCTCATATTTGTTTACATTCTCTAACGGAACTCTGATTAGAGTAATGAAGTCCATAGTACGTGTCTAAATTATCAATGCATCTTTCTTGTTCTCTTGACAAAATAAGTGAAAATATATTTTATGCATTTTGTTAGGATAATACATGGATAAAGTTACCTCTCTCATACGTTTAAATTATTTTACACGCAAAGGCAAATAGAGTCTGAATATAATCTGGCCTCCTCGACGATCGGAACTAAAGACTGATTATTATATGTAATAAGTCATACATTTTACTAATGGAGTGAAGCATATCATATTTCTTTCAAAAGTCTAATTTATTATTATTTGTGTGACAACTGTTTACGTCTGATTGAGTCTTTTGATTTCATTGTGTGAAATAGCTTTGAATCGTTAATCTCTGTACTATTTAAAATTCTTTTACTAACACTGTTTGCGAGCTTAATCCACAAAGTAGTAACTTCATTGCAAAAGAAATTTATCTTTGTCTTCAGGGGCAATTAATTTTTTTTTTGAATTTTAAAACATTTGGTTTTTTGTTTTCTTCCTTTACTTAGTTTAAGACCATATGGTCTTATATAAATGTCTCTCTCTCTCTCTCTCTCTCTCTCTCTCTCTCTCTCTCTCTCTGTATATATATATATATATATATATATATATATATATATATATATATATATATATATATATATATATGAAGACAATTAAAAATAAATACACATAGAGAGATAGATAGATATACAGATAGACAGACAGACAGACGGATAGATAGATAGATAGATAGATAGATAGATAGATAGATAGATAGATAGATAGATAGATAGATAGATAGATTGGCAGTTAAGCATTTAAAAAGGTTAAAGTTCAGTTTGTTATTCGAACTAGACGCATCGAATCTGGAAAGACGAATATAAACAGCGTGTTTGTTGTTTGTTATTACTAGACGTATTAGTAGGGTGTTGGTATGTGTTGCCGCATTCTGCCTTTATTGCTTGTGCACATGAATAAGAAGGGTCCGCTGACACGAGGGCCATGAAACGAAGGTAATAGTCCACGCCGCTTAGTCCCACAACTTCGCCACTTATACAAATTGCTACCTGGGGAGTTGAGGAAAATTGAAAGGGAAGATTTGTCTCTGAACAACGTACGCAAGTATGCAAAGCATGAGTCGGTAAGGAAATTGCCAGACGGTGATGCACTTTACACCAACATGCCAAATAAGGGTCCGATACATTTTAACAAGTGATTGTGCCCATATTGAAGCTAAGAGAAGTGCTTGAGCTGGCATATGTGAGTCTACTTGTTCGTCACATGGCCATGCCGAAGACCTTTGATAATCCCGTTGGGGGGTTCTATTGACCTGTTGAAATGGAGACGTACGGTAGTTTTGTTTCATCGTATGACATTTGTCTGCAGAAGGAACATCAAACTTTCAATATGCAAGTGGCAGTATCCACCGATGAACCATTCTTGAGGGTGGCAATGGATCTAGTAGGTGCAATAAACACACAGCCCTAATCTAATTAAACGCTAAAACATTTTAAATTGGTTTTTAAGAAAACATAAACAGCTCGCCACAAAACCATGAGAAGCATTATACATTTTTGGTTCTTCGGAATGAGAAACAGACAAGACCTATACACAAACAACTGGTTAAGAAATTAGAAACACCTAGGAACTTCAGAAACATTAAAGATTTATTATACAAATATAGGGACCGAAAGAATTACGGAAACTAAATACAACTAAGACATATGACTGGGTTAGTAAAAATGTTACCAAATTAATTAGAAACAAAGTAGAAGCATAATTTAGTACAGTCAATTGGGATAGAGTATGGATGCACTGGTAAAATGTAATATCACCCAATGTACAAAGTATGATATTCAAGTATCTCTACATCGCCTGGCTAACAGACGAAGTGCAAATAAGACGGTACATGATAAGGACCCAAATTAGCTGCCCTCCATGCCTCTTTAAAAAAGTAATACAAATTGACACAATGTGAAAAAACAAAAGAAGAGAGACTAACATTAATAATTGAAATGTTTAAGGTGGACAAGTATAAGAGACAACATATTCTCTTCTGAGACTGAAATTTTAACATAAACTTAGACATAAAAGTACTACATTACCGAAAACAATGCTAACATGTTGACAAATAATTACGATTAAGAAATAGGGAAAAACTTATATATTCGTTCAAACCTAAATGTAACTTTGTTTTTAAAAATATTTTAATTTCAATAAGCAAAACTAGAAATAACAATTAACCCAATTATGACCACTCAAATCGTACAAACAACAAAACGTTTTGAGAAATATAGAATAGGAACGTTAATGGGGAAAGTTCTCTAGGACGTCATAGGGCTATATATCACAGAGCGATACGTGGATTGGACAGGCCTGTGGAAGAGTTTGAGGGAGAAAATAAAAACATTAAAGCATGTAAATACTTAGAATAGGATAATTGAATATCTTTGGATCCCTAGTATACAAGGAATAAGGAATAAGTAACCAACTTGATGTCAATATACCCCCCCCCACCCCACAAGGCGCCCCTTTTTTGGCTGTTTCCTCTCCACGAAATTCGTGAGGACTTCTTTCGTAGGTGGGCCCTATTTCCTAGAGATAAAATATCATTCATATCATAAGTATACAGAGGGGGCACAATGGACCACACATATATACATGTATATAAAATAACGTGATGTGATCTGCTCAAGGTCCTTTCTTTAGTTGCAGGTTTCTCGAAATCGGCTAGACGAATTTTCTTAAAACATCCTCAATTGTTAGAAATGGGACTTTTTTCGAAACAGTGTAAGAGGATTTGAAATTAAAATTCTCTAAGTAAGGTTACCATGAATAAAAACTATTGATACCATTTAGTAACATTGGCATGATTTTTCATACCCCACCCCACCCCCTAAGGCGCCCCTTTTTTGGCTGTTTCGTCTCCACGAAATTCATCAGGACTTCTTTCGTAGGTGAACCCTATTTCCTAGAGATAAAATATTCATGTCAAGAATATACAGAGGGGACGCAATGGACCACATATAGATACATGTATATAATCTAACGGCATGTGATCTGCTGGAGGTCCTTTCTTTAGTTGCCGATTTCTCGAAATCGGCTCTACGAATTTTCTTAAAACTTTCTCTACTGTTAGAAATGGGTCTTTTCTCGAAACAGTGTAAGAGGCGTTGAAATCAAAATTCTCTAAGTAAGGTTCCCATGAGTACAAACTATTGATACCGTTTAGTAACATTTGCATGGTTTGTCATCACCACCACCCCACAAGGCGCCCCTTTTTGGCTGTTTCGTCAGCACGAAATTCGTCAGGACTTCTTTCGTAGGTGGACCCTATTTCCTAGAAATAAAATATCATTCGTGTCAAGAATATACAGAGGGGACGCAATGGATCACATATAGATACATGTATATAATCTAACGGCATGTGATCTGCTGGAGGTCTTGTCTTTAGTTGCCGGTTTCTCGAAATCGGCTCTACGAATTTTCTTAAAACTTTCTCTACTGTTCGAAATGGGTTTTTTCTCGAAACAATGTAAGAGGCGTTGAAATCAAAATTTTCTAAGTAAGGTTCACATGAGTACAAACTATTGATACCGTTTAGTAACATTGGCATGGTTTGTCATCCCCACCCCACCCCACAAGGCGCACTTTTTCTAGACAGTAAAATCACAAAGGGTAACTCTCGTGCTAGAATGAAAATAGTCATCTGAGTTATTTTATGCCTGGACTTCTTTCTTTACCGCATGATAATGCTGATTGTGAGAGGATGTTTAGTAAAAACCAATCTCACGAAATTCAGATCATCAATGAAAGATGGTAGATAGGAATCAGTAATAATTGAAAAGGCAAGGATCCTATAAAACAGCTTGTATCTGATGACATCTTAAGGCATGTGATTCTTTCATTATAAATTATTAGCCAAGTTACTTTCTGGCTTTACTGATGAGTGTTGATGTATTTAGTTACTGCATGTGCAGTTTTAAAGATCAGTATTTGTTCTGGAAAATCAGTATCTTGTCATAAGCAGACAGTAATTTTCTACTCTGGGGTTGGCAGCTGTGTAAACAATATACAACTAACCAGAACTGGATTTATCTTATTATTTGCATGACACACCAAACGAGAGGAGGCAGACTCAATCCAAGTACAGAGAAACTTTGCTAATATTTGGTATTAAATGCTCAGTAAACTGGCTGTTTGTTCGTCTGTCGATTCGACGAGGACCTTTCTCCTTTGAATACGTTTCCCAATCACATAACATTAGGGATATAAGCCTACTACCTCGCGAATCCAGCCCTACCAAACGACGAAAATTCGGCTTTCTGTCCATGCCCTATAGACAAAGGGCAATAACTCTTGCCCTTTAGCTCCCCTTGTCACCACTAGGTGTCGCCAGTTTTTATGCTTTGCTTTTACTTTGCAACCACGTACTAGTAGAACTCTATGAATCCAAGCCATGAAAGTGTAAATTCGGACCATCCGAAGTTAAATTTGTAATTATTATGTTGGATAATCATTCTTCTACAGTTTGTATCCAGTAGTTTACAATATTTTCAAATTTTGAGAGACTTTGTCACCTTTATGGACTTCATCTTTGGATGACCACGTTGCAACGTGGACAGAGCACGTTAATGGCGGTACTCGTGTTGTGATTTACGAGTTCACACTGCACTGAATAATTTCGCTTACTCCGTTATTAACGGTTATTGTATTAGCGATATAATAACGTGCTAAATTGCTAATGTGTGGTTTGTTTTATCTTCTTTTGTCGTTCCAGTAGAATTCGTATTTGGACGACCAGGTTGCGACACGCTAATGGCGGTACTCGTGTTGTCATTTACGAGTTAACGCGGCACTGAAAATTAATTTTGCTTACTCCGTTAGTAATGGTTATGATATGAGCGGATCAATAACATGCTGAATTGCTAATTTGTGCTTTGTTTTATCTTCTTTTGTCGTTTCAGTAGAAATGTCAACAACAAATTCATGAACGGCAAAAAGGATGTTGGCAATGTGGCGCTACGTTGGGTCCAGGAAACTACGGCGTAGCTATTAACATCTTTTTGGAGAGTGTTCCCCCAATTTTAGGCTGCCCAGTGGGCGTAAGTACCCCCGCATGTCCGAGCATGACCTTCGGGCCTGTAAGTCAGGACGCATGGGTTTTTTACCGGATCTATTTCATTATACAACCTCAACGTCACCGGCCGTCCAGCCGTCCCATCGTATTGCTAAAACAGTCCAACCAACTATGATTTACGGGGATTTTAGTGACAAATCCGTCCGTCAACCTGTACCGCTGTCAACATGTCAATACTATGACGGAGATTTTAGTGAGAAATCCATCCGTCCAGCCAATCCATGTCAGCGGCTGGTACTGGTGATAGCCGGACCGTCATCGAAATTCCGGCGGTCCACACGCCATACAAATCAGCCGGCAGTGCCGTCCCAGTATGGGGACCTTATTGCTGAAACGGGCCGACCAACTATGATTCACGGGGATTTTAGTGACAAATCCGTCCGTCAAGCTGTACCGCCGACAACATGCCAATACTATATGGAGATTTTAGTGAGAAATCTGTCCGTCCTGCTGGGTCATTTGATCTGCCGGTACCGGTGATAGCCCTACCGTCGCCGACAATCAGGCCGACCATTCGCCAGACAAACCAGCCTGCAGTGCTTGCCGTCCATATGTTCATGGCTTCTCCACAAAGGAGAATTAGTGAAATTGTCATGGATGACGGAATTGCGACATCTATGTCACCTGGTATGCTATACAAAGATGCAAGCTGTACCAGAGTACCAGAACCAACGTTCTCTCTGAGAGAATGGTAGATGTGCGCGCAGTGCTATCTTCACTGTGCAAGAATTACGGAGACGAGGAATATTTAAAGTAGGACTAAAAGAAAAAAAAACATTGATAATTCAGCTGCAAGTGGATGACTGAGTTGACCAGAACATGACTCGGCACACAGACAGATCCAGCCATGGAACGGACGGAGCTTAACTTCAAGGCCGCAGTGGAAGATTTTATAGGGTGTTGGCAACTTCAGAATGCCCACCACCTCCTACCGCCACTCAAGACTACATAGTTAAAGGAAAACTGAAAAAGTTCAGAGGCAGGCAGCTCAGGAATTGCCCCTCCAACTCGCCGCCCAACTTTCGCAGGCGTTTCGAAACAATCATTTCCTGCCACAGCGGAGGGATGATAGGCGGACCGGGGGAAAAGGATCCTTACAATCAAATGTGCAGTATAGATCCGAACCCAATGCTGGGAGCCAACAGTCTAATCAAGCTAGAAGGCAGTTATACAGAGATGGCAAGAACCCAAGTTTATCCGCCTTCAAGCCTCCTAACTCTAGACGTTGACATACCTTGCCCACCGCCAGTGGACTGCCTACCTGTGGGTGGCCGCCTCCTGCAATTTCAGGACCACTGGACCATATTATTACCTCAAAACATTTGGGGGATTCAGGTCATTTCAGAGGGACTTTGGAGTTCATTTATCCATCCTGTCCCCTGTCCTGCTCTCCCCTCTTTACGGATGTACCATCAGATCGGGAGAAGGATGTCTTTCTAAAAACAATATTTAAAAAAAATGAACCCTGCAATAGCCAGGGTTTTATTTATGACTGTTTCTTATCCAGAGTCCGTTCATCGACCTGAGTCGCCTTAACCAATACATTTTATCCCTGAAATTCAATGTGGCGATGACGTGTTCAATCCGTCTTTCCATCCGCTGGGACGGGTATGCCGATAGTCTTGATATGACTGACGCATATTTTCACGTATTATCCACCGAGTCACAGACATTTCTCCGTTGTGCTTATCGGAATCGGTTTATCAGCTCCAGGTCATACCTTTTGGCCTCAACATCAGCTCTTGGGCTTTTACCAAGGTTATGGATTGCGTCGTCACCCTGTTCCGCTCGACTTTATCTATAGTGATTGCAGTATACTTGGACGACATCCTCCAGAAACCTATGTTAAGTTCTACTCTGCTCAAAAGCAGAAACGATCTTATATCACTTTTACATCATCTAGGCTTTCTCGTGAACTGGATAAAGTCCAATCTCTGTCTATCCCAGAGTTTTGGTCAATCTGGCTATGGAGTTTCTCACTGAACTGAATCTGGTAAGGCTTCCTTGCGTTCGAGATCATCCGAATAGTTGAACTCGTAGAGTCCGTTTCCAACAGAATGTGCATTTCAGCGAGAGAGTATTGCAACTCCTCGGATTATTCAAGGAGGCCGCGGACTTGATCCTTCTCGGCCGTCCTTTTATGCGCCCCTTACAAATGACGTTACTAGCATAATGGCGCTCTTTTGTCAAGTCCCCTCAATCACACAATAATTATCAGGCCCGATATAATATCAATCTTGCGGCAGTGGCACAACCCCTGCTATTAGTCCACAGGAATTTTTCTGCAGATAGCCCAAGCGGAGATAACGGTATAGTCCACCGCCAGTACCTACGGTTGGGGTGTCCACCTGTTGCCGGACTTCGATACCGTCAGCGGCACGTGGGTGCCAGGGAAGAACTCTCTCCACATCAACCTTTCAGAAATAAAGGCTGTTATTAATACCTTTCATTTCTGGAAGGATCAACTCTTATGCAATACTTTCCTCCTTATGTCAGACAACTTTGTGGTGGTGACTTGCCTCCTCAAAACAAGGGGGCACCAATCACCAGACAAGTGCAATCTGATCTTGCAGTTTCTGCATTGGTGCGACAGTCTCTACCTCAATGTACAAATCAGACACATTCCCGGCAGACTCAATGCCTTGTCTGACACACTATCCAAGAATGGTCAAGTCATTCACACGGAATGGTCACTCCATCAATCGGGCTTTCTTCCAATCTACACACTTTGGGGACGTTAAATGATTGATCTTTTGAAACAACATGGAATCGCAAGTTGTCCACCTTCTTCTCTACGGTTCCAGACCCAGAAGCTTGGGCTGTGGATGCTCTGTCAATCAGCTGGGAGGGGTTGTGGGCATTCTCCTACCCTCCCACGGTCTTGATACTGAAAATAATCCAGAGGTAAGGGGTCATAACTGTCAGATGATTCTGATTGCCCCTCTCAGATGGAACAACTCCTGGTTCTCCAATCTACTCGATCTGGCGATAGATCTACCCAGGAAGATTACAGTCAGTCCAAATCTTCTGAAGCAACCGCGGTCACGGGTGTTCCACCCCTGTCCGGACCGCCATTATCTTCATGCTTGTCTCTTGTCCAGACGGCCTTGCGAGACAAACAATTTAAATCTTTAATTGTGGAGAGAATCTCGAGAGCAAGAAGGCCCTCTACTCTGAAGGCTTACGAGGAAAAATTGGCATGTTTTCAGGGACTGGTACCATATCAATAACATCGTTCCTTTGCGTGTCTCAATCACTCAGCTGGCCTACTTTTTCTCTGGCTTTTCGAGGAGAAACAGTTGGCCCCAATTACTATCAAATGCTACCGCTCCATGACATCAGACACATTCCGCCATCATGGCAAATGTGCTTTCAGCCATGACAAAGATCTGTCAGATCATTAAGTCATCCTAATCAGATTTTCATTAAGTCACCCTAATTAGATTTTAATTAAGTCACCTTAATCAGATTTTCATTAAATCACCCTAATCAGATTTTGATTAAGTCACACTAATCAGGTTTTCATTAAGTCACCCTAATGAGATTTTCATTAAGTCACCCTAATCAGATTTTCATTAAGTCACCATAATCAGATTTTAATTAAGTCACCCTAATCAGATTTTCATTAAGTCACCCTAATCAGATTTTGATTAAGTCACACTAATTAGATTTCGATTAAGTCACCCTAATCAGATTTTGATTAAGTCACACTAATTAGATTTTTGCTCATCATCGGATAAGAACAAAGGTAATAACTCTATGCTTTGATATATAATAGGTTGGCGCTAAAATTTGGAACAGAAGTCTAAAAGTAACAAAGTATACCATTTCAACTAAGCTGAAAAAGAATACAAATGGTAAGTTTATTTGTCATGTAGTACTAATGTAGTATCAATTTTGATTCACTGGAAAGGTAAATAAGACAAAGATTTGTTTTCAGTAAGCGTGTAGTTTAGAAGCTTTGGCATTTGTTTATCGCTAACTGGTCAACAAATATATTGCTTGGACTAAAGATAAACCCAGAGGGCAACCAACTATCGGGGCCTGGTTTTATGTGGCTCCACCTACTGGAAAGATCCCTGGCGAATCCTTCTTATTGTGAGCTGATTAGTTTTTGGCATTAGTCCGCTTAGCACATGCCAGACTTTTGGCATTTGTCGGTTTAGCACATGCCGGACGTTTGGCATTGGTCTGTTTAGCACATGCCAGACCTTTGGCATTGGTCTGTTTAGCACATGCCAGACTTTTGGCATTTGTTGCTTTAGCACATATCAAGCACCTACTACACAGGAAGAGGAACGGAACTACTTCAACTAAAAACAGCTAGCAAGGATGTAACAAATAATGAAAACTAAGAAGAAAGTAGAAAAAGGGAAGCAAACAAACTGTAAAGCAATAACAATTCTAATGTAGTATCAATATGGGGATATGAAGTTGTTCTTGGTGTGGAGCCCTACCTGCGAGGTGCAGGCACTATCCCTTGTTGTGATAAAAACAATAATTAAAATTTCCAAGGGTAAAAAGACTATTTTCTATAGAAATAAAAGTGCTATTTAATAGTGCCGTAATTGTTTGATATATGATGATGCTAAAATAATAAAATCTCTTTGTTTAAATTTTAGTTCAAGTTGTTTTTCTTAAACAAATGTTATTTTTTTAATGGGGGTGGCTCATTTTTATAAGCTCATTTAATTATACTTTGTTTCCTTTTATGTTTGCATAAACAAGGTTTAATATTACTTTTTCAACAGTTGTCTTGTGTGGAGGGAGGAGGGTCATGTAACCTTTAGGAACAGAAACACAGCTCACAGATCAAAGTCACATCTCACATCTATTTATCGTACTATTTATCGATCTTATTTTCTACAATGATGGTTATCCTGTTTTGCTAGTCCCATATTTTACCCTTAACTTATGATGCTGTTCATTAATACCTTATTTGTCAGTATTCGGGTTATTTTCCATATTTATTGTAATTTTTATCGGTATGAAAATAAGTATCTAGCAAACTTGGCATGTTCATATTGAATGCATACAATTTTTCAATCGGTATTTTATATTTCCAGGAAATCACAACATAGGTTGGTTTCTTTTCATGAAATGTAAATTTTCTTTCTTGAAATAAAAATTGTAAAATGTAAACATTCGTCTCCGAAATATAAAATTTCATTCCTGAAAAATTCAGCTGTAAAATGAAAGCATTTTTGTGAAATGCAAAAGTTTCTTCTTAAAAATATAAACCATTGTTTTGGGGTTGTAATGTAAAGGTTCTTTATAATAAATACAAATTGTGCAATGTAATATTTTTATTAATTTTCATGTTCAGTTTTTATGTTCGAATTTGATTTGCTAGATCGCAATTATTTATTTACTTTTGATATTCAAGTTTAGTTTTTTAAATTTCATTTTTCTTAACTTTGATTTTCAATTGTTTTATATCAGGCTTTTTATTAATAATTTCAATATCATTTTTCATTTTCAAAAGTATCCTTTTAATATTTTACTTTTTTCTTTTCAATTTTACTATTTACTTTTGGTTTCAATTTTCATTTCCAATAAATTAGTTATAAATTTTAATGTTTTGAATTTTTATTATGTTATTAAATATTTATTGTAAAGTTAGTGTTTTTTTTTTAAAAACAAATTTCCAACTCGGGTTTAAATTTCGAAATTGAAAACGTAAAAAAGCGTCATTTTCATTCATTCTCTTGAAACTCTGACTAACAATGTAACATTAGGTAAACAAAAGTCAGTCCAAATATAAATATCTGGGAAGGTCAATTTTTAACATTTTCACCCAAACTGACAAATCCGGCTTGGCTTGCTTTGCATTGAAAATTTGTGCAAACCTGCTATCAGTAACATAGGTAGGTTTTATTTTTTGTGACAATATTAAATCTAACATAGTAGTTACAGCCAATATGTGGACATCTCGCCTTTGGAGTACTGCACGTTCTCGAGCACGTTAACCGACACCACAAGGCCTTATCAACTCTGCGAAGCTAAACGTGACAGTATGCAATTCTTATAGATGCAGCATCTTTGTGGATCTGATCAGGTTTGCCATCAAAAACGAATTTCACCGAGCTGAGCAAAAAAGGATGTGAAAACTGGGAAACGGATAAGTGGATATAAACAATAAACTACATATTCTTTAAGCCGCGAGACTCGGTTACGAAAAACCTGGCCAAAATCACCAAAACACTCAGACGTGTCTGTGCGGGTTTATTTTTTTCAAAACGCGTCGTACTCGTGTTTTTGTACCTCAGGAATGTAATCACGTTTATCCGTGCGCTAAAATTCGTATGGATTAAAAGGCATTAACCCTGCTCGGTAATATAAATCTAATACCCCATTAACCATTCGAGCTTTGGATATGGCTTAGGTGTGTAATTAATTCGGGCTAGAATGTGATTGGAAGATATGTAATTAATTTTAAAATCTGGTGGTGCAACCTGTAAAACTAGCTCCACCCACTGGATATGACAGGTGTCTCATAATATCAGATAAATATAGCTTTGTTGTTAATGTAGGATCGCGTTTTGGTCTCTAACACCCACAGTTCAATGTGAATCCTATTACAATTGGTGGATTTTATTCATCTAAGATGGATGCATAGACTTCACACAGGTGAGTGACTTTCAAAGATAGATAGCTGTTGTTACCGTTCAATAATAATACCTGTTCTTCCGTCATTACTACAACTACTACTACTACTACTGCTACTGCTACTACTACTACTACTACTACTACTAACAATGTGTTGATATTTTGGTGGGTCTCTTCTCATAAAAAAGATGGCCTACCTCCACCCTCCCCGTTCGTAGATATTAAAGACTGCCAGGAATTATTGCCGTCTTCGGACTGTTTCTTTTCGTGGTCTAGGTTTAGTTTTCTTTCCTAAGATTGTCGTCGAATTTCTGCGGTAGTAATCCCACTACAATGATCATCAGTATACAACAAAAGAAAACGTTTTACTACGGAACATACTGATCAATCTAGTATTCATGTTATGTTAATCTACGCGGTGTTTCGGAAAGATTAAATACATTGCTGTACTTTCGATTCTAAAAAGTCCATTAATGACACAGGAAAATTGAAACTAGTTACAAGTTATTACGCTCAAAGAATGTGTGGTTAACGCATAACTGACAAAATAGAGAAAGCCGACTTAGACAACTGACACGAATTTGACAACGAGAGTATAGCTCTAACGTTTTTAATTCATGATTTATGTGCCATTTGGACATATGGTTTCATAACCTGGTCTCATATCGACATTAATTTTGTTTTAAAAATGCGATTCGTTTACATTTAAATAGTTGTAAATTAAGGAACGGTTGAACACGATTTGAGTTCAAACTTTACTTACTATCGTCTTTTAAGTAGCCTTCCAGATTGGATTGAGCAAGTGAATCTACTTCCAGTAAATGAGTTTAGTGAAGACTTTCGGCATCCATTTTAGAATGGCAATACAGATAGCAATGGATGTCATAAATACAGAAAAAGGAAAGGGAAAGAAGGGAGGGAAATCATGACAGATGCATTTTTGACGAACGGCAGCAGCAACTGGCTAAGGAGTAGTTGCCGCTGTTGTGGTAATAATCCAGAAAAGAAAAAAGCCGCAATCACCAGTTGAGTTCCAAACGAAGGTGTTAAATTGGTATAGTGAGGATAACCATCCTGATATTACTTTATCCGTCTCTATAGAACCGTGGTAATATGAGATATCGGGAATAGAGATGATCGTAGGCTATTTGGTCATCTGGTTCATTGTCTTTGCACATTAATACACGACAACCTTTTAATAGATTCTATATTTTATTTATTATCACAAGCCCCGGCCGAGTCACAGCGGACTTACCAAAGAAATGGTACTAAATGATGCCTCACTTCACGCCCAGTATTAAGAGGTGCGAGTTATGACTGGTCAGCCTTGTGTCCTGATAATAAGACCGAGTGTAGCATCATCCTACGTATCAGCGGCATGATGCCCCAGAGTTAAATTTTACTATAAACTGCCACATTGCAGACATCGTAGCGATATGACTGTAGGATTCTTAAAGCTATGTTAAAACTCCTAAACACACACACAGAGTCTAAAATATAGCCGAAAAACGAGATAGACTTTACAGTTAAATTATGTCCGTTGTTTCGTGCTACCTCGAAGCGTAGTCATTCACGTGCATCGGCTTTAGAATTAAAGAAATCCAGAGGTTTGCCTTCTGGAATATTTCCGTAACTCTTTTGAAAAAAGTACATATCCTCCATACAAATTGTAATATACAGAGAGCCTCTTTACCAAGCGAATCATGCACTCGCGTGATTTCCCCTTATTTACATGGACTTCTAGACAACAATCGTTGTCAACTGAAAGTTCAAAATACGCGCCCAGACTATATAAATATTTCTGTAATCATCCAATGACCGCAAAATATCCCAACTTCACATTTGCATCACAACTTTGTAATTGTAAGGCAACCTTACAACTTCACGTTTTCTTCTTGTTAGATATCCGTAACATAGCATCGGAATTTGAATACCATCAAATACAAAAACACAACTCAACCACCAAATACAGTGAACTATTTTCCTCTCTGTCTCTGGGTCAGACATGTGGTATGATGTTCCACCCAGGCACATTATGCTGACACCAGGCCGACCAGTCCTAACACTAACCTCTTAATGCTGAGCATCAAGTGAGGCAAGGTCTTTTATCCTTTATATAAGTATCTGGCTTGACTCTGACAGGGTTTTAACCTGCAAGTCTGTTGAATAACTTGGTCAGTTTTAACACATGACCCCCTTTATTTAATTTAAATTGAGTGTAACATAAAACGATGGTAAGAGTCATGTTACATAAACGAGTCTCCCAGTTTGCACTAGATCCACGAAAATAAGCGTGAAGCTCGGGTAGTAGGGGTGGGGTTCTTCCAATAGACTTTAAAGAATTATGAGGAAGTTCCCCTGGTCCGCATTCAGAATGTTTACTTCTGGACAATATATTATATATGGCTACGAGCCCCCAGTCAGCAATGCCGACAGTTAAATTAAAAGAAATACAAAGATGAAATTTAAACAATAACAATTTAGTAAATGAAAATTTTAAAGATATTAAGCAATCAATGTCACTCTTGACCCAATGATCCCTAGATCATCATTTGATTTCAGTGTGAGGAATATTTTCCCTTCTTGAGTGTTACTCATCTAAATATGTCTCCTTTCGTCTTTCTCTCCTTCCGATTCCTCTACTTCCGTTTCCTCTTCTATCTCTACTCCCGTTTCCTCTTCAATTTCTACTTCCGTTTCCTCTTCTACGGTATCTCTTGAGGTCACCCGAAATTCACTCGGTATCTCTCAAATTCACTCGGAATTCTCTCCACGTCATCCGAAATTCCCCCGGAATTCTCTCAACGTCACCCGAAAGCTTCCTGTTGAAAGGTATAATGCGTTAGCATAGGGTGATGAATATTACCTTACACGAAGTCACTGAATTGAACCATCAGTTTAAGGCGGGACATTTTTGGTCACGCATGCGCACACATCGAAATTCCCATACACTTCCGCCGCTTACAAAATGGCGCCATAACACAATCTCACAAAGAATTCAAACATCTACATACTGAGCCCTATCAGTATATACATACAAATATTTCAAATATCATTGTATTATAATATTACTACTATTAGTAATATGACTATCTATATATTTATATATATTTATAGATATTTCCTACACAAGCGTACCAAATCCACAATATTCACATTCAAATTGCAATAACGGAAATCCGTTAACTCAATGGCAAAATATATCATTACGTAAACAAAGTGCTAGTCTACCATAATATAACTACACAAAGAATTATAATATTAATTCTTATAGCGGCTAGCAAACAATACAATTCTTCACGAATACAAATCGTCCTTTCAAAAGGGCGTAAACGTAATAATTCACGAAATAATATGCACACAAATTACTAACAAAAGATGAGCAACATTTTACCTCACAAAATAAGGTGTAATATAATAATATCATGAATAAGATGCAACGAATTTACATCATAATCAATTGTAAGCAAAGGTACTAACGAACATCACGAAAGATGCAAAATATTAATATCATAATTAACTATTCATACTACAATACAAGTAAAATGAATATACATACGAGAATCCTTCAATTCCGCAGACGTATCAAGCAGAAATCAAACAAAAATCACACTGACCTTTGAAGCTATCTTAAGATTTCCTTGATTTCCAAAATCTGAATCTGCCGCCAATTTTCGTCTGGCCGTACGGAGTTCTACCTCTCTTAACACAATTACTTATTGTAGCGAACTGACTAATTACTACTAAACATCAGGTATTGTCTCAAATTTTCGAATCAAGTCCCACCCACATCGCATTTCGATTGGAGGGCGATCGAATCTGGTCAGTCGTTCGACTGTCAATCATCCGAATGCCTGTCTGTGTTTCTATCAATTGTTACAGTCTACTTATTTGTCCTTTGAGGTGGTTACGTCACCCGTCCGCAGTGTACACATTCTCCTAGTAGAATTTCCCCTCGAGAGCTAAACAAAGACCATCTTACGTAAGGGGATTAGCTACCTTAGATAACTTAGAACAATTTGAAACATCAAAGCTTGGTCAGACAGAAGTACAATTTATACATGTACAAGGCCAGTCAGAATCACAAGTTATACATACATGTACAAATGCAAGGGGTTGGGGTAAAATCGTCACATCCCCCACGCTTGAGAATAAAATCAGGATTTTATTCACTCAAAATACTACAAATGCAAAAGTGTTACAACAATATAAGGTACAAAATCAGCAAAATCAACTAGATGCTAAACTGAGTATGAACATGAAAATTTAAACAGAATGATCTATATCATTTCAGCGCTTCTAGTCATGAAATCTGCGCCTACGCTTTAAGATCCTTTCACGTATCTGTTCTGCATCTGGTACTGCTGTAAGAACAGCGACCATCGCATCAATCGACCATTGGACAACTTTGCCTGCGCCAAATAGGCGAGTGGTTGGTGGTCGGTCTCCAATATGAACTTGCGTCCATATAGGTATCGCTCGAACCGTGATATGCCGAACACGATTCCGAGACATTCCCTCTCCGATACGGAGTAGTTCTTCTCGGCAGCAGACAACTTCCGACTGCCGTATGCGACAGGAAAAAGCGTTTTGTCATGATCCTGTAGCAGTACTACTCCCAGTCCTGTGTCGCATGCATCGGTGCGAAAAACGAATTCCTTATCCAAATCCGGTAGACGAACAACGGCGTCGGATGTAAGTCTAGCCTTCAGTGTTTGGAAAGCGTGCTCACACGCATCTGTCCAAATAATCTTACTCGGGGTCCGTTTCTTGGTTTGGTCGGACAACGGCCCCGCAATCGCGCTGAAATTAGCGACATACCTCCGATAGTATCCAGCCAATCCCAGGAATGACCTCACCTCCGTTTTCGTGCTGGGGCGTGCGGCGTTTCGCAGTTGCTCCACCTTCGACTTCTCTGGAGACAGCGTGCCTTGGCTCAGGGTATGTCCTAAGTAGTTCAATGTCCTGAAACCAAGGTGACATTTGGAAGGGCGGGCTGTCAAGCCCTCCTGACGTAGCCGCTCCAAAACGTCAGCTAACAGAGCGAGGTGTTCACCCCATGTCTCTGTAGCTAACAAGAGATCATCCATGAAGTTGTGGACACCCCTATCGCGCAAGGGCTCCAACAACTTCCGCATCATCCTGGTAAAGATGTTGGGCGCGTTTTGTACCCCGAACGGCATAACCAGCCATTGGTATGTCCCGTCGGGAGTAGAAAAAGCAAGCTTCGGTCTGTCTTCTTTCCTTTCAGGAATTTGCCAATACCCCTTGGACAAATCCAGCTTGGAAAAATATTTCGCTTTTGAGACCGAAGCGAAGATATGTTCCGGGTCAGGTAACATTTCGACTTGAAATTCTGTCACCTGATTCAGCTTCCGGTAGTCGACGCAGAACCGTCCTTCTTCTGCACTAGGACTACTGGTGAGCTGTACGGAGAGTCGGCAGGTTAGATTACTCCCAGAGCAATCATCTGCTCAATTTCCTCCCTTACAACTTGTCGTTTCGCGTGGGGCAAGGGGTAGGGTTTCCGCTGCACTGGTCGGTCGTCCACCATCTTTAACCCGAACTCGACAAGCTCCGTCCTCCCGGGTTTTTCTGTTAACACGTCGGAATACCCGGCCAGCAAGGTCTCTATCTCGTCCCGCTGGCCTTCAGTTAACATGGGGTCACACTCCACGTCCGACGGAGTCTCGGCCCTCGTTAATGGACAGCTCGGGACAGTGTTGGCACGTTCCGTATCGCCTTCGGCATCCTCGGTGACTATCGTGGCGACAACAAAATCGCTTACGGTCTCCCTTTCCCGGTACCTCTTGAGCAAATTGACATGGTACAATTTCTCTTTCGTCGGTAGCCGTATCCGGTAGGTTTGACCTCCGACCTTCTCGGTGACGACGTATGGACCCCTCCAGGAAACTTGCAACTTGTTGTGTTCCTGGGGCAACAACAACAACACCTTATCCCCTACCTCAAACTGACGTGGTTTTGCGCGCTTATTGTAATTTTTCGCCTGCTACGTCTTAGCTCGTTTGAGATTATCTTGCGCGAGAGATCAAACCTATTCCAGTTTGTTGCGCAAGTCCGCGACGTACTGGTAGGTAGTGCGTACTTCCTCAACAGCGTGGTCGTCTGTCCACAGCTGTCTCAGTACGCGATTGGGCCGCGTACGGTCCTCCCGTACAATAGTTCAAAGGGAGAGAACCCCAAACTCGCTTGTGGTACTTCCCGGTATGCGAAAAGCATGGCAGGAATATACCAGTCCCAATCCTTGGGGCGGCCTTCGCACAATTTCTTGAGTGTGTGCTTTAGAGTCCCATTAAACCGTTCGACCAATCCGTTACATTGAGGGTGATACGGTGTAGTCGTGAGGTGCCTAATTGACATGAGACAATTCACCTCCGCCATCACACGACTCATGAATTGTGTCCCTTGATCGGTCAAGATCTCGTCGGGCACTCCGACTCTTGACCAGATCGCAAACAGAGCTTCCGCGACGGTTTCCGTGTCAATATTATGCAATGCTACGGCCTCCGGATAGCGTGTAGCATAATCGACGACCGTTAAAATATACCGATTTCCGTGCGCAGACGCGGGTTTTATCGGTCCGATTAAATCCATGGCGACACATCTAAATGGTTCATCGATAAGGAGCGTACTCCCCAAGGGAATGGGTCGATGATCCGTTTTCGGTGCCATTCTCTGCAATTTGTCACAGGAGAGACAGAACCGTTTTACGTCTCCCTGGACCCCTGTAAAAAAACTCTTTTACAAGACGGTCACGTGTCTTAGCAATTCCCATGTGTCCATCATGAGACTTTCGTGTGCAAGCTTCAGTACTTCACAACGCTTTTCCTTTGGCACGACAACTTGCTTAAAGTGTTCGTTGTGTTTCCTGGCGTGGCGATACAAGATTCCCTTCTTGTAGACAAACTTCACCGCGCAGTTCGGAGTTTCCCTTTCCGTTCCTGCTTCTGCGTGTTTATGCAACTGCGCCAGAGTTGCGTCTTCCTGTTGCAGCTTCCTCAACTCAGCTGGAAGAACATTACTAACCGGTGTCGATGTAACTTGGATCGGCTTCTGTTTCGGCTGTCGACTCATGGCCCTGGTCTCAACACCACTCACTGGCATAGGTGTGCAGGTTTCGGGGTTCGGCTGGTGTAACACATAACGGCATCCCAATATGACGTCATGTGATAGTCCCTCCAAGCAAGCAGCTGCAATTTTCCCCTTCACGTATGGTGAATCGAAGTCAATGACAGCTACTGGTAATGAGTCACGCGCGCAGTTCGCGTACTGAACATCTATTACCTCCCTTGTATAGTCCTTCGGCTTGACATACTTCTTGTCGACAAGAGCGGGGACGCTGCACCCAGTGTCATACAAGATGGTGGCACCTTCACCATTGATAGTTGCGGCCGCAAGGTTGGCTGGGTTGCGACTCGCTTCCGGCACGCACTCCTTCCTAGCAACGACATTCACCTGGGTCTGCCTGCCCTTGGGACAGTCCCTGGCAAAATGCCCCAGGCGATTGCAGTTAAAACACGTCGGCGGCCCTCGCCGACTTGCAAGTCCTGGTTTCGTGGGTGATGCCTGTCCAGGTCGATAGGTGTCATCCCTACCTGTAGGTGCCCCTCCGACCTTCCCGTCGCCCTGACGGTTGCGGACAGCCGGCTCAACCTCCCCCATACGACGCGACTCAGAGGGTCGGGGTCGATCCGCGCCCCCGGAACCTTCACTCTTCACCTGCTCGTATCGCTCCGCCATGTTAGCGATCTCTTCGAGAGTCCGGTGTTCTCTTTCGGCTAAGAAGACTGTCAATTCGCGACGGTAAGTATCCAGGATATGTTCCTTGAGTATTACCTCGCGTAGCCCATCGTACGTGCGTTCGACTTCAGCCATTTTCATCCACTTCTCAAATAAACCTCGAACACGGTTGTGGAATTGAGAGTGGGTCTCTGTTACCTTTTTCGCCGAGTCCCGAAAAAGTTTCCGGTAAGTCTCGGTGGTCAGCCGATAATGACAGAGAAGGGCCTTCTTGAGGGCATTGTAGTCATCAGCCTCTTCTGCAGCTAAGCCGTGGCAGACTTCCCGAGCTGCACCTTGCAAAAAGACTGAGACATTAATGGCCCAGTGCTGTTCAGGGACCTGATGAGCGTGTGCGAGATTCTCGAACTGTACGAGAAAAGCGTCAATTGCCTCCTCCCTGTCATTGAAGCGTGGCATGTTGATCTGGACCATCCGGTGGTCGATGAATGGTCAGCCGGTCGTTCCAGAGCTTGTACTGGCGTCCTGGTCCGCATTAAGAATGTTTACTTTTGGACAATATATTATATATGGCTACGAGCCCCCAGTCAGCAATGCCGACAGTTAAATTAAAAGAAATACAAAGATGAAATTTAAACAATAACAATTTAATAAATGAAAATTTTAAAGATATTAAGCAATCAATGTCACTCTTGACCCAATGATCCCTAGATCATCATTTGATTTCAGTGTGAGGAATATTTTCCCTTCTTGAGTGTTACTCATCTAAATATGTCTCCTTTCGTCTTTCTCTCCTTCCGATTCCTCTACTTCCGTTTCCTCTTCTATCTCTACTTCCTTTTCCTCTTCTATCTCTACTTCCGTTTCCTCTTCTACGGTATCTCTTGAGGTCACCCGAAATTCACTCGGTATCTCTCAAATTCACTCGGAATTCTCTCCACGTCATCCGAAATTCCCCCGGAATTCTCTCAACGTCACCCGAAAGCTTCCTGTTGAAAGGTATAATGCATTAGCATAGGGTGATGAATATTACCTCACACTAAGTCACTGAATTGAACCATCAGTTTAAGGCGGGACATTTTTGGTCACGCATGCGCACACATCGAAATTCCCATACACTTCCGCCGCTTACAAAATGGCGCCATAACACAATCTCACAAAGAATTCAAACATCTACATACTGAGCCCTATCAGTATATACATACAAATATTTCAAATATCATTGTATTATAATATTACTACTATTAGTAATATGACTATCTATATATTTATATATATTTATAGATATTTCCTACACAAGCGTACCAAATCCACAATATTCACATTCAAATTGCAATATCGGAAATCCGTTAACTCAATGGCAAAATATATCATTACGTAAACAAAGTGCTAGTCTACCATAATATAACTACACAAAGAATTATAAGATTAATTCTTACAGCGGCTAGCAAACAATACAATTCTTCACGAATACAAATCGTCCTTTCAAAAGGGCGTAAACGTAATAATTCACGAAATAATATGCACACATATTACTAACAAAAGAAGAGCAACATTTTACCTCACAAAATAAGGTTTAATATAATAATATCATGAATAAGATGCAACGAATTTACATCATAATCAATTGTAAGCAAAGGTACTAACGAACATCACGAAAGATGCAAAATATTAATATCATAATTAACTATTCATACTACAATACAAGTAAAATGAATATACATACGAGAATCCTTCAATTCCGCAGACGTATCAAGCAGAAATCAAACAAAACTCGCACTGACCTTTGAAGCTATCTTAAGATTTCCTTGATTTCCAAAATCTGAATCTGCCGCCAATTTTCGTCTGGCCGTACGGAGTTCTACCTCTCTTAACACAATTACTTATTGAAGCGAACTGACTAATTACTACTAAACATCAGGTATTATCTCAAATTTTCGAATCAAGTCCCACCCACATCGCATTTCGATTGGAGGGCGATCGAATCTGGTCAGTCGTTCGACTGTCAATCATCCGAATGTCTGTCTGTGTGTCTATCAATTGTTACAGTCTACTTATTTGGCGGTCTCCTGTCCTTTGAGGTGGTTACGTCACCCGTCCACAGTGTACACATTCTCCTAGTAGAATTTCCCCTCGAGAGCTAAACAAAGACCATCTTACGTAAGGGGATTAGCTACCTTAGATAACTTAGAACAATTTGAAACATCAAAGCTTGGTCAGACAGAAGTACAATTTATACATGTACAAGGCCAGTCAGAATCACAAGTTATACATACATGTACAAATACAAGGGGTTGGGGTAAAATCGTCACATCAAATATTTTTATATAAATATTTTAAAAGGATGATACATTGGTCCTGTAATTCAGTTTTAATAGAAATGCTGCGAAATTTTAGATATCTGTATTGTATATATGCTTTGTTTTTATCATCATTTCACAATAAATTTATTATGAATAAAAATGGGATTAGTATTGTTATTACAACATCATTGTAGTATAAATTACAATGTAATAACATTATTCACGCCTACTGGTACTGACTGCTCTAATAGCCTTATGACACCTGATGAGTGAATAATAACAACTTAATTGCCAGAGGAAATCCATCATTAAAAGCTTTTAGCAATCGGGCGGCAGTCTAAGAGATGGAGATAACAAATGTTTTAACTGCAAATGAAATTTATTAAGGTTATTATTATAGCTTATGAGTGTCCGATTGGGGAAAGAATAATCTACCCTATGGTAGCCCCATGCGCATGAATAGCGTAAGAAAACAACCTCGATGTATCCATTAATCTGTGGTGATTTTGAGGTGGTGACCGACCAGCACAAATCCCTAAGAAATATCTGATGCAGGGACTCTAAATCCTTTATTGGTGTGGTCCGTCTCATAATTAACATCATTGGATGAAGCTTCTAATTGCAAAACTTGAAAGGATTTTATGTCTGTTTGTATTCTCCCATTTTATGTATGTTTGTTTTATTTCATTTGAATTTCATTTTTAAAGAAATTTGATTTAGGGTTTCTACGCCTCCCAAACTAGTGTGCCGCTGCTCCTCAACCCTGGCTGGTATTGGAGTTTTTTTAATAAGTGATCCATGGCCAATGGATTATTTCAGAATTTTATTTAAATTCAAGTTGTAACATTAGTGGTGTGATATTACAAATTAAATTAGCTGGCAGTGTAGCAGTATTTGCTCCAGGCCATTAAATGGTGGTATCGAGAGCTGCATGCTTTTTATCTGGTTAGATCTGATACGCTCAGAGCAGGTTAAAAGTTCAATTATAGAGATGTTTGGCAATCTTAGAAGCAATTCCTTAAGATAGTAACAAATATTCAATCCTTTGTTAATAGTTCATTACTTCCAAGTGAGACATTTGTAAAGTTCAAGACTAGTCGCATATCCATCTCATTCCACTGGAATATCTTTCCTCGATCTGTTGAGACTTCATTCTCTCAGCTTATCCATCTCTACTTCACGGTATTCAATAATTCCTAGCACTTTGACTTCAGTCGAAGATAATCAAGAAATTTCCATTTGCTCGTTCAAAAGTCTATATTTTAATAGTTCATTTAATTATAGGTGAATAAATCTATTAATAGTTCATTATAATTTTTTTTCAATTGTTTTTTTTTAAAAAAAAATGTAATTTGATGTTGTTTTTTTTGGGGGGAAACAAAACAATGCCCCCACCCCCCCAAAAAACGTTAAAGATTGATATGTGTGTATGTGGTCCCCCCGATATATTGGTAATGTGAGGTTTTTTTTTCATTTTCATATTGTTCCCTTAAATTTAGTTTTTCCCATCGGGATTATATAAATTTTTCGAAAAGGGTATTTTTTTTCTTTTCCCTTAGTGTTACTATAAAAGCGTTTTACGAGGTGGGATTTATCTACCCTCCTTCAGATCCATTTTCTTGTTAGGATAGCCTTTACGATCAACTTTAAGCAGTTGTCTTATTTCGTGATTTCTATCTCTAATTGGGTCATCACTTTCAACATTTTTTAAAAATTAGTACATACGTTTATTTTTATTTAATTTTGAATTTCGGTAAAATGAGTTGTTTTATTTAGATATGTTTATTTTACTGTGGCTCACTTTACTTTCTATATACTTATCTTCATATAGTCCGACTGATCTTGAGTCGGGGTCTGTAGTTTTTTTTTTGTTTTATTTTTTGGCTGTACTTTTCCCGTCCCAAGTAAGTTTTGTTTGTTTAGTTATTTAATCTTGAAAGTCTTTCGAAATTGTTATTCCCCATGAATTTGGGTTCTCTGTGCAGTACGGGGGCTGCACAGAGAAATACTTTTTAGAATGATAGCATCCAAAAGTTAAATTAGTTAAATATTCCAATTCAAAAAAATGTATAATCCTTAATGGGGTGTTTTTCCAAACTCTTCCACAGGCCTGTCCACTCCGCGTAGCGCCATGTGATATTGCTCTATGACGTCCTCATAATGTACTTTCCCCGTTTAAGTTTCCTATTCTATACAATCAATTTAACAATAAATTCAGCTGTAATATTTTTGTAAGAATTGTAATGGCTCAGCACCATTTTGTGAAGTTTTAAAAATATTATATATATATATATATATGTATGTATGTATGCATGCATGCATGCATGCATGCATGCATGCATGTATGTATGTATGTATGTATGTATGTATGTATGTATGTATGTATGTATGTATGTATGTATGTATGTATGTATGTATGTATGCATGCATGCATGCATGCATGCATGCATGCATGCATGCATGCATGTATGTATGTATGTATGTATGTATGTATGTATGTATGTATGTATGTATGTATGTATGTATGCATGTATGTAACTACAATTTTGCTTCTAATGCTTCTGCGACTGCACAAATTGAACCAAGATTCAAGTCAGACGGTATGAACCGAGAACAGCGAGCCAGTTCACATATCTTGGTTCCATAATTACCGAAGGAAGAGGGATCAATAGCAGAAATTTCGTCACGAGCAGCACAAACAACGGCTGCTATTCCAAAGCCAAGACCAATCTGGAGAGACAAGACTATCTGTCTGAAAACTAACATCAGACTATTATGGGCACTAGTTATCTCAATCTTTTCGTATTCATGTGAGGCCTAGACCCTGACAGCAGAATTACAACGAAGAATCCAGGCACTTGAAATGAGATGCTACAGAACCATCCTTGGAATCTCTTACATGGGCCATATCACAAATGAAGAAGTGCGTAACACCAATATTAAGACCTCATCACCACCGTCAGAACGAGAGAGTTGAAATGGTATGACCAGGTCACTAGAGCCAACAGTCTATCCACAACAGTCCTGCAGGGCAGCGTCCAGTTTGGCAGAAGGAGAGCTAGACAGGTAAAAAGGTGGACTGACAATATTACAGAATGGACCAGGAAACGTTTTGAGGAGACACTGGCATTGGCAAATAATCGAGGCATGTTGTGAGAACTGGTCAGATGTTCAGCATCACAGCGCTTCGACGACCACATTAGGTCAAGACACTGATGATGATGATGATGATGATGATGATGATGATGATGATGATGAATGATGCTCTTTTGATAATTAATTTCAATATCTACTCGTTTTTAAGACAACAAATTATGCCCCAAAATATAACTACAAATTCAAATGAATAAAGTCCTAATTACATTTCAATGTCATTCCATGTAAGCTTCAATGTTAAATTTGCTGACGTGCCTGCAAGTCTTGAATGGGCCTGGAATAAAGTTACAATTAAGTCTTTTAATGTATCAAAATAAAATTACTCCAGTTGTTCTTGCCAGAACTCATTATATTTCCAAATTAATCGTTTAGTCCGAAAATACTATTGAGCACTTTGTAATTTCAGTTAATAATATTTTGAATAAACAAATCCAATTTAATAATTGAACACAACAAGATTGTTTCCAGTAGGATATTAAGATACCAACGAGTAATATTTCAACTAAACAACATTGATATAGAAAACTTGGACACAGTATTAGACCCATGATATTGGTCAGTTTCGTTCTAAAATGCCCTAGACTCATATTCAAATAAGCATGTTTAGCTCCATTGATAATGATCATAATAATTGAGAGAAATATTAAGAAAAAATTATACTGTGTACAAAATTAAAGCCTCTTCAAAGTATTATAAGAACTTGATTTTGGTCTTTAGATATATGCACATGTGTGTGTGTGTGTGTGTGTGTGTGTGTGTGCGCGCGTGTGGTTGCATGATAGTGTGTGTGAATACAGAATGCAGAGCAGCTAGTATGTATGCTGAGCCTAATAAACGAATATTGCATATATATCTAATAGGTAATGGTCTATTGTCCGAAGGAGAAAATATTGAAAGAGTACTAAGACATCGCCATATGTAAAGAACCCAAAAGGACAGCACATTTTCTGAATAATAAGTATTTTGTCTGTTTTTGTGGTGCTAAATGTGTTCACATAAATATACTATCATATCGAAATAGAAGACACACTTTTTTTACTTTTCATGCAATATGACTTTGTTGTCAGCTAAAGTTTGCGCATGATATGTTGGCATGTAGTTTTAAAATTATCGTTATACAAAAGGAAAGCCTTAATATCAATAGCGTATGCTATTACGGTTCTAATTTGCTACTATATTTATCTACCCTCTTATGTCATATTTATAAAACAAAAATATATATCGTAGTTTACACTAAATGCTAAGCCTTCTGTGTTAGATAAAGCTTGCTATATATTTGAAGAAATTTGTAAGATATTTTATTAATTGTCTTAGGAACAATCAAATGAACTGCAACAGGAAACGTCCGCGAAACTGGTATATAATCATTCGGTATAGAGATTCAGAACACTATTACGATCAACAAATGTCAATTCAAATATTTGGAAACTACTAATCACACACTGAAATCACGTGATTATTTGGCATAAATATCAGTACCACCTTGCATTTCATAAGCTACCAATGTAGCTCACATACATTCTAAAGAAGTCATAAATAAGGCCAAGACAAACAGCGAGAAAATGAAGTATACTCATAGACAAGTAATCTCTTCAAAGTTTCACCGAAATAAGAGTATGTCTTCTTGGTAGATAAGACAGACATCGCAGTCCGATCCAAGCCATATAAACTTCAAACTGAGGAAAACTTCCATTTTGCATTGTAAATTGCAAACGCCAAACGATGGTGCGTTTAATTTATATGACCAACAAAAACGCCGTATTCTGGTCCTACTTTCATCTGATGATAGCGACGTGCTAAATCAAAGATAAAATAACACGTATATATATATGGAGCATATAAAAGGTTACCTGAATCAAAAGACAAGTGTAGATACCTTATGCACCAACACATGAACCAACATGTCTGCAGCTGAAGAGTTCTGGGGTTTACTATTATTGTTTAATATTTGCTTGGAAACTATTCTCGTGCATGTTTCAACTACCATGTTAGCCACCAAAATGCCTCCTTGATTCAAACCTTCATTAGTAAACTAAATAACCCAAAGACCCACTCATTAAAATAAGGAAGGTTACCATTACTCTTGTAATTTAGTATCATATTTTGTCTTTGCTGGTACCTCATGACATTCTGAATGTATAACCTTAAACATTGAAAGTAAGACCAGCACATGGTAAACAGTTTTCTTATAATCGACTGATATTGGACAAGATCAATTTGGCATTCATTCGAGAACAAATATATATGACTCAAAAGGGAATCTATATCAGCATGTAGCAAAAATAATTTAGTGGAACTGTATACGGACAATGGGACAATACATTACAGACCCCGACGGACATGGTTAAAAAAAACTCACCCAGGGGCTGTATACGGAGAATGTGAATTTAACATAGCGAATATTGGGCCTGTATACGGACAAGGGAAAGTGGGGATGTTGTATAAGTACAATAGGAATGAAACAGGTGTGGTGACGTCACGGTGTTTAAGATTGGTAAGAATGTTACAAAAATTGTACGAACAGGTGTGCACCGGCTTGTTCTCAATCATGACAAACGAGTGGGACATAGACTTATATGACACATATAACATACAATATATCATCTACTATTCATACAGAGGGAAAGATAAAAACTATTATATACTATCAAAAACTACAATATAAACTGTCCACATAGTGAAGGTGATAACAAAACAAATCTATATTATCCACACACGGGAAGGAGAAAAAACAAACCCCTAATACTATCATAACCACAAATATACTATCAACACAGAAGGAAGGGAAAACAAACCACAAATATTCAATCCACTCACACAGGAAGGATAACAAACTACCCACAATATAATATTAAAAAACAGTATCTACTATTCACACATGGGAAGGCGTAAAACCTAACCACAATATACTATGACAAAAACCAAATATGTACTATACACAGACGGGACGGCGTAAAAACCTAACCACAAAATACTATCAAAAACCAAAAAAATATTATACCCACAAGAGAAGAAGAAATAATAAACCACAACATCTACTATCCACACACATACACACATACACACATACGCACACACAAATTTGCAACTTTATTAGCTCTAAAAAGGGCTGGTTTTTTTTTAAATTTCCAGATGCACCTGGTTAATGCTTCCTACCCCCCCCCCCCCTTCCCGTCGCGTTGGATCTTCAGCTCCGTTCCCAATCTTCCGTATGAGTCACCGTGAACGCTTGCAGTAGCTTTTGTAGTGGGCCCTCACCACAGGTCTTAAATGACAAAGGGGACGCATGAAAAGAATGATGTCAATAATTTTTCCTTCGCTCCACTAATGCGATTTCTTTTGCCTTTATTTTTATCTCGTCTTGGAGGCGACGAGTATTTTCCACATGCATTTGGAGTTCTACCATATATATAAAAGTGATTTTGCGACAGGTTAAGTCTTGTTGGTCAGGAATTTCAGTTGGTTGGTACTGTTTGGATGGTACCACCTCAGTAACCGTACTTATGTGCGAATGCATGCCGCAATTTATAAACATGTCCGGACGTAGAAGGAAGACCAGTTACCGATAGAGCACAAACACATCAAGGAAGGTTTTCAGTAAAATGTACGCCCCGAAACGCCAGAACTTGCAGAATCAAATTCAGTTCAGTTGAACTATCGGACAAAACAAAAATATGTTCCAGTGTTATGTAAGCCACTCGTGTAATTGTTCTAATCGTATGAGATATGTAATTTCCTTATTGTGTTTGTGTGTTTTTGGATTTTTGTGTACATAGTGTGGTGTACTTTTGTTTTTCTAAAAATTGATCAATCGGCTAGAAGAAAATTCCCTAAGTATATTGGAATCAATCTTTTTTAGATTAGCTTTTTCGAGTGTTTGTTTATGATGGCGGTTTCCAAAAGAATTGGGTTCGGGTTGATGGGGATAGAGCTTTTATCAAAAGCGGTCTTCTAGCCTAAGGAGGACCGGAGAAGAAGACAACAGGTGTGGGGTGGGCAACGGGAGCCTTAGAGGTAACTCTGTTAGCAACACAGGCTTATCACTGTTAGCGTTCCATCCTGGTGTTTGATAGTAATTTTCCAAGCACCAAATTTACGCCTGTGTCCAACAAAGGGTGGGAAAATGGCAACGGGAGCCTAACTGGAAGATTTCTTAGCGACACAGGCTTGTCGCTGTGAGCGTTCCACCCTGGTGTTTGCTAGTATGTATTTCCTAGCACCAACGTTACACCCGTGTCCATAAAAAGGATGTCTGTCTTCTTCATTAGTATGGTAATTCCTTTTTCTTTTTACTGTTTGATTTTACTTTATTGCAGTTGTGGTGTTAGCCTGCCTTGGGTCTTGGTAATTGTCTAGGAGACCTGACTTAGAGTCATTTAGTTGTTGATGTTTGTGGGTGGTCTTCAATCGATATGGTACATTATTTGATCGCTATTATAAATTTTAAAACAAACATTGTTCGCCTTTATCTATCTGTATAGTTTGTTACGTTTAGCCATTACACGGGTGGTGCTTTTACGTGCTGGAAATAAACATGGTGTAATTAGACAGGGGTAAGAGTTATCTAGTCAGAACAGACACATTTTCAGTTAGTTATGTGTACCATATTTTAAAAAATACAAAACAAGATCTAGATATGAATTAACATGATCTAGCAAGTTGCCAAAAGGCTGAATTCTTTCAAAACCGATCATTAAGCATTTAAGAAGAAGAAGAATCACAGTTTTACCTAATTGTTTTGACCCTTCTATTTAATGTTATTGTGATTATATATACTTATATTTTCATATGTTCTGGTGTTTATACAATTGTTTGAGGTAGCGTTTTAGATTCCAATGTGTAATATTGATGTTTTTATGATTATTCTGTCTATAAATTTAGGGTATGTTGAACGGGATTCAAATTTCGTTTAATCTGCTTGAAAACTAGCACGTTATTTGTGATGTTTGGGGCAAGTGTTGAACATGTGGTTTAAGGTTTTTGAAACTGGGCAGTGAGAGCAATTAATGATGGATAGGAATGATTACGTCTTTACACCACACCAGGATGGTCATATTTGTCCAGATACTCGTCCAATTATTCATCTTGAATAATAATCAGACATTTATCAATCTTTCTTGATCGATTCCTTAAATGTATACGGCAAGCTTTTGCAAAACAGGAGACTAGATATTTGTATGGTTCTAGCATCGGGACCTCCTCCTCGTCTTTGTCTTGGGATTAGCTTCCACTGTATCATCCCATTCCACTTCCATAGATTCGATACTTTTCAAAGAGGGATAAGTGTCTTCCATAACTTCTAATAGTCTAGAATGACTTTTCTCAAACTGTTGATTTCTATGGTATTATTGAATTCGGCATATATGACTACGTTCACCGTCTCGGTGAGAGCTTCCGAATACTGAAGTTCCATACGCAGTTGACCTAATTGTATAGGTGAACATATCCCTCGTCGCTGTCTTGGTCTGGAGTGAAATCAAAAGTCCACAAAGTGTAACCTTCTCCATAATCTTCGTATGAAATACGTTCACTGCTGTTGGTTCCCGACTGTCCCGTGGCTTCTTACAGGGACAAGTACAATCTCAAGTAATTCTTCTGGGCAAAGATAGGGTATAAGGGTCGGGTACACAAGTGTTGCCATCGCGACTTACTTTGATTTTAGACACTGTTGTGCTTAAACTAGAAAGGATTTTGATCGTGTGCTCCGTTTATTGCTGTACAGCTAACGATACATATGACTAAACGTTTGATTCACAGTCCTTGGAACATATTCTTCGAAATTGGATCAGAGTCCAGCGGTAATGGTGAGAGTTTTCACTTCCATTCTTTGTAACGGATAATTGTCAGTCGTTCTGCTCAAAGTGTGACTGATGTCGTTTCGCACTTTATGTAACACTTCCTCACGACGCACGCATAACCTGGCTTCCTTGATCATGGTCTTGTATTTGCTAGCATGGGCATTCCAATGGAAAGTGGTACTGCTACGATTCAGCATCAAATAAATATCCACATCGTTCAGCAAACACCACACGTCCGATTCTACGTTTTGGATGTGCCACAGGAGTAGAAGGCGACGGTAGTGTTGGCGATGGTGGAGGGAATGGGATGGCATTGGACTTTTTATTTTTACAATTCTGGTTTCCTTTCTGTTTTTTTACTTCTGTTGAAGGCGGAGTGGACATCATCTTTTTAAACCAAGTTTTGAGTTCTTCTCGTTGGGGAGTGAGGAAAGGGGTCAGCAAGGACGGCGAAATCTTTCTAGGAATGGAAGCTTCAGAGGGTGTTTGGGTGACTTCTCGCTCCTCTTCTTCCTCAGAAAATCATGACACGGCGTCTGTCTTGACCGCTGGAGGTAGTGGTGGTAGACTTTGCATCAGAGTCATAACATCGTTCAGTGTCGGATGAGATGGTTGGTCTAAAGCTTTCTGGTGAAAGAGTTGCATTTGTGGCAATATTTGACCAAAACTGAGCGATATTCTGTTTCAGAAAAATCGTTACAATACATCAAAGATTGCAATTTGTGTTGCAATTGGGATATCTCATTCAAATTATTATGGGGGGATATATACGGCATTCGCTTCCAAAGGTCACGTCTGATATCTCCAGAGGTCTCTTTTATCTTCTTGACCCGAGGGTAAAACATCTTCCAGCATTCCTAACAGCATAGCTCCCGCTATTCCCTTACAATAGGTCCTTACACTATAAGTACAAGTCATCCAACATCTTTTTTTGACAGATGTGAATTTATTCTTTTGGACCATTTGGCGAAGAACTTATTGATGTCTCGTGCCTTTCAATACATTCAAAACAACATTCGCACACGGTCTCGATTACATCTTTGGAGGATTGAATTTGATTCGCATGGCTAGAGGTTTGGACTGGATGGACAACACGTACTCATATGTTTGGCTAAACGAGGAGTACGTCAATTTTTTCTTTCTTTTCAGCGAGAAGGGTGTGTGCACTTCCTTTTGGGAACATCTTTGAGCTGCTCAGGATAACAGAAAAACTGATTCCCATCGTTTACCACAAGTCTTTTTTATACTGCAATGCGATATCTCTGATGGTATTTACGTCGTATCAACTTGCTGACAGGTAAAACACGTAATGGAAGTTGGCAACAACGATGTTCTTGTTTAAACAAATCCAGTGAACTCTAACATGACCAATATCTCTTGAACTTTGATTCGGGGGGCGGGGGGGGGGGGGCAGGTACTTTGTGGGAAGCTGCTACTGCCGCTAAAGAGGGAGAGGGTGTTACCGCTTCAAAAGACGTTTTTGGAGATGCCTGGATCCATTGTTTCATCAACGAGAAAGAACGGGTTTGGGTTAGTCTGGCTTCACCAGCAACGGAGAAATGACGGAAGAACCCGAGGCTGATGGAGACGTAGACACCATTTCGGCAGGTCGTGGTTTGAAAATGTAAGGTTGCGTCCTGGCCGAAGTGTCTTTTTTGCGGGTAAAAGCTGTCTTCTTTGCGATTTTCTTTTTCTGATGACGTTACTGCGACCTGATTTTGACATTACTGCTGTGTTTCTTTTGGGTCCGTTTGGTTTTTTTGGTATTGGCCTTTTTCATGGGGAGGACTCTAGGAGTATTGGGATCCCATTTTAAGAGGTACCGAACGATGACACCTCCTACATACTTACTTCAAAATGATTTGCTTTTTGGTTTGAGTGTCGATGAGAGATTCTGGCAGGATGCTACTTAGTTTCTCTCAAAGCAGCAATTGGTTTGATGTGGAATGTGAATGATGCTTTGCAGTAATTGATGATATGTCACCATTAACCACAGTAAGACTTCTTTGAGACTGGCTTCTAAGACTCAAGACATATTTGTGATGACGTACAAGACACAAATCACGTTGACGGGAAGACTAAACTGCAGGGATGTCAATTTAACGATGTGTGAGACAGACAAGGAGTATATGAGTTTTTTTAATAGATTATATGTTGTTGTTAAATAGACGAAGTAAACGTATACACGACAGGCGCTCAGTCTTTGTGCCACTAATGATACAGATGGGTACGAAATCGCAAATAATAGGGGTTGGATGGGCTTTAAATCCACCTGTAAATAAGCGTGTGAGGATTAAGCGGCATAATAGTCCGCATGAGTCAGCCAAGGTGTTTCTAATTATCTGGATAAGAACTGCACTTGCGATTTATTTCTAGGGCTATTAAACAAGACCACGTAATGAGTATTGAGAATAATGGTGTGAAGGGCTTCACTTTTTTGAAACAAATCTTGTGTGATGTAAATGATACTGGCATTACGACGATGCGCTTTGCGCTCAAACTACAGTTTAATTTCTTCTTAGTCTTCTCCAAACATATCGTCGAAAATGACCAGATAAGTTTGACTGGGGTCAAACACAACCCCGTCAATTATGCTTGGATTGCCTTCCACAAACACAATGGCATCACATTTACGTTCTCGCAAGAGGCTGTACGTCAATTGACACTCTTTAAAACAGTACACGATGCGTTGATGAGGACGATCGTTCAAATGATGTTTATGTTAAATTATGGTCTGGCAATTAACATGTTAAAAGGATGGCGAAGATACAAGGCTTCTCAACTAGCACGATTTGAGTGTTCGTCGATTGCTTGGAAAGTGGAGGAAGAGGGATCAGTGTTTGTGATAGAACGTTCGGAATTATTTTGGACTTGTTCATAATACTGTTTGTTTCTCATATATTTCCATTGTATTACTTTGATAATTGAATTGTTTGTTAAGTTTAAATAAACTTGTTGCTTTTGCTTCTTTCGGTCATTTTGTTTATTACCAAAGAGTCCCAGCCTGTGTATAAAAGTTCTGAAATTAAGGCTTTATTTCTTATGAGCTCGTGGATGAACTTGCTTAAAATTTATGCATGTAATAAATAAAATGAGCCGAGTCCATGCCATACAAATATTCTTCCCTTACATGTTATACAATCAGAATGTTTACACAGTGCTTAGATTGTCTCTGTTATATGGAAAAAAGGAAATATTGCCATTGTTCAAGACTGTCGAAAACTATGTCAACAGCCCAAATGTGCATTTATTGCATGCGCAAAAATGTTTGTACTCAAGTTAAGTGACCGCTGCTTACGACGAACAAATAAAGATCATTCCTGATAAGTCTGAAGTGTATGCAAAATAATCGTATTTTTCATGGGGTAATGCATTATTTATCGATTCGCATATTCACGAGCTCATAATTAAGTAAAATTTATTTCTTTTAGCTCCTTTTATAAACAATGACAATGAGACTTTAATATCAGTACATGACATTCGGATATTTATGAAACCTTTATCACAATGACAAAACTATTTATTTTTGTAGGAGAATAAGGATACCATACTCGGAAAGTATCAAACATTATTCAGACCTAAGTCTCCTGGACGTGAGACGCATCGCCCATAAATGATCAGGCACGGGTGTCACGTTTGGCTCCTGATAGGATTCTCCTTAACCTACCACGCAATAGCAGCAAGTAAGTTTTAGTCTCAATTTTCACAAAATCACAATTTTATCAAATTATTTGTAAAATTGAAAAACTGATATTCTCAGGTGTTTTCCTCTGTATGCATAAGTACACTTTTGTAAGTAAGTTGTAAGTATAAGTTTGTATGTATGTATGTATGTATGTATGTATGTATGTATGTATGTATGTATGTATGTATGTATGTATGTATGTATGTATGTATGTATGTATGTATGTATGTATGTATGTATGTATGTATGTAATTAGGACACTTTTTATTAGTTCTCATCTACTGGCCTGTGTATTATTTGCTGGATCAACAGTTAGATATAGTAAGGAAAAGGAAAAATTGTATATATATATATATATATATATATATATATATATATATATATATATATATATATATATATATATATATAGTACGTAGTTTATGACATTTATTTCTATAGCTTACGTTGGTCCCGGTGGCCGAGTGGTTAGAGCATCGGCATAGGATGTCGTGGGTTCGCTCCATTCCGAGTCATATCACAGGCGTTTAAAATTGGCACTTACATTCTGCCTCGCTTGACGCCCAGCATTACGTGTCTAGTGTTAGGACTGTTTATCCTAGTGTCAGGATAATGTGACTGGATCATGCTACACATCTGCTGCATGATAGACCAGTGCTAGACTGCCTCACTGCATACATCGTAGCGATATGATTGAAATAATTTTAAAGCTAAGTTAAAACTCCACCTGTATCCTTTTATGTATAAACATTAACTGTTCTGGCAATTTTAACCATTGTTACTGCCTATAATGGTATTTACATTTTATTTTATTTTATAGTCTGTCTGAATAGCCCCCACACTAACTGTTCTTAATACCATAGTATCATAAATTATTGGAACCAATAGTTTTTGTGACATATTTGAACATATCAAATATACCTGATGACTATTTTCTATCGCTGATAAGAAGTAAAAGTTTTCTTATGCATACATTGTCAAAAACTTAATTTTTTTCTCTGATTAAAAATGTCAGGGGAAAATAAACAATTAAGCTTGCTTTCAGTCTAATAATGCTGAGAGTGGATGTTGATGCTTTCACTTTAAGCTATATAATAATAAAAGATAATACACAGATAATGGCAATACACAGATAAAGACAATGCACGGATAATGACATTGTGATGTAACAGATTTAATTATTAGTAATGTACTCTCGCGGCAGTAAAGTAGTTTTTATTTGAAGGATTATAGCAGTGGATAAAGCAAATAATTGTTTCAAAAGGTTACCGACTGAAAGTTTACGTTTTATCATCTCTCTCTCTCTCTCTCTCTCTCTCTCTCTCTCTCTCTCTCTCTCTCTTGGAAACGAAAACCATAAAATAAAATGTATGAGTTGAGTCATGTATATGTTTATTTATATAGTACACATGTATGTATTCCACTATCACCAGTAGCGCAAGTTTAAAGTTAATAAAAGATAAGTTATATACATACATATATATATATATATATATATATATATATATATATATATATATATATATATATATATATATATATATATATATATATATATATATATATATATAGACTACGTTTAATATAACAATGTATAGACAGATGGATCCAAAGAGATATATGGGACAAAGTAAATTCTATGTATTGCTAACTTATTGGCATGATATTATAACCAACAATATTTTAAATAGGTCATACATTTCAACCCCTTTCCAAATAATATACGGAATCGTCAAAGGGTAAGCGACACATTCTTTAAACCAAATACGGTTAACTAGGTTTAAGCACAAATAATATATAAAATAGAAATTATGCGTTGCAAGCTATAACTGGTTCAATAAATTTTCACCTGTTTTAATCAAAACTTGACTTTCAGGGTTGAGGCGGGCTGGAATATTTTAAACCTAAAACAACTACTTTGTAGTATATCCAACTATATTAGGTTAAAACAATTGAATATTTTGAGATAAAAGAGAACAATATTCCAAGGTGCCCTCTTCCACTCTGCCAAAACAAATGACTGCTACTTTAGCAGAGTTTCTGTATCTGCGTGAAGCTAATATGGAAAATGTCAAAATGTCTTTTCTTACAAACGTTTGACATATTGCCATAATAGTTTTTAAAATTTTAAAACACGTTTAATTCTGGCTAATGTCAAATAAACTCGGTTGCTATGGAGGCTATACTAAACTGAACAGAATTAACCAAAAGACTTCACATTTAACATTTCTTGAAAGACTGACATTAAATGAAGTGGTTTTGAAGAAGGTGGGAAAAGTATACTTCATAGCTTGCTGCACTGGGCACCAAGATACCCACATTTGTTTGTAAATTATTATATAATTAATGTTTATTGCTTTGATATAAATGTCATCAGTGATTTTCTTCATGAGAAAATTTCGTTGATACATGCGTTTTAGTCTTATAGCCATTAGTGGAAAGTTATTTTTAAGAACGTTTTCAGAAAACGCTGCGTGTCCACTGCATGTTCCTCCCTTTTATATTGCCATTGATGCACACACATAAAATTGATGAAAATTCCATGACAAAGTTGCTATATTTCTTTCTTATCAGATGGGATGGTGGCAACGGTTTGTTGAAAAACCTTCTCAAAGTATGCAGCTTGAGCTTGATGATGGAACCAAAAGAATGAAATGTGACACAACTTCGAGTCTTTAAGTAACCATAGTACCACAATGCCTAGTATATGCCCATCTCGTGACCTTTTCTTTACCAATGTCCTGGAAACGATAAGCAGCAAAGCTGCCAGCTGCATCATAAACTATATTATTAGATAAAATTGCATCACAATATTTGAAATACTTAAAATAAAAAGTGATCGTCTAGATAAGTATGCAGGCCGCTGACTTTGACCTTAGATTTTGGGACAGAATACATAAATATTAATACATGAGACACTATGAAGTTTATATCAACAGCAGGCTAATGTTGCATGCATAAATGCCTTCATTAGTTCAGAGATGATACCTTTACGAGAGACAGAGGCTGCTGATTTATATTTCCTTGTAACTAACAATTGATGTTGTGTGTATTGTATCTCTAATTATGATATATAACTAGTTCAAGTTTCATTACAACATATTCAGTAGTTTAAACGTTATTCTCCAGAATATGCACAAAATCACATATTTACAATTTCCTTTGCTTTGCTGTGAACTTTAGCGAGTTGCAGGAGGGGGAGGGCTGTATGTATTTGTGTGACATGCCGTCTAATTACGTTATACACACGCATTGTTTTCATATAATCTCTTCATCTACCACACATTTATGGCAATCTAATTTAACATAAATATAGAATGACATTGTGTTAACATAAAATACATAATTTAAGAAGGTTTTAAACAATAAATTGCATAATTTAAGACGGTTGTAAACAATAATGCATCAATTGTTTCGGCATAATTTAATTTGACACCACCAGCTACACACCCTTTGTATCATGTACATGCAGTCTTCCTATTCTATTAGACAGCTTCAGAGCTACATCCTGAATAAAAAATAAAACATTAAATAGATTTAAGAGAGAAAAAGAAAGTGGAACAAGAAACACTATCATGGGCATAGCATATTCAGGATATTCTCTATAAATATCGGCTTATTTCTCAAGACTTTGCAAGAGCTTTTGACATGTGACGTCAACTGTCTGGCTACGATTATGCGAATCACAAAAGACCAGTAGGTAATCTTTACAGTGCTGAATAATACTACTCTTAACGGCTTTAAGTTGCAGTCAAGACATCACAAGAAAGTAAACTTGTAATGACTGTTACTTTCACGTTCCAGATAAGATCGTGATAGTATCACAAGACACATTACTCTAAATGTTTTATTTTTATTACACAACAGCGTCTGAACTAAAGCCCAACCATTAGATATGACTTTGTTTTCATTTTAACATTAAATAGTATCATGTGACATGACTTAGGCAGTGATGCATGCATACAATTATTTGTCTCTCACTATCCTTCAGAATTTGAGAGCTACATGCTGGACACAAACAATACATTAAAGGTAAATTAAGATGTGACCGTAACGTTAAAGAACACACTTTCGTAACCCTCCTCGAAAACACACTCTCTTAATTATCAAAACAATCACTCTATCGTTCGATACAAAATGTACAAAACATCATTCATACAATGTGTTAGACTCCGTAAGAAGTACAAAATCACACAAGTATCCATAACTTTGATACCAGACTTTCTTCAAGAAGCATGTACAGTGTAACTTGTAACAATATTCACACTGTATGATTGCTTACTTAAACAAACAAATTCATGATGAAACAACTCGACATGACAACATATGTTACAAAGCTTCCAGTCTATTCATCTAACGGAAGGACCTGATTTAGGGGCAATTTTTTCTTTTCTGTAATTGTTTCTTCTTCTTTCTGTTTTATAATCAGTTAGAATAAATTATTTCTTAGTAAAACATTTTTACAAACCTTGTTAGGTATTGACTTTATCTGTTGTTTTTTTTCTTTTAAGTTTCCTGCACATTTATTATTCAGTAGTGTTCCTTCCGACTCAAGTGTTTGAGCGAACCAGTTAAATTATAGAGAGCTGCAGAGATTAAATCAGTGAACATCAGTTTGACCAAGATACTTACACAGACATTACGGAACATATTAATTAAATTTATACAGTGTGTTTGAAACACTATACATGAAAATGTTTGGTCTACCTATATATCATTCACGGAAATAACGTGCATACTGATTTTCTCCTACAGGTTTGGGCGAGAACTGCATATCCACTGACGATTGTCGTGGCTCACACGTATATTGCTCCTTGAATTCGTCAGTCTGTGAATGCCAGGGGACATTCATTTCATCGGACGGGCTGTGTAAAGCAGGTAATTACGTCATAATTCAAAAAGTGTTCGGATTTATGTTTATAATTTTCTTTTCTTTTTTGATTTGGGGGTGGGGGTCATTTAGTTTGTTGTTGTTGTAATTATTGTTTCATTTGTATTTGGTTGGTTGATTTTTATGCCAAATATAACATTTCGAAATAAAACAACCAGAATGCTTGCAAAACTAAGTTTTCTTTACAATTAGATGGTTAAAGGTATTCTCTGAAAAAGATCAAAATGCAGGAACTTGTGAAGGCGTCGTCCTATATATGTCCTGCCCAATGGCGTACGCATTTAACAACAATATTCTGGAACCACATCTGCCCATATTTATTTGCTTTTTCTTTACTTATGAAGCATTCGCAATGTAAATTGAATTATATGTGTTTTAGATAATTGTTCAATTCATGTCAAATATGCATTGTCTGTTATTGGAAACTAACTTTCTAATGCGTTTTCATTGGTGTAGATGACACAATAAAGCTGATATATTCCTTTTGTCGCTTCTGGGAGGCAATCAGCGTTTAAGTTCATACATATTTAATGTGATGCGTTAAAGTTTGCACAACGGGATCAAATGAAGGATATGTAAAAAGATAATCTGTTAAACAAACCGTTATTTTATCTCTGGCAGCATACAGGGGTTATGTGTTTATATGATTTTCCGGAATTCATCTCTCTGAATGAAAGTTTGACGTTTGCGTTTTCCAAACACTCTGATGAGCAACATTTGAATTCTTCTGTTCAAGCCCTGGGAAGTAGTTGTGAGCTAAACCTCTGCCATGACAGGTATGCAATGTGCACTGAAGAATATATTTGCAAATGTAAGTACGGATATGTTCAGGACAACGGAATTTGTAAAGCAAGTAAGTATCCATTCTTACTTCTTTTCCAAAACAATCCTCGCAACCTAAACCTGTTGAGTTGCGAATGTCATACCTGTTCATGTACACAATATTATGATTAGATGGTGCAGAGTTATCGATCGAAGAAAAAGAGAGTGAAGGAACAAAGTCCGATTTCATTTTAAACAAAAATGTTTATTTACAAATTATGAGACAAATGCATCTCTTAAATATTTTCTCGAAATATGTTTAAAACACACACACACACACACACACACACACACACACACACATATATATATATATATATATATATATATATATATATATATATATATATATATATATATATATATATATATATATATATACATATTGTGCAAAACTGTCACGATATTACGACTGAATATTTAATTACTTTACAACGGAACGCTTTCTGTCGTTTAGGCAGGTTTATTTGCAGACGTTTAGCAGCAAGATAGGTGAACAAACTTTCTCTAATTGGGTTAGATTTCAAGCAAACAATTTTAAAGCTCTGTTTGTCAAATTAAGGCTTAACATCTAAAGAGCTCTATTGCCAAATTAAGGTTTTCTTGAAACCGAAAAAAATGTCAAAACCAACCAAGGCTGGAAACACAGACGCATATTTTGTTGTCGTGGTTTTGTTAGCTGATACAATTAAATCATATTATACAACAATAATGGTAGGAGAATCGTTAACAACAAGACGAGCTCGAGAGCAATTAGAGACAATAAGAGATTTATCCCCGTGACAGATTCTGTCAGACAAAAACTTCAACAGAGACAGGAAGCTCAGGTCGATTTTGCAACAGGTGCTGAACAATTATTCAAACCTGCTACAACAACCACTAAAGAGGTTATATATGCAAAAGAAGGACAAGAAATAAAGAGAGGTGTTCTTCTCGAGCTTGAAAAAATAGCAAAATAATCTAAACAAACATCACAACTGTTAGAATATCAAAAACAGCAAAATTGGAAGAACAAAAACGAATGAAAAGAATGAAAACAACGAGAAAAAAGAATTAAAAAAGCGAAAATCGCAAAGAAAAAGACATAAATCTTCAAAGTCTTCAAAGCATGAGTCTTTCTCATTTCAACAAGAAGAAATAACAGATGGTTATTTAGAAAGAATTAACAGATCACTGGATGCAATATCTCGCGATACGGAAGGTGCAACTGGTGAAATATTCGCAGCTGGATTTTCTCATTCTGGAACTCACGGTAGTCGTCAAGTTACCTGTCCTAATAATATTCTCTACGATATAGCACGATTAGAAATTGTATGTGGGGTAAACGAACTGGAAATAACTCACTGGAAATAATTAATGAAGCCGCTGAGATCTGCCGACGAGTATTTGAACGTGGTATCATTTATATCAGTGAATATCGAGAATTTATCGATGAATTCGTTGAAGATTACCAAAGTGACTAATGTCACCGGTTATTGATTGTCCGTGACGATTAGTCTCCGGATTAGAAAAATATTAATTAGATAAGATGATAAAACACTACAACCACAACTAACTAAACCATTACCTACGTAGTAAATACACGATTACCCTATTATAAGATGTATTATGGAGATGGTCTCTGTGATGTTGTTCAATTGTTATTTGCAAGGATGGCTCCAAAAATAGTACCAATCACAAAACAATTATCGATGAAAGCTATTGATGTTATTCGTGAGAAGGATGTTGGTTCTGTTGGTTATGTTCCAGGTAAATCATTTTCCGAGGCCGCAGAAATTCTAATCACGCTGATTCAACGACGAAGAAAAAACCACCACCGTGAAAACTATCATCTACGGAGATTATGCCTGCGAGTGCAAGTAAAATAATAAACAGTGCGGAAGATCAAAAATAGCAGATCCATAAAATGAATGATTTGATGCTCAGGGGAATATTACTGCAAATATGAAAGCGGGAAGTGGCCTGACAAAGTCATCGAGATAGCGATTTAGATCAAGAAATATAGAATAAAATGTTCAAATCTTCACCCGACCCAACATTGGATATGAATGTCTCAGTGCGCAAAGATGATTCTCTAAATAATTATCAGGTTTATCCGTATAACGCAATACAACCAAAAAACGAGGGAGAATCGAACTTCAGGTTCATGATACGAGTAAATACTTTATACCTGTTGAAGCATGTATTTGTGTAGAAGGAGAACTTGTAACAAATGTTGAAGCTAATAAGCCATATGACGCAAATCTCCGATTTGGTTTCGTCAAAAATGGTATTATCGCATTAGTAGCGTTACGTATATGATTGATAATAGAGAAATTAAATCTTTTCAGAATAATGTTGATATCGCTACAACAGTAGTGGAGTTAGCGAGATATTCAGATAATTATACAAGATCCGCTGCACCATCTATGATGTTCGCAAAGGATATTACTAATAATGCTGATCATAATCAGTATATTATAAGACCACCAAGAAATCTTGCTGCTACGGCTAATGTTAATGCCGAGAATATGATTATTAACAGTAATCTTAATTACAACCTAGGGTTTGCAACACGCGTATCAATGATGCGGAGAGCGCGTAGATTATTTTCATGCGCGATTCCACTATCTCATATTTTCAGATTTTGCAGAAATGTTAGAAAGATTATCTTTTGAGCGAAACATACAGTAGTCCTCGTGCGAAAATAATAAATAATAAATGATAATAATGCAATCTGGCGACATGCTGATCTTCCGCATGGTAAAGTAAATATTGCAAAACTTACACTATGTATGCCAACAATGACTCCATCACTTGTCGCAAATAAACATTTACTATCATTTATGAATTTGGGGGTAAATCATTGTTGTCATGGCTAACAGCATCAACAGCTAGTCTGCAGAGTGCCAATAATGGAGATTTTTCATGGCATGTTACATCACACAGGGGAATGTCTGCGCCTCGACACATATCTATTGCATTCCATGATGTTGCGAGAATAAATTCGCAAAAGCGCATCCATATGATATTTGATCAATTGGGTGTTAACCAAATCTCGTTAAGAATAAACTGTCAGCAGGAACTATCTGTGAATATTTTAATTAATTACTCCCAAAATCAAATAGAGCGCATATCATTGTTTGCTGACATTTTGGCATATGATCAAAATGTAGACGCCGCTCTGCAAATATCACAATTAGATTTTAGAAACCTATATCCGATTTATTACTTTTCACTGGAACATCTTGACTTAACTAGACAATTCGTCTTTGACGTATACTTCGACGCTCGTGTAAACCAATCCTCCTTCTAGTGATTACAGAACAATTGCTGTCATTATCAGTGATAAATCATTGCTACTCGAAGGTATTGGTGAACGAATGAGTGTAGTTGATTCGCCAATAGAAAACATGTAGTGGTCCGAAAGCATGTAGACAATTAGATTAATCTCGTATTAAATAAAATGTAATATAGTCACGTTAATATTACTCTAACTCCTGGTCAGATTAAAATGTTGCAATCGGATTCAGCTACAACAAATGTGGAACTAAAATATCGTTAAAAGACAATCAAATGTCTGGTGGTCAGAGTAAACTATCACTGACAGCTCGTCATATTAAGCATATCAATGATGCTAGCAAAAATAAAAACAGGTGTTCAGGTCACTATCTCTGCGTCCGCGATCAAAGACATGATAAATACAGGTGGACTATTTCCAATTCTCGCTGTGTTATCAGCGCTAATTTGCCGCCGTCGCCCCCACAGTCGCGAAAGCTGCCGCTCTCGGAGCTGTTGGTACCATCGCTGGGATGGAACTAAAGAAGGCGACTGGAAGCAGATACAAAAAAGAGACGATCAGTTAAAGTAAAGTGTCTAAGACTACCAGGAACTCCGTATTCATGGTACAGCGGAAACGGCCTGAGACTACCGCGTACAGTTTACTAGCACCATTGTCAAATTTTTATTTACTCGATGTTGCAAAAAATTTAGCAATAAAAAACTTCAGAGGTATTTTTATGCGAGATCAATTACCACAACAACCAAACACGACTGAAACCGGTATCATTAATCTCGATAACAGCACCGGACCTGGAACTCACTGATTTGCATACTCTATTGATCCACATGTAATTGTTTTTTTTTATTCCTACGGGTTAGCGCCACTTAAAGAATGTATGCGTTATATACATCAACTAAAATCTTTTCATAAAATGAAGACCTGGCACTCCACGCTACCAACACGAAAAATGACCGACCCACCAATATGCGGCCAGCAAGTATTAAATGTACTTAGCGCTGTATCATCAGCAACTAAACCACCCCATAAAACCGTACACGAATATACGAGTAATCGCTTTTTAGAGAGATCTTAAAATATAATGGTTGATCGCACAATGATTGATATATGGGGAAGATCTCTCTCAAGCCTGAAAAAACCCACCGGGGAAATATCTGCAACCAAAGGTGAAAAAGAAATAATCGAAGATGAAATATCCGAGATATTAAACTTCGCAAGTGTGGATCCAAACGAATTAGTCGTATTTCGTGACAAACAAGATAATTGAAAACGAGTAATGTTTCCTTGAATGATATTCTAGTTAAAATTAATGGATTAACCGAAATTTCCCTTGCGGTGTTTGATTCCACTGGTAAAATTAAACCAGGAATTCTTTAACCAACTGTGATAGATAGTATTGACAATCGAGTAAAAACATCCGTTGACACAATGAACTCGAATAAAATAACCGCACTCCGCGATCCAACATTGGACACTGATGCTGTAATAAAATATGTAAATGTGTTAGACAATAAACTAACGACGCTATATGGTGAACATAAAACCACGGATGATAAACTAACAACACTGCGAGCTGAGTATGATGTTCATGTAGGCGCGTTTGCAAACCTCCGTAGGAATTTTAGAAAATCGGATGAAACCACGGATAATTTCTTTGGTACTCCGATGATTGTCCCAATGAAATTTTCTGATGTTAAAACAAATATCGATACGATTAAACAAACACAGGACAATATCGTTAGTGATTTTCCTGCAATCGCGACCCGGCTTGATAAAATCAGAATACCATATAAACAAAATATCAATACAATGTACTCGACACATCTTGGATCTTTCGACTGGACACCTCAAAATAATAATATTAATATTACCGCAGAAGTCAAAAGTATCTATAGATTGACCCGGCTTTCACCAGTACAGTTTAATGTGTCATCGGTTACATCTACGGGAATTAATACTCCAAGTGCAATAATAGATAAGGGTGCCATGGAAACATTTACAATAACCTCTGTCAGTGGTAATTTAACTCGGGCATCAAAGATATACTATGTATATTTTGTAATTGATTTAAGTAAATAGTATAATGAATGTCCAACAATATCGATATGATCAAGTCCATGAGTTTCAAACTAAACTAAAATATTTTATTGATGAGTATAGCGCGAAGATAAAAAAATACCGCAGGCGAATTACCAGAGTTGACATTATTGTGTATTCAGTTTCAAGTGCAATTGTTGGAACGGGTATATTGTTATCAGCGATAACAGCACTGGCACCTGTAGTTGTCAAAATTTGTATGTCATGGGCGACAACAATTACAGGAATTCTTAGCATCATCACAAAATAATATTCAAATGCAGTCAGAATAAACTACACGAGTATATAATTACGTTACATATTTCATCAGCCGCATATTCCCAATTGTCGTCGCTGATATCATCTAGTCTCGATGACACAACAATATCAGATAACGAATTCTCCGCAATGAATGAATTCTACTACACAGCAACATCAAAATTAGAAAAACAGCACAATAATAACAATGGTGATGACATCAACATCAACAACGGAATTACTTCAGCGTATAGCAACGAACACAAATCCACCAAAGACAACGATGATCTCAATAACCTCAAAATCATATGGCGGTCAGCGACCGAAGAATTCCTTAATGTTTGCGAGTAAAAATAAACCAGACGGAAAAACAGACTAAAATATAGTTTCCTTACCATCTGGGACTTACCAAATCGAACAGATCAATAATGAATTACAGCGTAGAATAAAATCCATTACAACAAAAGAATCAAAAATCGCTATAACAGTTCAAGAACCAACATTATCATCCGCGATTGAGATAAACTCACCCGGGTACCTCCTATATATATATATATATATATATATATATATATATATATATATATATTTGAGTTCTATAAGAACCGTGTTAGGATGGCCTGAAATCCCACCTCGGACATCTTTACAAATACCTGAACCTAAAAAGTCTGGTTATGTCACAGATGTACTATCATATCATAAAATCACCCCATCAAACAAAGAACACATCCGCCGTATAAAAAATGCAAAATTAGGTGATCACTTTACATTTCTCGATAGGAATTACATGGAATGGGAATTTAGTTTTGAGAAACCTCTTGATACAATCACTGTTACTCCACTTCATTTAAGTAAAGTCCTTGCTTAATTTAAAGAGATTAATCATAAAACACAACTAGAGAGACTTTGACAGAGTTTCCAAGAACATCTTTTTGACATAGAGAGTTCACGCAGCGAGATCATAAAACATGCTGAGATATTAAATCAGTTTATATCCGACATGGATTATATCATCAAAAGAATAGTTCAGTTAATAATTGGTCATAAAGATGAAAAACTCGGTCGCTCTAAACAAACGTTTCCAGACGAATTTTCGTTAACAGAAGCTACTTTATCTAATTTCAAATTTCCCGAGCATGACGCAAATGAACTAAAAAAATCCGTTAATGATCTTATCAATGAAAATTTTTCTCTGATACTCGCCGCATGGATAAAATACCACAACCACAGGCAACTATCCTCAAACATAATAATGACCCAGACAATGGTGCGAGACATATTTCTCCTCAAAATGTGAATATATCTTTGGTGATTGCAGTAAATCTAATATGTGCTGTTATTGATGGAAGTTACCAAATAAATCTCGAAAGATCAAATCAGGCCCAGCAAGGATACATTTTATATTCGTTTGCACCAACTGTTCCACCCGATTTTTAATCATACAGGAACCCATCAGCCTAGTGTATATGCGATGTCATAATGATTCACTAACGAAAATTAATTTTAAACTCATTGACCAGTCCAATAATCTTATTGACTTAAGTAATGAATTACTACAAATTAGTCTGTATGTAAAGTGTTAAAGACTTTTACATAAATGGATTTTCATCTTAAATCTCAATCCTAAAATTATTTTCCTCCTAAAAGGATTTCCATCCTAAAGGATTTCCGTCTTAAGACTTTTACCTCAAGGAGTTTCATCGTGAAGACTTTTACCATTAACGATTTCCCATCTTAAGATTTCCCAGTAAGATTTCCGTCTTAAGATATCAGTGTTATTTTACTTCCGTGTTGCGCGGTGCAAAATAATAATAATAACACGACCTACTTTTACATTACATACCTAGAACTTCCTGCTAGCGTCTTTTCATTGCTTAATTTTGGAATTAATGGTTTTCTATACTTCATATTGTCTACCAAGGTCAGACCTAATTTTTTCTACTGCGGAAAGTAGCGGAATGAATTTATTTACATCGCTGTTAGATGCTGATGATTCGTTAACGACTTGTTGTATTTTCTTCAATGAATTCGTATTGGGATGGCAGAATATATTTGTTATTTAAAGCTATGTCTTCTAGATATTGAAAAACAGAAATGTCTGATCACAGTCTAATTTATCTGATAATTTTGTTTCTTGATTTTTCAAATCGGAAATTGCAGAAATTATGTTATTTATATTTTCATCATTCATAATATATATATATATATATATATATATATATATATATATATATATATATATATACATATATATATACATATATATATATATATATATATATATATATATATATATATATATATATATATATATATATATATCCAAAATAATGGGGGTCAATTGTGAAACGTTTTCTTTTTTAAGCATATATTTACAGCATTGTATATACATATTTACAATACGACACAATCTTTATTCGTTTTAAGGTGTTATTGACATTTTATCACGGTAGAGATATACATATAAAGCATATATGAAAGACCCCATGTGAACTCCTACAATGCCGTCACATGTTAGAAGTCCAGAGGTCACGTATAGAAAACAACATAACCCCGTTGCGAGCCTCTAACCTGTTCAAACAACAGTCTAGAACCTCAGATGGCGTGTTTGGTGGATGTCGATACAAGGTCAATACGACAAAGGATCATATTGTATATACAAGACTGCACATTTACCGTATGAATCTTTGGTATGCCACGGACAATCCAACAGGCTCAACGAGAGTACATATAAAATATACAAATATTTACAATTATATTCAAATATATACAATTACATACAATTATATACAATTTGGACAGTACATACAAATGATTATATAGGACGGCAAATACAGAGGATTATATGGGACAATACAACACATATACGGGGGCCCTTCTCTACATTCGACTGAAACTACTCTCTGTCATAAAAGTCGTCCGGAGAGAACGTAAAAACACATTCACACCGTGTAACAGTGTGACGGAGAGTTGTTTTCAGTTTGACTTTGATCATGGCTTGGAGCCCCAGTTGCAAAACCTGCCGTATACTATATAAGGTGACTTATACACGGTAATCAACAACAAGGGGTTGTGATTTGTAGTTTCGTTGTTCTTAATTGTGGTCATTGACAGAATCTAAACAAAGCAAGATACCTGACAGAAGTATTTTAAAAAAGAATGCTGTTGTTGTATATACTTATTTGTTTGACACGTTCTCTGACAGAATAAAAAATAATACATCAGAGATCAAATTAAAGATAATATGGGATTATTCCCATGAGATCGTAGAGGTATTTCAGTAACACAGAGATAACTCATATCGATGACATTTAAAAGGTTTATGCACACATTACTAAATGAGTTATTCCCCTTTGGTTATAGTGTTATACACACATTACTAAAAGAGTTATCTCGCTTGTAACAAAAATGGAGTTCAGATGTATGTAAATTGAATTTCATTTCCAAATCGCTTTGAAAGTGCTGACTTATATATATTTTCTGCAACACGTCGAACCAAAAGCATACATATATCAAAATACTTGCCGGCTTCCTTCATCTATTCAAATATTAATTCTTCGTTAGTTTCTATGTTGAGAGACCTGACGCGTTTTGCAATTTTTGGGTATTTTCCTGTGAGACCGCGTTTGGTAATCTCACTTTTTGTGATAACTTGAAGATTGTGCAATTGGTTATTTTTTGGATATCCATCAATATGGTCAATCACAAGACCACCTTTGATCAATCCGTGGAAACATTCGAACACGATTCTAGATAAATAATACTTTTTCCTTCCTTCAGTAAATCTAAGATACCCAATGATTATAACAACCCCTACCGTTTTTTCAGCTTGCTGTGTCTGACTACACCATCACGTGACGCTTCATAGCTGATGATCAATCGATGTGGTTACAATTCTTGGTTCATTTATATACATAAGTATTTATTTGTCTAATTAATTATTTGGTTTAATTAGTATTTATTGAGAATCTAGTAATATAGTCTTGAGGTGTTCTAATGATTTTGTTGTTGACGCTGTCATGGACAGAGTCAGGGCTAGAGTCCTTGACTCTCTTATCATTATAGCGCTTAAGCTCCCTGTATCGTTTATCACCACATTGCAAGCATATATGTGTCTTTACTCGCACTCTAACGTCGCATCGTATACAAGGTATAGGACCTAAGTTTCCTCATCGCACATTCCTGTGTGAATGATATCCACAGAATTCATTTCTGCATGATTTGTTACAAACGGTTACTGATCCTATCATAAACCATTTCCAATGTCATTATATATAAATTCTTTATTTAAATACTTGTTTTAATTATAATATGAAGGAGTTTTATAGATTATCCAAAATCAAACCCTGGAAATGTGTTAAATTCAATCTCGATAGAGTTTCCGTAGATGCACCAAATAAGGGTCTAACAAGTGATAGAGACATGATAGGCAAAATCCTTGAAGGGTTTAACGAATTTAAAGGCAATGGAGCATATCATTGTTGGTCAACATTTCTAATTGATGGTAGTGTTGATGCTACCATAAGGACCAAAGCGCAACAGGAATAATATCGCATCTTGACCATCAAAAGTATTTTTTTTAAGAGTGAAATTCATTATCCGTTCAGAAACAGATAACAGGATTATTCGTGGTAATTCGATCCTATCTTGAAAAATGAAAAGACTGTCACCGTTAGTCAGGATTCCAACCCAGGAGCGTGGACTGGAAATGGCAAACCGTATCACAAGAGAGCTTATCCTGTAAACCGCGGATGTTTATGAGATTTATCGGATAAATGAAAAACCGAGTGTTGAGAAATTAAAACCCATGAAATTGTCGTTGCAGACTTTGTCAGGTAAATAAATTGTGTAGCGGAACGAATAAAAGATCATTTTACAAACGCGTTACGTGAAAACAAATTGACAGATCTAAGACGTAAAAAAATAAATGAATGGGCACTAGTAGTCAAGGGTAATGAGGAAAAAGTTCAAAATGTGGCTGCGTTAGAAAAATATTAAAATTCCCAATAAGCGTAGCAACTATAACAGTGGAAATATTGTACAAATCGAAATATAAATCAAGGGGGGGCTCGAATCAAGATCGTTCATCATAATGCAGACGCGTGGTCTAACGCAGTAACAATATTTCCACGGGTTAGAACCATAAAATATCTACCCGAAAAGTTCTCCACAAAGAATTCGGGGGAGATGGAAATTTGTTTGCTTTTATTCACGCGGAAAGTAAAAGCGATCCTGATTCAGTATGGTTATTTCAGAGTTTTGAAGACGATTGTAAAGTTGACCAATTGGTAAGACCTAACGATGAAATATTCCGTACTGAATCTCTTCACGACGCGATGAGAAAACTAGCTAGGAAATCTTTCATTATGGGTATTAACGAGCAATTACTAACAAACTGTGTTATAATCCTGTCAGTTGCAGCTCATTTTGTGCGAAAGAAACATCTGAGGAAACCAACACGCGCTGTATTTCTCTCAGATGTTCAAGCCAGTTGTGTAGAATACAAACACGGTTGATTATGGATACCAAATATGATCCAAATAATGTTTTTTCGGTTGATATGGTGGCACCCTACCCACTCGATGACACGAGTTGCGATTAATGGACCACTACCCGATTTTGTTCTAACCGGATTCACTCGTGTGGTATCATTCGAGTTTGCCCAAGGACTTCATCCATGCTATTATGTTTGGTTTGGTAGACATATATCTGAAAAACATTAGGTACCAATAGTTTTATTACGGTATATGATCGATTGTAAAATCTGATATCGCTGACTGTCTCGGATGCAATTATATTATATCACGCGACTGAAATTTGGTTACCACAACATGATAGTCTTGAGAGTATAATTGACGATTACAAAGAAACATTTCATGATCTCGACGAAGAAAATATTGTTAAAGCGTCCAATGAGACCTTTGAGGTCAGAAATAAACATGCAAAGGATCTCGGTAGAAGAATAATTGGTAAATTCACCCAGGGTGGAGCATATGATCACAAGCGACATTATTCACGATTAATTCTGGGTGATGCTGAATACGATTTTATAATCGCGGATGCAATATCTAGAGATATATATGTCAATCGTAAGGATGCGTTCTTGTCCGATGAAACAAAATTCGGTACAATTGGTAGTTCGGTTGATGGAGAATGTCCCCCAATATGTACATATAAGGGCGTCTATGCTGGCTTATGCTTCTATCAATTTGCTATCGATGATAAATAAATTTCCTGAATTTGCGGTTAGAGTCGCCACTGATTCATTTTATATAGATATCACAAATAGCGAGGCAATGGCTGAATTTACAAATTCCGATGAGTGGTGAAGATCATGAAGAATAGAAAAAGAAATTTTACACGATTATTCTAAATCAACAGATGTTGAAGATAATTACATAAAAAAGAATCAAATATCAGAACTATCGAAAGCCCCTTCTTTGTTCGATCCAGTATGAAGATATAAAACCGTTTACATAAACGGATGTGGTGGATCTGGAAAAAAAACACGAGCGATCGAATTATTTCTAGGGAAATAAAACATGATTGTACTAACACCCGCACAAAGACTTGCCAGAGAGATGAAACAGCGAGGAGTTAATTCTTGCACTTATTACAGTTTCTTTCGATGTAAACGTGACGCATGGACTCCTGATCGTATGGTTGAGAAATCTATTCAGGAAATCATTATTCTTGACGAAATATTTACAGTGTCGCTGAATATATTAAAACATTTTCTGAATTGGCTCCTACTCAAGAATACAGCTGTGATAATGGGTGGCGATCATGGTTAACCACCACCATTTGTCGTGTTGTCTCCGCATGATTGGCTGAAGAATTTTGTAGATTATTATGAAGAAATAAACACTACTCATAGATCTATTGATCCAGAATTAAGTGAGTTGAAGAAATTAATCAGATTGCAACCGGATAAAATCCAATGTGAAATAGCGCGTGAAATAATTTCACAAACAACATCATTCTACTTGCCACTATCAAATCGTTTGGTCTTCACGCTTCCCAAAAAACGTTTAATAATCAGAGACACACTTCAAGTGCGGTTGTTTCAAATACATAAAGAAAAATTCGCAACACTTCCAGTGCCATTGTGTTATAGGTTTATGGATTCACGAAGACATAATATTGAAGCTGATATTACAGGACAGACTGAAAAACAAACACTCGTGCTAAATGATATTGTGTTGGCTGATATCAGTGTTGTCGAAGATGAAGACACAAGGACAGTACGATAAAGGATTATATTGTGCATACAAGACGGCACATTTCCCGTATGAACCCTTGGAATGCCATTGACAGTCCAACAGGCTCAACGAGAGTACATTTAGTATTTACATATTTATAGTAATATATATGTAATAGGAAGGTAGATAGATACAAAGGATTATATGGGACAATACAACACATATACGGGACCTTTCTCTACATTCAACTAAAACCACTCTCCCCATAAAATAACCACGAGAAAATGCAATAACACAGTCACACCGTGTGACAGTGTGGCGGAGAGAGGTTTTCAGTTGAACGTCGATCATGAAGGCTTTGAGCCCCAAAAGTAAAACCGGCTGTATGCTATATAAGCTAACTTATACACGGAACTCAACAGGAAAGGTTTGTGATTTGTAGTTTCGATTTAACTTAATTGTAATTACTGACAGAATTCAAACAAGGTAGGATACCTGACACAAGTAGTAAAAAAAGAATATTGTTGTTTTAAATACTTCTGTGTTTGACTCGTTCTCTGACAGAATACAAAAAATAGATCAGACATAGAATTAAAGATAGTATGCGATTATTAACCATGAGATCGTAGAGGTATTTCCGTAACAATTGAGATAACTCTCAACAGGATAATACATATTACAAAAAGAGTTATTTCCCTTACAGAATTGTACACACGTTACTAAATAAGTTATCTCGCGTGTAACGAAAATGGAAGTCAGATAGATGTTAAATGAATTTTTTGTCCATGGTTTTTGTGGAAAGAGCTGATTAAATAATAGGCGCTCAAATACCGAAGACAGAATATTGAAGTTGATATTCCAGGGCGCCTAACAGAGTCAGGGACTGAAAAATAAACGCTCGTGCTAAATGATATTGTAATGGTTGATATCAATGTTGTCGAGGATGCACTGCGCGCTGATAGATCTCCGTGGACGCTAGGTTACGCAATGATGATACATTCTTCGCAGGGATTGACTATATCTGATACGATTATTTGGATTGTAGATGATCGCATCGAATGATCTAATTTAGTTTATCTCGCAGTGTCCAGAGTACGAAGAATGAATCAATTTCGAAGAGTTGTGTTAGATGTTAATGACACCACAATCAGTGATATTGTCAGTAATGATATAATCAGAAAAAAACTCACTGGTTATAAACAGCAAGATAAAAAAAATAAACGAGAATTTGATACTGATGTAGAATTTATAATAATGCAGAAACAACAACAGAATAATCACTGCGCGAGCTGTTGATTTATAATGCGTTGGCAGTATTCGGATAAAGACCCCCGCCAATTTATCGAAGATAGAAAAAATAGGAGTCTTGGTCATACCAGAGATAATATGATGTTGACGTGTCTTGAGTGTAACAGACGCAGAGGTGTTAGTTAAGACCACGCGGCGGTAAGTGAGTATCTTTCGGGTAAAACTGAGTAGCAGTTGAATCTAGTCTATAGATTGCGAGTGTACCCGTGGATCTTGTTATGCCAGATATTTTGTGTGTAGTAACACTCTAGATAGGATCACTAGCTCTCTTTTTACCACCTTCAAATTCACCGGCTCGTACAAATATCCAACAGTGACATTGCCGCGTATTCGTTGTTTTGAAAAATCATTTCGCATTTGTACGGGTATATACTTTTCTTTGATCGCGATAACAGGTTTCAGATTAATTGTTCCAGTAATTTCATTATTTAGCGCAGTTATCACACCTGGTAATTTCTTGACCCATTTACGAGTTCGTTTATCTTCCACGAATTCTTTCGCGTATTGATATCCAAATAACCGCTCAGCAAGTGTCCGATTAAATCGTTCAACAATTGCTTGATTGTGGTGTATTGCAGTATGTCCTCGTCGTAACTTAGTATTATGATGCTTCATTGTTGATAACACTACACCCTGAAATTCCTGCCAGGTTCAACCTGTAAACGATTTGGACACTCCAGGACCTCGTCGATAAATCCTGTCATATGCAGAAGCTACTTCAGTTGACTTGATCAACAATGGTTCAGCTTCTTTGTATCTACTCGCAACATCCTCTACTGTTAGCGCGTATTTGTATGTCCGTTTATTAACAATATCATGCGGCAGAAATAATATATCAGCCTGATGATCTTCATTAAGGGCGCTGACATTAAAATGAGTGAAGTTAATTTGTTTAGGTGATGGTAGATAAATCTACCATATCGACTGTTTGGATAACCAATCGGTGGTATTTTTTTTTACTTTTGCCGCATTGGCGAGTTTATCGATTGCTGATTTACCCCGCCAGTATCCTCTTGGGGAATAATAAATAGATTCCATATTGTCATTAATTACCAGCACCAAGCATTAATTTACTTTTCATCGCCGATTTTATCAACCAGGATGCTAATTTTTCCTTGAAGAATTTATCAGAGATAGAATTCAACGCATGAATCAATTTCACATCTGCGATATGTCTATGTTGCAGATTGCTACTTTTATAAGCAACACCATGAGCATGACACACCTTATCAATAGCGTTTATTGGATATTCGCCGGGTCAGGGATGGTCTTGGCTATCAAGTCTGATGTCGAGTCTGGTTCCAGGGCCACCATAACTATTCCCTGGAAGGTGTTTTTCTCCTGGATATTTTGCCCATGGAGTCCCGGGAAATTTTGTCCATTTTGATGCAATATCACCTCCTCGTGGTTTAGAAATCATTACTTTATTTCATGGAAACAAATCTAAATTTTTTGGTACCACATTGTACACACTTATTAGCAAGTGCTGGTCTGTTATTGCTTGTTGTAATTGTTGTCAAGTCGTTTGTGCTAATACGTGTCTTATATTTAACACAATATAGATCCAAAAACACGAGCATCATGCAGCGCTACCAAATTCTATCGCATGATTAAAATTGGACCATCTGGAAGTGGCAAGACGCAGATGTTACTTAATCCAACAATAAGGTGGTTAAAATGGAACAAATTGTATTTGGTAGCACCATCTGTAGATGATCAGCGATGTTACGAGGTGTTAAAGGATTTTAACGTGAGAGCAAAATCGATAGCCGACGAAGATGTTATTGCATTTATCACTGGTATTGAAGAAGCGCCAAGTGTTGATTATATTGATGGTAGTATTAATAATTTAGTCGTATATGATGATGTGATGTTTGATAAACAAGCAAATCCTGCCAGGATATTTTCCAGAGATAGACATAAAAATACCGATGTGATTTATGTTACTCAGAGATATACACAAATACCAAAAGTGATCAGGGATAACTTAATATTCTTGCTGTGTTTAATGGAGTTGACACTCAAACGAAATATTTACCAGACCTGGTGCAGTGGAGATATGAATTACAATCTCTTTAGAAATTTCTTTGGTCACGCTCAGTCAACTCCACATGGATTTGTAACGATAAATTTGCCTGACCCTATATCAAGATATCGTATCGGACTTGATAAAATATTCGGTTAAAACCATAACAGCTAAAACAAACCACGACAACAAAATATGCGTCCATGATTCAAGCCTTGGTTGGTTTTGACATTTTTGTTTGGTTTTAAGAACGTCTTAATTTGAGAAACAGAGTTCCAAAATTGTTAAGCCTTAATGTGATAAACAGAGCTTAAAAAGTGTTTGCTTGAAATCTAACCCAATTAGAGAAAGTCTGTTCATCCTTCTTGCTGCTCCATTAATTGTTCTATTTCTAGCCAAACGAGAGAGTGAACATTAGATACATGGGTTTAACGGGGTCAGGGACACATCATTAGCCTCTAGTAATGTATATAATCCAGGTGAAAGGTTGTAATAATTACTCAGATAGTAATTGTAATATCCAGACGATACTTTAAAATGATTCATGGAACAGTACTTTTAATATTAATTACAACAGTGATCAATTCCTTTTTGATCACAGCATAACTTTCCAAAGAGGGGAAAAGCGCCTGTCTGAGAGCATGTGGAGTATCATTTATTTCAGTATAAGGTTATACTTCTCTACTAAAACGTGACACATCGCTACAAAGTCATGGTTAACCACGTTATCGGTAATACTCTACTTAATATGGCTATCACTGTTGACGTTTATTGCGTCTCACAATCAGTTAGATGTTTCTCTGGAATCTAAAACCTACTTATCGTTTGTACGAAAGCATCAGCTCCACACCAGGCTTCGATACTTAAAGTGACAAGGTACTAATGGATCATTTCTTAACGCTTGCCGTTCGTTTTGGACACTCGTACAAATCATTAATAAGTCCTTGCCTGCATAACATTTCTAATCGGTACAGTTTTCTCCTTTCTGACCCTCGAGTTTTCATCCTTTCTTTGACATGAGTATCATGTTTTGAATTTCATGGCCTTTCAAAACCAGATGCAATATGATTATTTCCTATATATTGTTAATGGTTGATAACTGAGCAAACCAAGTCAGTCCTTCTGAGATAGTATCCACTTTTCCACAACATTTAACCATCACTAAAGATAGTTACGTGACTTACTTATTCATTATCTACCTTCTCTTGTTTACTAAACATAATGTTTTAGCGCTTGAGATCCGTTACCTCCAAACTTTGTAAAAGAGCCTATTTTGTCCAAATCTGGCTTTTCGCTCGCGTAAAGACGAGAGTACTTGTTTAACGGAGTTAGTACCGTTCCATGTCTAAACCTATATTAACTGTAATATTTATGTATGCTCTATTTCCATTTTTCTGTTTCGTTTATCTTTAATTTTGCTATATGGTTTTATCACTTACCTCGCTTTTCTAACTTCTTTTCTCCTATTCTTTTGAGAACTCGGTGCGCTTCTCTCATTCTAACCTAACAATTTAGGTTTCCTTTTCCCCACTTTATTCCTTTCACGTTTGATTGGTTTCCTAATTCCATTTTTTGTTTCCATTTCTCAAACACGTTTTTCAACTTCCCTCCTTTTCCCTTGTATCATAATACAGTCCTTTTTTAAATTTAAATCTGTCAAAACAGAAAATCACAATAAGAGAATATGTTTTAGTAAACAGATTTATAGAAACTCTAACGAATGAGCAACGAGTTAAGCAATTAGTGCAATACCATTTTTGCGTCAAATATATTGTAACGAAACTACAAACGTATATGTGCTCACTCTAACTTTGTCTTGGAAGATGCCGCTTTGATTTAGAAACGTCAGACAAGGAATGGAAAATATAAATCATTATTTAATGCAAACTATCATATATGATAGTACCAAACTAAGAAATTGTCCCTTGAACAAATCAGCTGAAGACGATTCTGAGCTGTGTTATTTTTTGTTTATAAATACAACACGTACCTGCATAAAATATGTAATGGATCAAAGTGTCTAACATACTATGAATAATTATATTGAATCACATTTTTTTAATTATTCTTATCATTTACTGTACTGAAGATGCGTATTTAGCACAGTACAAGAATACATTAAGCACAGGAATAAATACATATTATTGCTGCTCATTAACTAGTCACTATCAACCCAAGAATTTTATATGAAATGTCAGATTGTATTAGCACACAATGTAGAACCAGTAAAGTCATGAGCTAATCAGCGAATATACTTCGTATAACACGTGAACATGGATGGAAAAAAGATTAATTCCAATAATAATAATAATAATAATAATAATAATAATAATAATAATAATAATAATAATAATGTCGCCTCGTGCATATTCCTTGATACGGACACTATGGATCATAAGCTGTTATCTACTTTGTATATGCATGATTCACTAAAATAAAAAACGGATAAAATGAACACATCAAGCCATCCTGCACTGGTGAACTGTATTAAGCCTTGAATAAGTTTTAATATATATATATATATATATATATATATATATATATATATATATATATATATATATATATATATATACCTGTTAATGCTTGAAATTTTTACTTACGTTAGCAGATGTAAAGAACATAAAATATCATTAACATATTAATTATTACTATTTACTTTGAGTTCGAGGATTCGATTGCGAGGGTACACAGTGTTACGACAGGTTAATGTCTTGTGTCTCAGAAAGTGGAACATGTGATTGTATAGAAGGATACCGTTTCCATTGGCAACATTGCTATCCAGGTATGGATCATTTGCACATTACTAAATCACGCTCTCTGTATCCACGAGAGTTTGTTGGTCAAAGGGATACAACTGTATTATCTGTATTGTAATAATTACATAGTTTTGTTATGCTGACTTTCGTGTGCTGTTTGTAGTAAATTAAAATAAATGTCTGAATCTATTTGTTTTAATACAAAAGTCAATTTTCCATAATTTGCATTTCTAGAATGTTCTTTCGTATTTTTTGTTTTTCATTCTCTATAGTTTGAATGTGGTATGTGGGCGTGCGTCAAATTTACATGCACATAATTCGAATCCTCGTGATATTTGTTACTTTCATCATTTGTTTCTATATCGAAGACCATGGCTGTATAAACAAATATATGGTCTATTACGTTCTGAGTATAATGATTACAAATTTAAATTTAAGCTTTAAGTAAAAACGATGCATATTTATATGATGGAGGAAGTCGACAAAAAGAGCTAAATGCAGCTCATCCTATTTATTTCACTTGTTTTAGATTACCGTGATAGGAAACTGCATACATTTCAGACAGCATATACAATTCTTTTTTTTAAAACTTATATAACAAACAATTCACATAAACATATTTTGAACTGATAAACGTGTTTAAATGTCTGTAACAATGAAAATCTCTTAAAAGTAACGAATATTTAAAAAGGACAATGAAGAAACAAAACTGAGGATGAAATACAAAATTTAAAGCCCAGTGAAATTTAAGTTTTCTGATTGAACAAAATGAACACTATATCTGGAGAAGCGATCAAATAATTCCGGTGCATGTTTTATAACTTTATTAAGTGTGCATATTGTGTATTGCACTACATACATAATTGTATTGTGTTGTGAAATTTGCTGGGTTTCAGGTACAGCTTTATTAACTGCCAACCACAATTTAAATCCTAACCAAAACGAGAAGAAGCAGAATAAAAATATATTATAATATTTGGCCATATTTGGATGCACATTGTTATCATTGTTTTACATGTAATTTCTTAGTTCTACATTACTATAAATAATCAATAACATAAGCTGTAACTTATGCAAATGTACAACAACCTAATGTCCAAGGGATGTCTGGTTTGGCTAATTTGATGAGATGTTAACTGTTTATTGGTAAATAAAGCTGTTATACAAAGATACATGAAAAGAAGTTTCTCACCAGATGCGAATCTTCTCTGTTTTGGTTTCAATGACACCATTAACTTTAATTCATACATATAAGTACAACTAGAGAGTCATTATATGTATACACAATGCAGACAAAGTTTATTTCTGTGTTTACAAGAGACAGAGAGAGAGAGAGAGAGAGAGAGAGAGAGAGAGAGAGAGAGAGAGAGAGAGAGAGAGAGAGAAAATATTATATCTGTTTAGAATGCACTTAGCTTATTTTAGTTACTTCATGGTAAAAAAATTTGTTGATATTCAAATATGGATGATTATCTCTTCTTTTAGGAAAGAAACTCCTAACATTCTCTTCTTAAAACTGTAACGTGTCGAGTTTGGAGGTAAATAATATGGCGATATTTCTAAGATATGTCTATATGTTGCTCCCGAAAAGTGATTCCAATTCTTAAACACTCATGTCCTTGAACTAAGATGTATATGTTATTCATAGATTTAAACGTTCTGGTCAGTTTGAATTATTTTCACACTTGTCTCAATTTGTATTCGGCCATTAAAAGTAACTTGTAAAATATTGGACCACATACTATTTAAGACCATAATATTTGCAAAATATCTTACAAGCGCTCTAATTTGTTCTGAATCTACTTTGGTTGAAGTGTTTTTTCAACGTTTAAATTACAATTATTATGACAATACCAAGATTGTAAAATATTGCTTGTTGACCTATTGATGGAATTTTACTAAGATTCTTATTTAATGATTTCTGTTAGCTATGGTTTTCTTAGATACTACGTGGTACTAAGCTTCTTTTTATATATGCTGTGAGTGAAATACACAGTTCATTTTTGTAGATTATCCTTCCAATCCTTCCTTAATGACGTTATGATAAACGAAATAATTTAGAAATTCACGCGTTCATTGTTTCATAAATCATTCAGAAATATGCTTACAGTTTTTAGTTAAGGAAGCATGCTTTCATACGGATCTCTTGTATACCATCATTTGGCTGTTGAATAAATTTATATCATCATATGGTTCTCTGACACGTATAGTAGTAGTTCATTTTATTCCACTGTCATAACTCTAAAACAACGACACATAAATGAATAAATGCAAAACATTATCATCAGCAGCATGCACATACTTTTTATTCCAAATATTTTCTGTATCTTACATTTAGACAACTTAATCTGAACACTCGATATTAATATTTCCTTTAACATATATCCTCATTCTCAAACATTTGCATTTCTTTTATGTTTCAGCCATTGGTGGAAACTGTTCTCAGTCATATATATGTGGCAGTGAATATTATAATTGTTCAAATCCATCTTATATCTGTGAATGCTCAAATGGCTACGTTGAAAAAAATGGATACTGCCATGCACGTGCGTAATTTAGAGCAATACAATAAGAAAATTATACGTTAGCAATTATAAATAACAAATTATGAAGGTTTTATACATTAAAATCTGTTTTATATCTTCCTTAAATAGCTTGTTACGTAACATTTGGTCAAAACTATACATAATTTTTAAAAAAAATTCTGAAGCAAACTTTCATATATGAACTTTATGATATTTATCCTCCAAAATAAACATAGGAAGTAATCCAAAGATAGTACCAAACTTCAATATGGTTAACATATAGTGATGTAATAAGATTTGAGAATGCCCACTTAGTTAAGTTATGGTGGCGATCGAATTATTGAATGACGAGCAAACAGAAGGAACGAGGAAATGAAAATTTCGCATACGTATTGTGAAGGACCTATTTAATTAGTAAGATATCTATTGTGTACTAAAACAACTGAGAAGAGCTCATTCAGTGCAACCTTAAATATGACTGGGAGTGGGGGTGGGGGTGGGAGCGGGAAGTAGGTGTGTGAGTCTTCTTCTTTAAAATAAAATGAGAGATAAATAATTCCTGTTGCCTTAAAAACAAGATTACTGGAAGTATAGTATTATAATTGAATGTATATTCTTCAAGAAGATGAAGATTTACTCTATAACAAGCGCACTTTTATACCAGTTCATAAAATATTACGTTATAAAGTTCAAATTATCGACAATATTGATCATTGCTAGTGCTTGGATCGGAATGTTCTCGAACGGATTGCTATCAGACCAATGCCTTGTGTAGATTCTTCAAAAGGCTAGGGTCCTCTGTATGCGTATGTCCTGATGGGTTTATCCAGAGTGGAAACTACTGCTTACCAGGTCTCTCTCTCTCTCTCTCTCTCTCTCTCTCTCTCTCTCTCTCTCTCTCTCTCTCTCTCTCTCTCACGCACGTACGCATATACACCCACACAAACAGACGCGCAAAATAAAAACGGACGATAATAATTACACTTTTTTTAAGACTCATTATGCTTGTTGTTGTATATACAGGACAGGTTTCCTAACGGTGATACAATTAGATTCAAGGGCAACCATTCCGTTTCCCTTTTTTACAGATAAAGTATAATTATTAACATGGTATATTGAAATAAATGCATTTAAAAGTGTTTACTGCATGAGGCGAGCAAATTACTTGATTTTTATAAATGCATTTTAAATTGTTTCCTTTGAAATGCAACTGATAATGTAAGAAATGAAAAGCAACTATCAGGTTCACTTTACCGTCCGTCCATGTTTCTATTGCAAAAGATACGATCGAATGATAGACAATATCTTTCGTCGAGTTCATGTACGTATATAGTAATTGTATTGTAGGAGCTCCTGTACATATATAACCATCATAGTGTGGGTTACTTCGTGGATTATTTGCTTGCTAATTGCATCATAAATAATTCTTTACTCGTGCTAAAATGATATACTGACAAAGTGGGTTTTGTCTATCCGAAGATTACAATTTTGTTTTGTGATATTTGTCGATAATAGGAGTTAGAGCTGAATGCAAAACTGTTGGACAATGTGCTGACGTCAACTCGTATTGTGATTCGGACTTAACATGTAAATGCGAATCTGGATACACAGAGTCAAGCAGTGTTTGTGCGAAAGGTAGATACAGAACTTAATATTTATGAAAATTATATCTCGGCATGTTATGTTAGTAAAAATGTATATTTTATAAAACAACATGGCCGCTGTAAATGACAATTAGAAGAAAGAAAGAAAGAAAGAAAGAAAGAAAGAAAGAAAGAAAGAAAGAGAGAGAGAAAAAAGAAAGGAAGGAGGGAAAATGAAATTATTTTCAATTGTGGTATTTTAAGCTTCTGTTGGTTGTTAATGTATTTAGAGATTTATCCTTTTCGCAGCAAAACTATGCCCTATAGAATGAAATACAAATTCAGACCAGAGGTTTGAACATGATGCAAAAGTTAATTAAAGTTGAAAGAGGATTGGTGCTTTGGGAATTATTGCTAGAGGAAGACGTATATTTTAGAAAGCTCAGAAACAATTGCTTTAGAGTTGAATATACAATTTCTAACATCTTGTCATAGTCCCGAATGTGCTTTAAGAAACCTTTTATATTTAATTTTTCACAGCGGAATGCATTACATGTTATTTCTAAGTCCTGGATTGTGTACATTTGCTGTTGCATTTTACAACTCCTGTTAATTCAAAATGCTTCTTAATATATATATATATATATATATATATATATATATATATATATATATATATATATATGACTATTTTGTTTTGTCCTTGATGTGTTTTGCAGATTCGGATACCTGCAAGCCAGAAGATTGCTATCGTCCAGTCTTTACGTGTTCCAACATTAACTGCACATGTGCCCCTGGATATGTGCAAGAAAACAATACTTGCAAACCTGGTGGGAGATATATCCTATACCAATCATAAAATAAAAAATGATTGACTCATTCTTGTCAAAGCCTATCAATGTCTGAATCTACCATTTGTGCTCTTCAACGTGATATTGGTTTGGCAAAGACGTGAAACAAATAAGATAATACTGAGAGTAGTCATTTTATTAATCAAAACATCTTATAGTGTTCAAGACTATGCGTACTAATTTCATTTACGCTTCAACAAGTTTTAGAATAAAATAATAATTATCTAAAGTAAATATTTTTGTTTAAATACCAACATTGTTTAAACAATAATAATAATAATAATAATAATAATAATAATAATAATAATAATAATAATAATAATAATCTATATACTGATGTCTCAAATCTTTTTAAGTTTGATTCTAAAGTAAGTTCATATCCTGATTTCTTTTATCATATAGATTTCGGTCAGCCATGTGGATCAGATACTTGTTCCGATATATATGCTTCCTGTAGCAACGCCATGGGAACATGCCAATGCACACCGTCGTTTATTTATGATTTCCAAACAAGAACATGCAAGCCAGGTATATTTTCATCCTTGAAGCTATTCACTACCATATGACAATTAAAACACAACTCCGTTATTTCATAAGGATGCCTACAATGCTACGACCTTTCAAAAGATCTTGTCAACATCAAATCAATGACTGTATATTCATTTTTTTATTATTGCTCGTATGTATTACGAAATGGATAAAGAGTTGTTCTTTATTTAAAACCAAACAAGAAAACGCCTGTCACTCTTAAGTAAATATTTTCAAAGTTGCAGAAATACAAGGGATCTTTGACTGATAGATCTAACATTATTTAAGCACAATGTTTCTCCAGCTGTAGTCCATTTTCTACGTCTTATAAATATAACATGTTCTTCATATTTTGTTAAATATTTGTTAATGCATATTCTCTGATTTCTTCCTTGCAGATATTGAAGCTGATTGTTCAAGAAGAAATTGTTTCTCGGACAATTCATTCTGTAACAGTGACAACATTTGCGAATGTATCATCGGATATACATATAAGAAAGGGTCTCAACAATGTGTACCGGGTATTTATTTATGAACATTTATAACTCGCCAAACTGAAAGCTAAACTTACCATAGATTATCAAATGAAATCTTACCTGAAAACGAAATCCGAGATTCACACATTCATCGTTTCATAAAACATACAGAAATATGCCTACCGTTTTACTTACGATGATACTTTCATATGGATATATTTTATACCATCATGTGGCTATTGACCAGATTTATATCATTACATGTCTCTCTGTCACTTACGCAAGTTAATATTTTCCACTGAAATGCCTATGCCAATGTCTAAGACATAACACAACCTTAAATGTCAGCCGCACATCGTTTGAATTAGTCCAAACAACACTCATACTGGAACAAAGGTCTGTCCATTTTGTTCTGCCTTTACCGCCCTCCTTCAGTAGATAAAACAACCTGACTGAATCACTCGTTTTAGAGCAGTTTCCGAATATCCTGGGGTATAGAGACTCGATAGGTGGCAACCTGCTTATTCTTGGAGATTTCAGCTTTAAATTTGACTGTCCTGGAAATGCATAAACATTAAAACTCCTATATTCCATTCATGTTTTCAACTGAAAACAGTTAACCAACCCACCAATGAACATGGTCACATTCTAGACTGGATTTTTCATAGACCGAATGATACTATTATACACCGTTGACTACGGTCCATCCTTGTATCCAACGAACCTGCATCAGATTACCTATGCATCATATGCCATCTGGACGTATCATTCCCTAACCCTCCACCGTTATTTTCTACTAAGAGAAACCTCCGTATGATACCATGAGCCAAATTAATGCATAGCATGTAAGCAAACCTAACTTCTTGCTTACCTTCTTCATCAAAACAACTCGATAACTGCCTGCGTTCATTGCTTGAAAAACTTGCCCCAGTCACCAACTGCAATGTACCAATTTAAAATGATTCTCCGTGATATAGCAGTGTAAGGGACCAGATACACACTGCTTAAAGAGACCGGCGTAAAGCTTAGAGACTTTCCACCAGACTCAAGATTTACAAACAAATATATGAAGCCGCTAAGAAGAACGTCACAACCATAGTCCATTTATCCAAATTATACCACTACAGTACTAAGATCAAGGACAGTTCCAGCTGCAAAAGCTCTTTGAGATTAATAACAAACTAATGTCAAGGAACAAATGTACACCCCTTCCAACTACCCTCTCTTCAGTAGATCCTCCGGACTTGTTTGCAAATTTCTCCCTTGACAAGTTACAAACCATTAGAGATAAGCTTGACGAAACATTTTCAATATTCTCGTCATCAGCATACAGTTACGATACAGAATTTTAGCGACAACCGTTAGCAGCATTATTTGAACCTGTTTCTACGGACAATAAAGATGAAGTGTGCACCAAAGATATGTGAACTTGATCCAATTCCAACATCACTGCTGCTTGAGTGCTTAGATCCAATATTGCTCTCACTAACTGATTTCATTAATACCTCTCTCTCATCCGGGGAGTTCCCATCATTTTTCAAAACTACCATTGTACAGCCTCTGCTAAAGAAACCAACACTAAACCATAACTCCTATACAAACTCTTAGAAACTGTTGTTCTAACCCAACTGGTATCTCATCTGAATTCAAGTTGTCTTTATAGAAATGTCATCATCATCATCATCATCATCATCATCATCATCATCATCATCAACAGTCTCCTGACCTAGTGTGATCGTTTAGACACTGTGCTGCTGAACCTCTTACCAGCTCCCTCCACTTGTCTCGATCATGTGTCAATGCCTGTGTCTCTGCAAAACTTTTACTGGTCCATTCTGTGATGTTGTCACTCAACTTTTTTCTCTTTCTACCTCTCCTTCCACCTCTATGGACACTACCCTGCAGTACTGTTGTGGATAGACTGTTGGCTCTAGTGACATGGTCATACAATTTGAGCTTTCTCTTTTTGACAGTGGTGAGGAGGTCTTCATAGTGGCCTTCTTTGTGCCCGATGGTGTTACGCACTTCTTCATTTATGATGTGGTCCATGTAAGAAATGCCAAGGATGGTTCTGTAGCATCTCATTTCAAGTGCCTGGATTCTTCGTTGTAATTATGCTGTCAGGGTCCAGGCCTCACATGAATGCAGAAATATTGAGATGACATGTGCTCTCAATAGTCTGATTTTAGTTTTCAGACTGATATTTTCTTCTCTTCGGATGGGTCTTAGCTTTGACATAGCTGCCATTATTTGTGCAGCTCGTGACAAAATTTCTGCTCTTGATCCCTCTTCCGTGATTATGGAACCAATATATTTTCAATGTCCCACTGTTTCCAGTTCCTGTCCTCTGCCTTTAATCTTGGTTGAGATTTGTCTGCCACTATTTGTCATCAGCTTCATCTTTTCGGTACTTATCTCCATGCCAAATATGAAAGATGTTTCATCCAGGTTGTTCACTAATGTGTCAAGCTCATCTTCTCTGCCTGCCAGCCCATCAATGTCGTCGGCAAAGTGGAGGTAGGTGATGTTACGCCCTCCAATGCTGACTATCCCACAGTGGTGTTCCAGGACATCACTCATGATGCGCTCTAAGTAAATGTTGACATGCGTGGTTGACAGGAGACAGCCTTGCCGTACTCCAACTGTTGTCTTGAACCCGTCCCCCACAGAACCGGCGAGCAATTACTTCACTAGTAGCCTTGGTATACAGCTGCTTGATGTTGCTGGTGTACGTTTGACCCATGTTGTACCTCTTCAGTGTGTCCCACAATGCCTCATGCCACACTCTGTCAAAAGCCTTTTGTAATCTATGAGCACTTGATAGATGTCGTGTTGATACTGTGAGTACTTTTCACACAGAACCCTAATATTGAATATTTGTTCTGTTGTGCTTCTTCCACTCCGGAAACCGGCCTGTTCTTCAGCGATTATTTCGTCTGCTTGTAGGTTCATGCTCTTCAAGATGATCTTCAGCATCACGTTACTAGCGTGGCTGATTGAACTGATGGTTCTGTAATTTTGGCACAGCTGGAAATTGCCTTTTTTGGGCAGTGTTATAATCAGTGACTGTGTCCACTGTTTTGGCCATTCGCCTGTCTGCCAGATCTTGTTTCAGATTTTTGTTAGTAAATCTATCACTGATTCCCCACCATTCCTGATAAGTTCATCTGAGATGTTGTCTACTCCAGCTGACTTCCCATTCTTCAGTGCTTTTTTTGCTGACTCCACCTCTTCTTTGAGAATGGGGAAATCATCACCATTTGTGGAGTTTGGAACTTCAAGCACCTTGGGGTCTCCTGTGGAGGAATGATTTTAGAGTTCTTTAAAATACTCAATCCATCTTTCTGCAGTGTCACTTGCTTCTGTGAGGCATTTTCCATTTTCGTCTTGAATGGTACTTACTTTTGGTTGCTTCTGTCTTGTAGGTCTGTCTTATACAAATCTAGCCACCCAACTAAAGTTTATGCCAACATCCAAGGTGTAGGGAGGTGCATTTCTGATGTAAAATCATGGATTACATGTAACAAGCTGGTGATAAAACAAGCCATTCTGATCAGAACTCAAAGACTTTCTCATTCACATTCTTTACCTCAAACAATAAATATCAGCAGCATCAACATTAAATTCAAACAGTCAGTAAGAAACCTAGGTGTTACTCTGGACAGTGTTCTCACATAGCACCAGCTTATCATGAACATATGCAAAGTCGCATATCTTGCGCTGAGACGCAACATCTTCATTCGCAAATATCTTTTAGTTGTAGCCCCCCAAACACTTGCGTGTTAATTTTTCCTTTCAAGGCTTGACTATTGTAACTCATTCCTGTCTTGTTCGTCTCAATATCTACTTCGAAACATCAAAAAGATCAAACCAGAGCTGATCTTATCATCCTTAGAGTACCACGATCAGAGTACACGTCTCCCCCTGATCTCTACTCTACACTGTATATCCATTTGATTCAGAATCAAACACAAAATGTGTTAGGTTTCAATGCCAGACTCTAGTCCAGCCTCACCCATGTGTATGCACCAGAAAGATACTTATGCTACTCTTCTAACACTCGTATTCTCCTTATTCCTACCCTGAAAACGATGTCATATGGACAACGTTCGTTTGCATACCAGAGCCCAGCAACATGGAATGAATTAGCCATTGAAATTAGACACAAAGAGAGAGCGATCACTTTCAAGAGTTCTCTTAAAATTCACCTTTTTCGACTGCAAGAACAAACTTAAAGACCTACTAATGTTTCCTATCCTTAAATATTTTCAGCAATAGTTTTATTTTCTAGTTTCATCGTGTTTGTTTCGCTTTTTTTTTGTAATCATATTATTATATATGTTGTAAAGTACTTAGAGATTCTAAATATAAGGCTATATACAAAGTCTTCATTATTATTATTATTATTATTAGTAGTAGTAGTAGTAGTAGTAGTAGTAGTAGTAGTAGTATTAGTAGTAGTAGTAGTAGTATTTAATGTTGTAAAGAGCAACTCTTTCCTTTAACTCACCATTCCATTTTCCTGATACGAAATAAATATTCGGTAATTGATTTCTCACAGTTAAATTTAAATATCGAGTAAATATTTGTCATTCTTTTTTAATTGTTTTGATGTCAATAGCTGTTCGAGAGTATTGGGGCTAGTATGCAAGAATCTGCTTTAACTATAATTTGATTCTAAAGCTTAGTAGTATATGAAGTCAGATGTTGAAGCATCGGCGAGTATTTGACTGCAATTTGGTGTCTGATACAATAGATATCGTTGAGCATTTTAATATATCGTTTCTTCTCAACAACTAGGGCTGGGAAAAAGCTGTACATGGTGGTGTGCTTCAGGTGCGATCTGCATACATGGAGTATGCCAATGTGATGTAGGTTATGGAGAAATAAATGGATATTGCTATCCTGGTAAGTAATGTTTGTTTTACGGTATATTAATTTCGTCTGAACAAGGAACATTAGTAATACTAAGTTGCTATTAAATAACTGATGTAACTATGTGTTACTTCTAGAACTGAGTTGTATATGGAATCATTTATATTACAGATTATCATGAAAGAACTTAAAACACCAGATACGTGATTTACTGAAAATTGCCCTCTCTGCTCTGGCCGATATCGATATGTATTTTAATATATCATTTAGTATCAACACATTGAGTAGGAAACACAGAAAAAAATTGTTTTAAAGACAATCGTAACTTTGAAATTTGACGAAATGGAAGGATTGTAATATTTCTTTGATAATGTTCTAATTGTATTTATAGAAGAATAATCTTCCATAAGCATTGATGCAATGTTTACATTTTAGAAATTTTACTTCAGTTATATTAATGCATAGTCAGTTGAAATCGATTTGTGTCGATTTAACATCACAGTATGAAACAATATGGCAAGTTGTTACAAGTTTCGTAACTAAGAAAGGGGATTTTGTAACCGAGATATTGTAAACGCTACAACTAAAATACTCACTACCTACAGAACCCTTAAAAGTGTTTTCCCACTGAATTGTTGTTACACTTAATATTGATCTTCTCTTGTTCTTAATGCGGTTTTGTATCATAATACTTTAAGAGGAAATTGCAAATTATCGAGTAGGGAAAGGGTTAGGGGCTTGTTATAAAATAGACAAAATATTCACATAGACAAGAAAATAAATTATACAAACAAATCTGCATTATCACATGCAGTTCTAGTGCATTCTATTTGACCTAATGTAATGAAGGAACAAACAAAAATATCAGTCTTTTTGAATGCATGCATTACTCAGCGTTGATTTAATGGTTTACATATGCACATAGTTATTGTTAGTGAAAACCAGTTGATCTTCATCAACGGCAAGGTAATGATTTAACTGATGTCATAATTATACATCCACATGTTATCATCGTACTTAATCGGGATACAAATCAGCCATAACTAAACTTTGCATATTCCATAAAATGTCAGAGTAAATGAAGGTGGTTGGTTCAAATGATATCTGATACACATAACGAGTATATTTAGAAAGACTCAGTCAGTGTGTACAATATTATAGTGTGTGCACATTACATGTAGGTAACTCCCGCATATAAACGTAACAGTCTCCATCCCCATTACCCAGTCATATACAGGTTGCTCACCCATTTGGTTCACACACAAAACTTTAAAAAAAAACTGTATTTTACAGTTTATTATGATACTAATAAAGAAATAACAGAAATAACATCCCTTTGTGTCTATCGAACACCTCTCAGAGTCCTCTCACTCCCACAAATGCGGGAGATTCTACACGACACCAATCTGAACTGGTATTAAAATTAACTGTTGTAATGGACCACTAGAGAAAGTTTTGGACCAGCTAACAAAACATAAATCAGCGCCTTGATGATCTGATTGTCTAAGTGTCACTGTTAAACCGTTATACGTCGGGCGTTAAAAGTGTTGCCTTATTATGGTGAACTGTCATATATAAATTAGCTATGTTTTGCCTTCCTCCATTACTCCCGCTTCGTAGACAGTAGGACTTCCGTCTGACACCCCTAACCGTCTGAATAAATACTCGGTAAAGCGCCAGCCGTGTGATATTTAGCGACATAGTTTACTAGGTTACAATATATCTGTTATTTTCGTTCCCTGGTTACAATAGCACAGTGGATCCTTTCTGGCGCATACTTTTATTTACATAAATGAACTCTTGTCAGCCTTCCTTTCAAAACGTTCCTTAACAAGCTAAGGCACTATTTTCCCTAAGATAATAAAATTCCACTACCATTCTGTCTTTTGGTTCCCTTTTGCCCAAGTGATCTTCCATACTGAACTTGTGCTTTAACCTTTAGTACATTTGATTGATATTATTGGAGCATGAATAAATTAAAAAAATTCCTGCAGCGTGGTGTAATGAATGATCTTCATAATGGTCTCTAACGATATAAAAACGTATAATTTCCTTCATCGTTACGTTGATTTGTTAGCCCAATCTAAACTTTACCTTTTATCACATCTAGATTGATACACTCTTTGCTATCTTTTAAATTCGTGATTTGGAATATGAGCCAGGCTCCATAGAATTACATTATTGAGGAATCACCTTCGCGCATTAGCTAAGAAAACTGACAGCGACATTTCTGATAATAAGTTGATAAACCGTTAAATATTTTTGCCCATTCACGATAACTTCATTCGCATCTTAACATATTGTTTTCATGTTTAACTGCACGTGGGCGTTTACATATGAAATTGTTCAATAAATATAATTACTTCTCTAGCTTAGGAAAATGGATATTATTGTTAGCAGTAGATTTATACGTACGTTGGAAAATATTTTGCTCTGTGTGTGTGTGTGTGTGTGTGTGTGTGTGTGTGTGTGTGTGTGTGTAATAAGAGTGTATAAACCTCACTTTCTACAAGCTGATTTTGTTAATGGAGCATAACACGTATGTTTGAGATACCTGATTCGGATACTTTAGCGACTGTGAGAATGTTATGAACTAATAAGGTAATTCAAAGCAAACAAAATGTGTAATACATTAATATTCGCGAATATCGCAATTTATTACACTAAGTATTTTGGCAAAGCACTGGTATAAAAACGCAGTTGTATATAACCCAGCTATTGAATATTCACTGTCTCTTTTTCAGGTGTTGGTATGACATGTGATAATTCTAATTTAACATGCTATGGTGATCATACAACGTGTTCTAAATTTGTATACATCGAATATTCACTGTCTCTTTTTCAGGTGTTGGTATGACATGTGATAATTCTAATTTAACATGCTATGGTGATCATACAACGTGTTCTAAATTTGTATACATCGGCTACTACAAATACAACCACGAGCATTACAGCTACTACTACTATTACAACTATCACAATTACTACTGCATATGCGATGCTGGTTACAGACAGATAGGATACAGATGCATTGCAAGTAAGAATATAATAAGTAACATTTCATTTTTTTAAATTAAGAGAAAATGTTCACACCATATACTATACTATGTTACATTCTTTGCTGATGTTGGGTGATTTTTTATGGTGATTTGGCCATTTGTTATGACATAAAACTGTAACTATTGGAAACTGTTGTTCTTTCATGACAATCGCACATGAAACGACATAGAGGATGTGTGTGTGTGTGTGTGTGTGTGTGTGTGTGTGTGTGTGTGTGTGTGCATAATATGGGTGTGTCAAAGCCTAATATAAAAGTCGAAGTCAAAAGTAAATGTAACGCATAATCAGATCTCGCCTATTGTATATTGTGTACATTTCTGAATCTTTTCACCAGAATTCAGCCTTAACTGATGCTCCATTTTAAAGTACACACACACACACACACACACACACACACACACACATATATATATATATATATATATATATATATATATATATATATATATATATATATATATATATATATATATATATATATATATATATATATATATATATGAACGGTAGCATAACTGCGTCTGTGTCTATACATAGATAACATTTTAACCATTTTGTAATCTATTTCATAACAAATAAACGATAACAATGTAACTTTATTTTAATTTGCTCGTTGTACGTGCTTTGAAATTCGTATGCGTTGTATGTGTACACATTTTCGAACACCATGGGCGTTCATGGAAGAGCATTTAACTAGGTATTATGCATGATCCCTCACGATGATATGGTATGTTCTTTATAGACCTGGGTGCAAACTGCAGTCATGTTCCATGCTCCAGTGAAACTATGAGATGTTCTAACAATTCAGTATGTGTTTGCAATGAAGGGTTTACTGAAAGCGATCCAACATGTAGAACAGGTAGTTACGCTTTTCCTCAAAATTATTTTAACAAATGGTGGGCTGGTTATTTATTTATTTATTTTTTTATTTATTTATTTATTTATTTATTTATTTATTTATTTATTTATTTATTTATTTAATTCCCATGCAACCGCTCCGGTGGCCTAGTGGTTAGAGCGTCCGCCCCGGAAGCGGGAGGTCGTCGGTTCGATCCCCGGCCGAGTCATACCAAAGACTTACAAAAATGGTACTAACAGCTGCCTCGCTTGACGCTCAGCATTAAGAGGTTAGTGTTAGGACTGGTCGGCCTGGTGTCAGGATAATGTGACTGGGTGAGACATCATGCTACATGTCTGCGGCATGATGTCTCAGTGCTAGACATCACTATAAACTGCCTCAATGCAGACATCGTAGCGATATGACTGAAAAATTTTTAAAGCTACGTTAAAAATCCTAATCAAACAAAAAATTCCCATGCAATGTTCTGCTTTATCAATTTTATTTCTTTTGCCATATAAACGTGCGCAACAAACTGTTATTCAGATTTAAATTTAAATCACTTCCTGGTATAGATCATTGGGAAGAATATCAGAAACAGGGATATACTGAACATTAATTGTCCTAAATGACAATATAGTGACATACTTACATATCACCTAACCATTTTGTGATGCAACATTAACATCCATACATTGACAAATCCTTAAAAATGTATAGCCTAATTATTATGATAAATGTGTAAATAGCCGTTCTGGAATGTGCTAAAGTACACACAGTGTGGACAATGGAGGAAACGTGTGTTTCCTGCAACTTAGACTAATTTTAGTCTAACTGATACTGTCTAAAGTCTTTCAAATGAAACCGAATGATATACATATTATCTCAATACGCAGTCCTGATTTATGAAGTCCTGCTCCTGACAAACGTTTCTCTATAATGTCAGTGATTTTTCGTTAGATAAAATTAGTTTTAAAACAAGAATATGTGTGATTGACCTTGCCTGTATAAAGTTATGTGATTTAATATATCACAATATTCTTAAATTGACATTATGATGCTACTATGTTAATATAAACGATATAAAATAGTAAACAAATTAACCCTTACGATATGGCAACTGTTGTTTTCTCTTAAGATTACAACCATTGAAAATAGTTATAACAAATACATTATTGTCACCATAATGAGAGCATTCTAAAGTAATGTCTAAACATTAATTATGTAGGTAAATTGGTTTATTCTAACAAATCACCGCTCACCAAGGAAGTAAATCCTTTCAGATATAAGAATCCTATATTTTAATCCGTATATTCTTAGGCTGCATGACTATTGACACAAACACATTCACCGCTTTTGACTTGGCCGATTATGAATTAATATTTGAACTAAGTCGTTTTTGAGTTTAAGATTACATATAGTATTGATTTAATGTGCTTTGTCCTGTAATTGAAACTAAGATTTTCTTGCAAGCACGAGACTCGCAAATTCTGACTGAGTATATGTTCTCAGTTCCTTTGACAGTTGTGCTGAAGATTGTATTGACGCTTTATTGCTAGCACACAAAGGACCTTTAACATTTTTGGAGGTAGCCGAGCATATTTATTAAAAATTAATATCTATGTTTTGAACGTTATTCAAACCCTACATAAACTTGATGGCACCAGCAAATAATCATCAAGCTCCATGCAGTCTGCATTCTGGTACAACAGGAAAATTTACAGCCGATGAGATTTTGAACTAGTATTGGAATTGTCAATTATGTACAAGAAAGAATATGTTGCAACAGTTTCACTACAATATTATAATGCAATATTAAGCTAAGTTGCCTAATATTTGGAAAATAACTGTTATAGATCAGTTAATAATGACATCAATTTATATGAAAATTGTAATACTTGATACCTATTAATTACAAAGGTATATGGAATTTCTATACATTCGAATAAAACACATTCTTTTATTGACAGAGTTTCAAATTTCCTGCAGTAGTCATGAATGCATGGACGACTCGTCGAACTGTAGTATCGAAAGCAACTGCAGCTGTCCAAACGGATATAAATTAGTTGATAATAAATGTAGGCCAGGTTTGTAACTTTATGTTTCATTTCAAAGCGAAATAGATCTTCTAACATAACAAAGCAGTAACTGACTAGTACAGTGGTAAACTAAAATAAAAGTTTCCGAGAGGGTACAATGTTTCCCATTTATAATATAATGTATGACACAATTTGTTTTCACAATGTAATGGTTTGTTAAGTACTTGAATGATACGTTATTTTATGTCCCTTCTTTTCAATGAATATTGTTTTCTTATATGTCTTTATGTGTAACCACAGAGCTATACAGTTATTGTGTGAATACAACTGTGTGTGCAGACATGTATGCTGAATGTAGAGGATACTACCCATATCTATATTGCCAATGCAAGCCTGGATATAGTGAACGCAATGGGACGTGTACGTCAGGTAAGCATACAACTGTATCCAGTAAAGCTGTGCAAGTGAATAGTTAAAAACAAAGAAAATATGATGATAACATCGATTGTTATGCAGATCTTTCAAAGCACTGTACTAGATTTGGTCTTTATTTGACAAGATGAGATTAGGAACATTCAATGGCACCTGAAGAATGATTTAGGGAGGGATCTGTACAAACAAATAATAGTTGGCTATTAAAAGTTTTACGTCTGTAGGCCAAAACATGTTTTGAGGTGAAATCCGAGAAGGAGTGCTTGCTCTTTTATACGGGCGTATCTAACCTTACTGCTTCACATTATTGGAACATGAGAATTGTTACTATTAAGTTGAAATTTAGTGTGCTGATAAATGGGATTGGGTCAGCTTTCTGATAAGTGATTTTACTGTTCAATATTATTGATACTGTAGAATAACATAGCATATTCAGGTGAGACAGAATATAATGTTAATTATGACTGCAAAATATTTCATAAAAATAGCAAACATCATTTTTGGTTGCGTTACCTTTGAGAGCATATAGTAGGTGCTAGATGTCTTACATTCAATGACGCATCAGTTAAAAGTATTTACGAACATATTCTACCTTTGAAATGCCAAATACCCATCAAGAAACCGATATTCAAAATAAAAAGCATTATTTCATGTATGAACGCATTATGCTGCAATGCTCTAATGTATAAAAGTATTAAAACAAACGTAGTAACATATTAAATCCATATTGTTACAGTTACAGTTCCACCTTGATCAGCAATTTCTATATTTACAGGATTGTATGGCCTAGGTTCTCATTGTTACAAGGATGAAGACTGCTACCTACAGTATTGGGAAAACACCGATACACATTGGAATTTGTCAAATGACCAGTCTGCATCTTGCATCGACAATATTTGCAGCTGTAAGCCAGGCTATGTTGGAATGGGCAATAATGGATATTATATTTATTACAAACAATGCCTGCCTGGTATGTTACTGTTTATTCCTTTTAAATTTAATATGTACTGTTTAAGCCCTGGTGTTGAAATATGTCAGTGGCGTTAAATGTATTGCAAATAGAGTTAGACTGAAGCTGTTTTTTCAGATGGTGTCAGATACAAGAAATATCATTAACAAGGAAAGCAAGAAAAGTGTTTTCATCTTTGAGAATGTTCTCTCTCTAGAAATATACTTTGTTTAAAGATTTTATATTATAGAAAACAAGTAATTCACTCAAATTAGTAAATCCTTTCTTATCCGTTAATTGATCATTTCGTATCAGTCATGTGTAGCTTCTTACACTACGGAATTTTGGTGGTTATGTAGGATGCACTTGTTCTGTCTTCTTTGTCTAGAAAAGAGATGGTCTTCTTGTGCAGGGTTCGCAAATGATTAATGCGTTAGACCTACTGTTACGTAGGTCTATACATTCGTTACGCATATTATATGGATTTATATAATAGTTGTAATTTGTATTCATAACCGTAAATTGCATAAAATATCTTTAGTTAGATTTCGCCTACTTGTGGTATAAATTAATAATGTTTCCTCTAGCTTTTATAGGTGTGTTATAGCACAGCACCTAAACGTATGTCTGCATGTTATTAAGGAAACAAAATATCTAAATTTAAACATGATAAATTCTTAACAGCTTTCATAAGTAAGTGCAACAACGTCAATAAATATTTGAGCAGATCGATCATTGACAATGAAGTTAATAATAAATATTTTTATTACCAGCCAGAACATTACGTGCAAGTCAATGCAAAAGGAATACAATAAATACAGCATCAAATGATACAGAAGAAAGAATAAACTATAAGAAAGAACAATATATTGGAGAAATTTACAGGAAAAAATACAAGTTGAAAATGAAACTTTAAATATAGGATATTTAGTTTTTGCGTGCATTCATTTTTCTTATACCAATAAAACATAGCTACAATTGATGGTCTCCCCCTACCCGAAAACGAAATATATTTTACCGAGTCAATTGATGATATAAATATTAATGATGGTTCTTCAATAATAATGTAATTATGTAATACAATTGCTATTGAGTCCGATCTTCATTAGGTGCAGCAAGTACATTCATTTGGAACTAATCACCCTTATTGAAAGGCTAACTCATAGAAAATAGCTGGTTGGGATATATTTATCTTTCCAGCGATTGCCCAGTCTCAGTTTCTAGTTTCCTTTTCACTTTTAAAATAAAAAACACATGACAGTGACACCACTGAATGATGTTTGAATTGATCGTTCTTGTAGTCATCCATAATCTGTCGAACAAGTGCATCCTTGCTAAAATAAAAGTCGAAATATTTTTTTTTCTCCAATGAGTCAATGTTGTATCGTATTCATTCCAATAGGTAAACAGGGTGTATACAGCATTGAATTCCACTTATTACTCTTATAATCAATCCCTGACCTCCAGATGGTATTGCAGCGCTCTGGTGGCCTTAAGCGTCCGCCTTGGATGCGGGAGGTCGTGGGTTTAATCGTCGTCTGAGTCATACCAAAGACTTACATATATGGTATTAAAAGCTGCCTACCTTGGCGCTCAGCATTAAGAGGTTAGTATTAGGACTGTTCGACATGGTGTCAGGATAATGTGACTGGGTGAGACATGACGCTGCATGTCTGAGACATGAAGTCTCAGTGCTATGCATCACTTTAAACTGCAGACATCGTGGCAATATGACTGAATAAATGTTAAAGCTACGTTAGAAATCCAAATCACACACACACACACACACACACACACACACACACACACACACAATTGGTACATTAGGGTGTTCTCCTTTTGGCGCTTAAGATTATGCTTGAGTGTATACAAGGATCTGGTAACACACAATATCAAACGCATTCGTTGACATGTGGAACAAAATCACCATCAATGTTTACATCCTCTGTCAGTCAGTCCAGCACAGCATTGGTACATTTCGTAAACGTATCACAAGGGTCTGTATCCATTACTTGTATGTAATGATAAATATAAACATAATGACAAAAACCAATGAAAGTTACACCCTAGACTGGACCGATATGAAATGCTTTCAACTGAATTTCATCTTTAGATATCAGTCATATTGATGTTGTATACATACAAACATTTCAGAGGCCGGTGTCAGGTTCGTTGCCTAAAATTATTCGTGAACCAGGCTGATTATTTATTAATGATGTTATTTAATTACATTAAATAAATACGATTCAGATACGCGCGCCATTACGATGGAGGAGTTAGTTTTATCAAACCCATTTACCTTTATCCATTTGTTTATTTTACAAAATCGGGCTTCTCTGATGGCCATTTACTCAGATAGATGCTTCCGATGAATCATCATCATCATCGCTCTCTTGGCCTAGTGTAGTCGTTGAGGAACTGTGCTGCTGAAGATCTGACCAGTTCTGACTGTTGGCTCCAGTGACAGGGCCAAACCATTTCAGCTTTCTCTTTTTGACGGTGGTGAGGAGCTCATCATATTGGCCTACTTTGTGCCTGATGGTGTTAAGCACTTTTACATTTCTGATTTGCTCCATTTAAAAGATGTCATGGATGGTTTTGTAGCATTTCATTTCATGTGCCTGGGTTCTTCGTTGTTGTTCTGCCGTCAGTGACCAGGACTAACATGAATACAAAAAGATTGAGATGACTAGTGCTCTTAATAGTCTGATTTAGTTTTCAAACACACACACACACACACACACACATACACACACACACATATATATATATATATATATATATATATATATATATATATATATATATATATATATATATATATATATATATATATATTCGGAGAGCCGATGTTAAGTTCGTTGCCTATTATTATTCTTGGACAAGACTGATTATGTACTAATGCTGTTATTGAATTACAATAAATAAATATACGATCCAGACTCGCGGGCCGTTAAGATGGTAGATGATTTACATTATATATATATATATATATATATATATATATATATATATATATATATATATATATATATATATATATATATATATATATATATATACTTCGAAAACACGTTATGCAAGGAATTATGGAACTACTTCGGTGACGTTGCATTATCACCGTACACCAAAGGTTCTCATATCCGTAGCATGGTGCGCTGCACCAAACGCTAAACAAACTGCAATTCGAATCGTTGATAGAATCAAACTGTTGTTACAGATTGTATAAAGAATTTAAGATTACAAATGATTCATTCTCTTTGATATCAACTACAACGATCAGTATATTGAGCACCATCAAACATTGAAAGAAAGGTTTAAATTCCTCATGCATCGCAATAGATAATGCTTGCTGAGATTGGTACAATTATTACTGAAACAGCTCAACAACGATATATCTGATTTGGAGATTGCAAATCTGACAACGGGCAGTGAATGTGAAGGTCACATTTAGAAAAACAATGCCTCATTTCAAACGTATATCAGATCCAATATTTTACATGGTCGCATATATGTTGGTTGATCAAAGCATACGAGATTTTCAGTTGTATTCACACCCTGTTTGGGTACTGGGTCTTCCATGCAAGGCCTTCTGGGAAATTGAGGGAAAATATGTATGCAACGACAACGGCAACACGTTTCATGCCAAAATCCAAGTTATATTTGTCAAAAACGGAATCATGGAATTGTTCAACAGCGTACGTTATTCCATCGCCTGTGTGTTCAAAAAGCACTGTGAGTTTATATAGTACAGTTTTGTTTGATCGAAGCATGTCTTTGAGAGTGTTAAGGCCTTCGGAAACATTATGAATTAGGGCGTGGCTTTTAATAGTCTTCTACAAAAGAACTGGCGGCAAACAGCATCTTGTTATGAATAATTAAGATTGTGAGACACGTTCATGTCCAAACCTGCACAATGCATTTTCCACACCGTTAAATCAATAGAGAGAAAGGTCGATAACATTGATTACGCGGTTTTACTCAGATGTCACATTAGCAGCAGCAGGGCGAATCGGACAACTTGTTAGAGGCGTCGATTTGGCAAACGAAGGCTTCGTCGAAATCGAAAACAAAGCGTCAATTTGGCAAACTAAGACTTCCCCGTAAATATTTTATAGAGGCTCATGGGCAAAAAAATAAGACGCCACAATTGTTTTCGCGCCACCTGCTGCTCCTATGGGGTTAACAATTTTTCTACGATAAATGTTGCTACGATTTCAACCGAATATTTGATCAAGTCCGATACGATATCTTGATCTAGGATCATGCAAATTTATCGTTACAAATCCATGCGGGATTGACTGAGCATGACTAAAGAAATTTCTAAAGAGATTATAATCCATATCATCGCCGCACCAAGTCTGGTGAATATTTAGTAGCGTATGTGTATCAACTCCGTTGAATGCAGCAAGAATATTGCAGTTATCTCTGATCACTTTTGGTATTTGAGTGTATCGTTGAGTGACAAATATCTCGTCAGTGTTTTTTCCCTGCCTCTGGAAAATAATCTTGCAGGATTCTTTTGATTGTCTAACATTACATCATCATATACGACCAAATTGTTAATGCTTCCATCTACGTCTTCTATTGCTGGCGCTTCGTCCATATTATTTATAAACTCTATAATACCCTCGCCGGTGATTTCTGCTGCTTTTTCGTTGTAATCATTTAAACCTTCGTAGCACAGCTGATCAGCTACACTCGGGGCTATTAAATACAACTTGTCACATTTCATCCATCTCGTCATTAAATTAAGTAGCAGTTGCGTCTTGCAACTTCCAGATGGTCCGATTATAATCATACGAATAGAATTTGGTACCGCTGCATGATGCTTAACTGGTTCTCTTGTTTTTGTCGCCGAATAATCAATTACATTCATGTTATTATAAATATATTATGACTCTATATTGTGTAAAATGTAAGAAGCGTACTGGCACAGATGACTTGACGAGTACAACTAAAAATAACAGTTCAGCAATTTCTTTTAAGTGTGTACAATGTACCAATAACTTTAGATTTGTTTCTATGAAATCTGCAGGTAATGGTAGCATTTCTGATGATTTAAAAAGAAAACGACGAGGTGATATTGCCGCCAAGCTAACTAAACTTCCGGGAATACCATGAGCAAAATACCCAGGAGAAAAACACCTTCCAGGGTATAATTAGTGTGTACCCGGAACCAAACTCGATATCAAACTCGATGATCAAAACCATCCCCGACCCGATGAAAACCCAATAAACGCTATTGATAAGGCGTGTCATGCTCATGATGCTGCTTACAAAAGCAGCAATCTGCAACATAGACATATCGCAGATGTGAAATTAATTCATGCGTTGAATTCAATCACTGATAAATCCTTCATGGAAAAATTGGATTCATTTTTTATAAAATCGGCAATGAAGGGTATATTAATGCTAGGTGTTGGTAATTAATAACAACATGGAATCTATTTAATATTCTCCAAGAGAATACTGGAGGGGTAAAGCAGCAATTGGTAAACTCGCTAGCGCCGCAAAGGTGAAAAATACCACTGCAGCGGATTGGTTATCCAAACAGGCGATATGGCAAATTTATCTACCACCGCCTAAACAAATTAACTACTCGCATTTTGATGTCAGCGCATCTAATCAGGTTCATCAGGCCGGTATATTGTTTCTGCCGCATGATGTTTTTTACAAGTATGCGCTAACCGTAGTTGATGTTAAGAGTCGATACAAACAAGCAGAGCCGTTAAAAACAAAATCATCGACTGAAGTTGCTTCTGCGTTTGAAAGGATTTATCGAAGGTGTCCTCTGCGTTTGCCAAATCTATTACAAGTTGATCCTGGCAAAGAATTTCAGGGGGCAGTGATATAAACAATGAAGCATCATAATGTCACCATCAGACAATGACATACTGCACTATATCGCGATCAGGCAATTGTTGAACGATTTAATCGGACACTGGCTGAGCGGTTATTTGGATATCGATACGCGAAGGAATTTATTCAGGATAAACGATCTAGTGAATGGGTCAAGAGATTACCAGGCGTAATTACCGCGTTGAATAATGAGATTACTCGAACAATCAATATGAAACCTAACAACGCTATTAAAAGGAAGTATATACCTGTAAAACCGCAAAATGATTTTTCAAAACAACCAATACTCGGCAGTGTCACTGTTAGATATGTTTGTGAACCAGGAGAGCTTGAAGGTGGCAAAAAAAGGGGCTACTGATCCTAATTGGAGTGTCACTGCACATAAAATATCTAATATAACACAATCTACCGGTAGACCAGCAATCTATAGGTTGGATTCAACTGCTCCTCAGCAAGGATTTACTCGTGAACAACTACAAGTGATACCCGAGGATACTCAATTACCGCCGCGTGGTCTTAACTAGCACCTCTTCGTCTGTTGCACTCAAGACAAGTCAGCATCACATTATCTCTGGTATGACCAAGGCTGCTATTTTTTCTGTCTAGGTAAATTGTCGAGAATCCTTATCCGACCAACACCAATTCATTATACAATTGCAACTGGCTCAGTGATTATTCTGTTGTTGTTTCAGTGTAATGATTAATTCGGCATCAATATTAAATTCTCTATTATTTTTTTTATCCTGTTGTTTATAACCAGAGAGCTTTTTCTGATTATGTCTTCGCTTACAATATCACTTAATGTTGTGTCATGAGCATTCAAAACAACTCTTCAAAGCTGATTTATTATTCCTACTCTGGACACCGCAAGATAAACTAAATTCGACCATTCGATGTGATTATCTATAATCCAAACAATTGTATCGGATACAGTCAATCCCTGTGAAGAATGTATCGTCGCTGCGTATCCTAGTGTCCATGGGGATTTATCAGCGCGTAATGCATCCTTGACAACATTGATATCAACCAGCACAATATCATTTAATACGAGAATTCGTTATTTACTTTGTCCTGGAATATCAACTTCAATATTTTGTTTTCGTGTATCCTTGGGTCTATAACACAGCGGTATTGGAAGTGTTGAAAATTTTTCTTTATGCAATTCAAATAACTTCATCTCAAATGTGTCTCTGACTATTTTTCTACTTGCCACTATCAAATCGTTTGGTCTCCACGCTTCCCAGAAATCATTTAATGGTGTTTCCGAAATTAATTCACAGGCTATTTTACATTGGATTCTATCGGGTTGTAATTTAATTAGTTTTTTTAACTCGCGTAATTGTTCATCAAGTGCTCTATGATCGGTATTAATTTCTTCATAATAGTCTACAAAATTCTTTAACCAATCATGTGGAGACAAACCGACAAATGGTGGTGGTTGACCATGATCGCCACACATGATGACCTTTGTATTCGCTAGCAATAGCCAATCAAGAAATCTTTGTAATACATCTAACGACGCTGTGCATATTTCATCACAAATAATGACTTCAGGAATATATTTTTCACCAGTCCATTCGTCGCCTTTCCATCGAAAGAAACTGTGATAAATGCAAGCATTAATTCCTCGTTGTTTCATCTCTCTTGCGAGCCTATGGGTCGGTGTTAGCACAATCATATTTGATGCGTGAAAATCCGTTGGAGTTTTCTTACGAAATAATTCAATCGCACGAGTCGTCTTTCTTGACCCACCACATCCGTTTAAATAAACTGTTTTATATCTACATATTGGATCAGATATCAACCGTGCATTAGATAGTTCTGATATCTGATTATTTGTCAAATATTTAACTTCAATTATAACATCTGCTGTTTTGGAATAATCACACGGTATTTCCTTTTTAATTCTCCATGATCCCCAACTTTCGTCTGAATTAGTGAATTCAGCCACTGCTTTTGCTATGTTTCGCGTTTATATAAAATGAATCAGTGGCTACCCTGACCACAAATTCAGGAAATATATTTATCATTGCAAATAAATTAATAGAAGCATAATCAAGCATAGACGACCTCAAATGTACATACTGAAGATTTTTCCATCGTGGTAAGTAACAATTGTACCCGTCGGACAAGAATGCGTCTTTACGACTTACATATATATCTTTATATGTTACATCCGCGATTATAAAATCGTATGCAGCATCATCTATAATTAACCGTGAAGAATATCTGTTATTGTCTTATTTTTTCCACCCTGAGTGAATTTACCGATTATTCTTCTACCGAGATCTTTTGCGTGTTTATTTCTAACTTCAAAGATCTGTTTGGACTGTTTCATGATATATTCTTCGTCTAGATCAGGAAATTGTTTTCTATAGTCGCTGATTATACTATCAAGACTATCAGGTTGTGGTAACCAGATCTCAGTTTGCGCTCGTTATGATATAACTGCTTCACTGACAATCAGCGATATCAGCATTTTAGAATCAATCACATATCCAATATAACACTATTATCATCCAGTGTTTTTCAGATATGTGTCTACCAATCCAAATATAACAGCACGGATGAAGTCCTGTAGCCAATTCAAATGATACCACACGATTAAATCCAATTAAATAAAAATCGGGCAGTGGTCCATTAATCGCAACACGGATCATTTCATGTGTGGGATGTCCAAATCACTTAAAATACTCAGAACACTCTCCATACTCGAGAAAACTCCCTGGATAACACGCAGCTATATGAACTGAAATAATACTTTCAGAGGTGTATTTTGTATTCCATAATCCACCATGGTTATATCAGATACAGCTTGATTTGATATCTGATAGAAATTCTGCTCTTGTTGGTTTCCACATGTTTTTCCTTCTCGCAAAATTAGCCGCAACTGACGGAATTGTAAAACAATTTGTTAATAATTGTTCGTTGTCTTCTGTTGAAAAACCACTAGCTACATTTTTCATTTCATTTTGGAGGGCTTCAATACGGTATATTTCTCTGTTTGGTCTTACAAATTGATCGAATTTATCCTCTTCGTCTTCAAAACTGTGATGTAACCACACTGATACAGGATCGTATTTACTTGACTGAGAAATGAAATCAAATAAATTTCCCGTGTAATATTTTATTGTTCTATCTCGTGGAAATATTGTTACTGCAGGTGTCTACGCGTGTTCAGTATGGTCAATAATTTTAATTGGAGCTCGTTTTGATTTATATTTTGATTCGTGTAATATTTATCCTGTTATCGTCATTATGATTATTGGAAATCTTAATGATGTTTCTAATTTGGTTATATCTTGAATTGATGTTCCATTCTTTCTAACTGTAAATTCCTATTCATTTTTTTCACGTCTTTGATCCGTCAATTTGTTTCCACGCAACGCATTTGTGAAGTGTTCTGTTATTCGTTCTGCTACACAATTTATTCCCGATGATAAAATTGGTGGTGACAGTTTCATTGGTTTTAATTTTTCAATACTCGGTTTATCATTTAACGAATATATCCCATAAGAAATTGCTGTTACAGGATAAGATCTTTCATAGTACGGTTTGTCAATCCCAGTCATCAATCCTGGTTTAGAATCATGACTCAAAGTTATAGTTCTTTTATCTTTCAAAATTGGTTCAGATTTGTGTCGAATAATCCAATTTCCCATTTCTGAGCGGATAATGAATTTCACTCTAAAGAAATACTTTTTCTTGTCAAGATGTGAGATTATCGCGGCTTTTCTTTCGTCGTTCACGGTAGCATCAACGTCACCATCAATTCGAAATGTTGACCAACAGTGAGATGCTCCAATGCGTTTGAATTCATTAAAACAATCGCGTATTTTACCTATCATGCTTCTATCACTTATTAGACCCTTTGGTACATCTACGGAGACTATCGAGATTGAATTTAATATTTTTCCAAGACGTAATCTTCGATAATCTCTCGAACTCCTCCATATTATAATTAAAACAAGTATTTAAATAAAGAATTTTTATATAATGAACCATTGCAAATGGCTTATGATAGGATCAGTAACCGCATTTAACAAATCATGCAGAAAAGAATTCTGTGGATATCATTTACAAAGGATTCTTAACAGACGTTTTGGACCACTCCCTTGCATACAATGTGGGGTAGGTGTGAGAGGAAAATCGCAATTGTGTCTAAGTTGCAATGGTAAGCGATACAGAGAGCTAAAGCGCTATTATGATAAACGAATTAAGAATTCCATCAATGACTGTGACAGAGTCAGCAACAAAATCATAAGAACACCTCAAGACTATATTGAAAGATTTCCAAAGTAATAATTAAACCAAGTAATCAATTAGACAAATAGTATTATATATAAATGGACTAAACATTTTAATGGCATTCCGTGATCAGCAATTATGAAGCGTCTCGTGAAGTTATTGTCAGAAACCGTAGACTGAATCCATTAGGGAATGTGAATAATTTCCCGGAGGGAAAAAATATCTTAATCATCGTTTCGTGTATAAGTGTTTTTATGGATTGATCAAAATGGTCAATGGTCTTGTTATTGATCATATTGATGGATGTCCTCGTAATAACAGATTGGATAATTTACGAGCTATTACACGGAGTGAGAATAATGCATTTGGAAATACTGGTACTTGTAAATCAATTGGGAAGAGACCTATAAAATCATTTTATACAGTAACTAACGCGGAAATAGTATTTCAATAAATATGTGAAGCCGGTATATATTTTGATATTTTTAGATCCTCAGTTCGATTTGTTGCAAAAGGAATATATCGATCGACCCTTTCGAAACGCTTCGAAAATAGAATTCAGTTCTTTTACATATGATTTCTATTTTGTATTATGTGTAACATCAAGGGAGATAACTCGTGCAGGTATGTGTGCGGCTTATGAAAGAATTACCCTCAATGGGTTTTCCAATTAAATTAAATTGGTCCATTTTATATCAGGCAAACTTTGTCGCAATTCATGCACAGATTAAAAGTCATGCAATGCATGTCAGCAGTTTCCAGTGTTATAGTATAAACCTGTCGTGGAAACGCTAGCGTTTCCAATTCAAACAATAGCAAGTGTTTTTCACAATATCCGTGTTCTTTAAATACCCCTGTCCACTGCCCCCCGCCTTGAGCGCCTGTTCTAAGACAAATCAATGAGGCTTTTGATGTCCCAGTAAAACAATAGATACGGCCATGCCTTTTATCGATTTGCACTCCCACAGTTTGTTAATACTATGTCTGTTAGTCAGCTGGAGTATCAATATAAATGCAATCTTACAGATCTCGTCTACAGTATTAAATTATTGCTTGTAACAAACTAATGTTGCGTTTTGACCACGGTTAATGGATTATGACTGAAAAATTGTTAAAGCTACGTTAAAAAACCTAATCAAACAAACATATATATATAACGATATATCTATCTGTCTGTCTGTCTCCTTCCGTCAGACTGTCTCTCTATTCACTATAATTAGACTCGTTGTTTAATTGACCATTTAGAAAAAATAGAACTTAGGACAGGGAGACAGTTTAACCATATTTTACTGTTCAAACTGTCATGATTCTCAATGGAGATATAATCTGTAAGAAAACGAATCAAATATTTAGTATTACAAATAGTTGTATTTTTTTGGATGTTTTTTCAAGTATTACGTTTTCTTTAAAGAATAACTATGATTGACACATATATATCGTATTCAAAAGCATTTACTCGTAGATATCGAATTAAGCGTATTCGTAACGCGTTGCGGTCTCGCCCAGAGGCCCATGGTTCGATTCTTGTAACAGATATATTGTCGACGGTACCGATTTCGAGGTTTTTCTATATGATTGGGGGCGCAAGCCCAAAGGTAGCTCATGTACACCTCCAATCACGTCAAATACGTGACGGTGTGATTTTTATACACCCCCGAGAAATTAAAAGGGGGGTGGTGTACAAAAAATACAAAGACAGTCTTCAGAATATTCTAACATTTCGTTTCGCTTAGAAAATTCACTGGAGATATGTCTATGAGCGCCCCCAAAATAAATAATAGCATGGATGCTAAAGCTCTAAGCCATACACAAGGCTAACCCTCACAGGATAATTAAGAACACTCGAATGGAGTTGTATTGTATATATATGTAAATGTGTTGTCCATTTATTATACAATTGCCATAACATTCGAATCGAATTGTATTGTATATATGTGTAAATGTGTTGTCCATTTATTATAGAATTGCCATAACACTCGAATGGAATTGTATTGTATATATATGTAAATGTGTTGTCCATTTATTATACAATTGCCATAACAATTGAATGGAATTGTATTGTATATATATATGTAAATGTGCTGTCCATCTATTATACAATTGCGATAACACTCGAATGGAGTTGAACCCTATGAAAAGACATAAAGGCTACCCAGTGTGAATGATAATCGCTCATCATCGATATTATATATTTTTGATAAATATATCAATATCAAATTTTCAAATTAGAAATATATATTATTATATGTAAATGAATTCTGAATATATCAATGAGATCATAACTGAGATTTCAAATTTGAAAAATCAAAGAATTCAAATATCAGATAAATTAAATTGTGATTAGATTCTTTCTGATTTTTAAGATATTGAATACAACGCTATGAATAATAAATACGTCTTACCAAAACGATATGCTTTTATAAAACAAGTCTAGAATGAAATTCGTGACTCCCTTGTATTCTGTAACGACGTCAATAAGTTTGTCCCGTTCTTCACTGTTGTCGAAAAAATCAGAAAAGAATTGGGGCAGCAATATGCAATCAAAAGCACAATTAATGTGTGGGTTAGAACAATAAGAGATATTATCCGCCAAACTGAAAATGCCCCTTTGGTAACCCCAACAGAATAAGTTCTAACCATGGATCGACATATACAATAATTCAATAACTATTATTTATTAAAGAAATCGGAAGTTTCTCCATCACTGATAGAGCTGTTTGTAGATTTTTTATTTCTGGTCATTTTTGGTGCATTTTTCATTGATTTTTGGTAATTTTGCACTGCATTTGAAAGCGTTTTCTATCGTATATTTAACAAGACAATCTGTCGTTCTATATAATGGTAATAGAAGCACTAACGACTAGATTAGCGCGTGAATGATTAGTCGCAATTAAGAAATTTATACCAATCCGTGATTCTGTTAGAGAAAAACTACAAGCTAGACAGAGTCTTCAGACAGATTTTATAACAGGAACTGAAGATCTGTTTAAACCAATAACCACGGCAACAAAAGATGTAAAATCAGCGACTGAAAGGGCAATATACAGAGATATCCCCAAGGAAAAAGAAAGAAAAAAAGCTCATCTTCTTCCTGTACTTGAAAAAAATAGCAAAAAGATCCAAACAAACGAATCTTTAAAAACACTTCCTGGTGATATAATAACTGTTGTAAAACAACGAGAACAACAAGAACGACAATTTCAAGAAGAAATTGAACGACTAGGTGATATTGATGTTAGCGCACCACCTGAACCACTTGAAGAAATTGAACAAGAACAACAAGGTGCTGTTGCAAGAAAAGACTATTCACCCGAAAATATATTTACGACTGATGCATTAAATAGAATTTCAGGAATCAAAATAGACTCTGAATTAGCTGATTTTACTAGAATAAATTTTAAAACAAGGAAACAACATTTAAATGATAAATTTGACGAAGCTATAAAAGACAAAGACACCTAGGCCAATAAATTGTTTTAGCAAACCGTTGTAAAACTGAAATCACAAAAAAGATACGTGATGATTTTAATAATTTTATGGCTATGGCAAAAGGTGTCACACAACCGCCACCAATATAAACAGCAGACCCAATCCCGGGTGAAATAGAAATAATGGCAGAAGCTGATTCTGAAAAAAGTGCAACTGGTATCACTAAAAAATCAAGCGGAAAAAGATTTAGTAAATTTTCAAAGAGATTCCAATCAAAGATTTTCCCAGAAATTGCCGGCAATTTCTATTGGAATTTCAGGTAGTGGTCTTGTTCGTTGTCCTGGTAATATTCTCAGCGATTTAGTACGATTAGAAGTTTTCATAGGAGGGAGACGAGCAGGAAATAACTCACCAGAAATAATTAATGAAGCAGCTGTTATCTGTAGGCGGTTATTTCAAGGTGGCATCATGGATATCAAAACATATCGAGATTTCATTGATGAGTTAGTAAAAAATCCTACGGAACTTTCCAATCATAGTTATCATAGTGACTGAAAATCCCTTGGATTTTTCATCACCGAAAATGCTAGCCATTTCGACATTAGATAAATAATAATTCAATAAGATGCTCATACACTACAACCACGATAAACCAACCAGCGTCTATGTAGTAAATTCACGATTGCCTGTTTATAGAGCGTACTATGGTGATGGTCTCGGCAGGGTTATTTGCAAGAATGGCTCAAAAAGTGGCACCAATCGCAAAACAATTATCGTGATAAGGGTGTTAACGCTGTTGGAAATATTGCCGGGAAAGCGTTTTCCGCAACTAAAGAAAAAAATATCGTTAGTTCGGCGGCGAAGGAAACCACAAATGACTTCGTCATCAGTGAAATCATCGCTGCTATCTACGGAAGTGATACCTGCAAGTGTTAGTAAAATAATAAATAGCGCAGTGGATCAGAAATTAGCATCGTTGGCGTCCAGCAACCCAGATGATATCGCAAACATGATAGCGGAAAGTGGCTTAAGATCCCGATAGAAATCGCGATTTAGATCAACGAATATATAATAAAATGTTCAAACGGACACTTGATCCAGCTTTTAATATGGAAGCCCCAGTGCGTAAAGATGATTCTGTACGCGATTATCAATTTTATCCTTATCACGCAGTACAACCTGATCTTCGATCAAGAATTGAACTTCAAGTTCATGATACCATTAAATACTTTCTACCCGCTGAAGCATTTTTTGAAGCAGAAGGATAAATTGTAACAAATGTTGTAGCTAATACGCCATACGCTGTTGGTTCTCAAGTCGGTTTTGTTAATAATGGTATCATGGCGTTATTCGAGAGTGTAAGATATCTGATTGATGGGAAAGAGATTGAGTCAATAGAACGTAATGTAGATGTTGGCACAGCAAAATTTGGTTTGGCAAGATATTCCGACTATTATACAAGATCAGCAGGCCTTTCAATGATGTTTGCAAAGGATGCTAAGGATACTACTGGGAAAATTCCATTTATTGTAAGACAACCAAAGAATCTAAGCCCGTTAATAATGATAAAGTCGAGGATATGATTATAAATACTGATGATAATTTCAACTTAGGAGCTGCAACAGTGTTACAAGGGCAGTGTAGATCATTTTCATGCGCGATTCCACTGCATCATATATTTGGATTCTGTAGAAATGTTAGAAAAGTTATCTATGAAGTTGAACATACAGTAGTACTCGTGTGAAAGGGTGATGATAATAATGCAATTTGGAGAATTCCAGCAAATTTAGATCCAGCACATGTAAATGATGATGCCAGTAAAGTCATTTTAACAAAACTATCATTGTGGATGCCAGTAATGACTCCATCAATCACATAAGAAGAGAGATTACTATCATTTATGAATCATGGAGGAAAATCATTACTGAGTTGGCTAACAGCAACAACGAATGTTAAACAGGATAATATTGATGGTACATTTACATGGCACCTGGCATCAAAACAAGGTGTTTCAGCTCCACGTCATATATGTATTATATATATATATATATATTTATTGCCCTACAGAATACTACGCGATTTGATAATCGGGTGTAATGAAGTATCATTGAGAATAAACGGACATCAGGAACCATCCGAGGATATTCCACTTGATTACATAACCAATCAAATAGCACGTGTGTATCATCGTCTGTTGTCATATATGGGATGCGATCAAAATGTCGATACTGGTCTGCAAATATCACAGTCTGACTTTAGGAATTTATATCCGATTTATTACTTTTCACTGGAACATCTTGATTTAATAAGACAATCCGTCGTTGATATACACTTTAGAGCCCGTGTAACCCCCCCCCCCCCCCGCATGCTATTGTTAATTACAGAGCAGTTGCCGTCATTCTCAGTGATAAATCAATGCTACTCGACGGTGTTGGTGGACGAATGAGAGTAATTGATGCACCAGTAGAAAACATGTAACGTAACAATTAGATCATTCTGTTATTGTATAATGTCATATAGTCATATTCGTGTTACGTTAACTCTTGGTCAAATAAAAAAATTGCAATCAAAATCAGCTAATCAATGTGGAACCACGATAACGCTGAAACACAATCAGATATCTGGTGGTCAGAATAAATTGTCGCTGACAACTCGTCAGATAAAACACTTTAATGATGCTTTCAAAGATAAATAAAGGTGTTCAGATCACTATCTCTGCAGCTGCGATCAAAAACATGATAAAATCAGGTGGTATATTTCCGTTGTTAGCTGCGTTACCAGCGTTGATTTCAGCAGCAGCCCCAGCGGTAGCTAAGGCGGCAGCGTTAGGATCCGTTGGCACCGCGGCAGGGATGGCACTAAAGAAAGCTACCGGGAAAGGATGCAAAAAAAAGAGAAAGGGTCAAGGACTACCAGGAACCCCGTATTCATGGTACAAAGGAAGCGGCCTGAGAATCCCAGGAATGGTTTATTAACAATAATAGTTACCATGTCAAATTTTGATTTACTCGATGCCGCTAAAAAACTAGCGATTAAAACTTTAAAGGTGTCTTTTTGAAAGATCAATTAGAAAATCAAAGATTTTTACAATAACAATGGTTGATATTTGGGGACGATCTTTATCAGCGCTGAAAAAACCCGGTGCCGATGGCACTGCGGGAATATCTGCAACCGGTGATGTAAAAAAAATAATCGAAGATGAATTAGCTGAAGTGTTGACCCCAATAAAAAAAAGTTGTATTTCAAAATCGTCAGGGTAAATTGAAAACGAGTAATGTTTCTCTTGATGATATTTTAGTTAAACAACGCAACGCAGTAGAAAATACTATCGCGTTGTTTTCCAATCAGGGTAAACTCAAACCAGGCGCACCTGTTTCAACAATCACAGATAAAATATTAACACTCGATAACAATTATATATCCTCGGCAAATTCATTGAAATCACTCAATGATGATAAACCACTATTAGAATTTTTTGGACATTCTCTAGTGACCGTATCAAATCTTGCTACACTTCAAGTTAAATACGCAGATCATGTTGAAAAATATAACGATCATATAAATATATTTAATAAACTTACTGATTTACAAGAATCCATCATGGACAATATTAATCAATCCGTATTAGAATTTTTTGATAATTCTCCAGTGACCACGCCGAAGCTCACAGAGATAAAAACTTCTATGTTAGAGTTTGCAACACTTCAATCCAGATATAAAGATCACGTTGAAAAGTTTACATCATTTCATAAAAATATCATTGATAATTTTTTTGTAACCACGTTAGATAAAATTGACTTAAAAATCCCTGATATTGAAAAATCCGTCGATGAGATGAAAAACTTTATCGAGGCAATCAAAAATGATGCAACGAGGATGATAGAAATCATTGAAAAAACAAAAATCTCTCATGAGAAAACCAACAACGTAGTATACACGATTCAACATGGATCATTTGCGTGGACTCCTACAAACAACATATTAAGTATCACTGCAACCGTCAAGGGTGTTTATCCATTAACACTATTGACTACGACTCAATTTAATATTTCATCAACGAGTTCATCTGGGGTCAACAATATGATATCAACAATCATCGATAAGGATATAACTGAACGATTTACGATAACAACCACGGATAATAAATTGGCTAGGGTTTCAGTAACATGGTATGTGGAATTTGTAGCGGATTTAAGTAAACAACTAAATTGAATTCCGTTGTAATAAATAAGATGTCATCAACGGTGATTTCATCGTCAGAGCAATATTGCTATGATCAGGTCAGAAAATTTCAAACTAAACTCAAAACACTCACTGAGGGGTTTCAAGTAAAAATAAAAAAATACCTACGAAGAATCACCGCAGTTGATGTTACCGTGTACTCGGTGAGTGGTGTAATAACCGGAGCTGGTATTATACTCTCCTCGGTGACAATAATTGCTCCGATAACTGTTCCAATTTGTATATCAGCGGTGACAACAATCGCGGGAGTTATTTCAATAATAACAAAAAAAATATCATCATGCAGCCAGCATAAACTACAAGACTACGTAGTTAAATTCCATATTGTGTCAATCGCGTACCACAATTATCCTTGATGATATCGTCGTCACTCGATGATACATTAATATCCGACAGTGAGTTTTTAGCGATGGTACTTGTTTATGACTAAGCGATGTCAAAATTAGAGCGACAACATGAGTATAATAACAATGACAGCACCGCAAGTACTAACTTCAACAAAAAGCGGAAGATACCAACCCGGTGAAAACAAGTATTATATCAATAACCTCAACGAATCCTGAATTCAGTGTGAGTTTCCCTACTCCGATTCCCGTGAAGGAGATAGCGTTAGCGAAACTACGACTGTATCACAGTTGGCCTAATATTAAGTCGGTAGCATTTAGCGGTCAACAACCAAATAATTTCTTGGTGTTTGCGAATAAGAATCGCAAAGACGGAACTCCAGACTGGAACGTTGTTTTGCTACCATCTGGGTCATACCAAATCGAACCAATCAATGCTGAATTTCAGCGTAGAATAAAATCCGTTACTGGAACACCAGAATCGAAAATCGCTATAACAGTTCATGAGCCAACGTTATCATCTGCAAATGAGATAAACTGATCCAGTTATGTCCTAGATATTTATCAGAGTTCGATAAGAACAATACAAAAATGGCCTGAAATACAACCTGAGGCATCTTATCAAATACCCGACCCAAAAAAATCTTATTATGTCACGGATGTACAATCATATCATGAAATCACTCCATCATATCAAGAATATTTACATGATATAAAAATACAAAATTAACCGACAGATTTATATTTATTGATAACAATAACATGCAATGGTATTTTGTTTTTGAGGAAACTCCTGATTCATCTATTACAATTACATTCACGTTAACTAACATCATTGATTATTTGAAGGAGACTAATCAACTACATAGAACACAACTAGAACAACTACGACGGAGCTACCAAGAGCATCTCTCTTATATAACAAGGCCACGTGATGAGATCATAAAACACATTAGGATATTAAATCAACTTGTATCTGAAATGGAATATATCAACAAACGAATAATTCAAGTAATAATTAATGATAAGAACGGAGATAAACAAAAATTCCTAACTGGTTACAATATCACAGAGGCCGATTTACCCGATTTCAAGTTTCCTGGGTATAACGCAAATGAACGAAAAAAAATCTGTTAATGATCTTATTCAAGAAAACTTTTTTATGATACTCGCCAAATGGAAACAACAAACAACAATCCTCAAGTATAATAATAACCCAGACGGCGGTGGTAGACATATCGCTCCGTTCAGCGTAAATATATCCTCGGTGATTGCATTGAATTTAGTATGTGATGTTATTGAAGGAAGTTATCAAATAAATCTTGAGAGGTCAAATCAAACCCAACAAAGATATATTTTACATTCATTCGCACCAACAGCTCCTCCAAGATTTTTAATAATTGATGATCCAACAAATCCAGTCTATATGCGATATCATAATAATTCGTTAACGAGAAATAATTTCAGACTCACTGACCAGTCCAATAATCTAATTGATTTACGAAGTGAGGTTTTACAAATTAGCTTGTTTGTGAAATCCTAAATTACTTTCATCGTAAAAATCGTTTACGATTTCAAGGATTGTTAACCCCAAAGCAGCAGCAAGTGACGCGACAACAATTGTGGCGTCTTATTTTTTTGCCCATGAGCCTCTATAAAATATTTGCGAGGAAGTTTTAGCTTGCCAAACTGACGCTTTTTTTCGATTTAGAAGAAGCCTTGGTTTGCCAAATCGACGCCTCTTAAACGTTGTCCGATTTGCCCCTGCAGCTGCTACATTAAATACACGATCGAGCACCTGTGCGAACACGAAGACATGCAAGCAAATGTGATTTACACTAGTCGCAATGGCATGCTATGCCATATATTTCATGTTTTTTCATGCACACACTTTTACATTTATTGCGTCACAATGTAATTGAACTTTTGGAATATGAAAAAGGTTATCTAATATGGTGTAAACACAGTAGATTTTCCAGCGGTTCATTTTTTGCACATTATCAAAAATTGTTTATACAACTTTATGCTAATACGTTTGACCAATCCTGCATGGTTGTTCTTCTACGATCATTACAAAGTTAATTATTTGATACGTATGTTCTGCTTATGTGTTTCAAAACGTATATAACATCTTTAAAACATCTGATAAATCCGTATGATGCATTTGAACGAAACCGTTGTTAAGGTTTTCTTACACGCTTTGTATATGGTGGCATATGCATTTTGTTGAGATCTTTATAAATTCTTCGTAAATATTATGAGCGTCGATCCTCTGCCAGGGCAAAATATTGTTCTGCCACATATGTTCAGATTAATAGCCTGGCTTCTGTAGCATTGTGAACTATTTAATTTAGTAAGGTTTAATCAATAATATTCGCCTAGCTGAAAAATAAACACTGCAGATCATTTTCATAATAAACAATCGTGTCTATCTTGACTAGTGTCATAAGCTAATAACCAAAGATCATTGTGTCTATATTGTATGACTCTAGCCTTTTCTTGGATTATTAATCCATGTCTTGCACATAGCATGTGACTTTTCCTGCTAAAAATGTTTTGGGAGATCCAAGGCCGTGATCTGCATAGAAATACAAAACATACCTTATAATACACAACAATAACCAAGTTTTGAATGTTGGAGCTTCTGAATACAGCTAATAAAAATTGTGAATACGAGATGATACTCAGATTCTTGGGAATTTGGAGAATAACAGTTAGAAAGTGATGACATAAAATTGACCATAAATTAACTTCACACACACACACACACACACACACACACACACACACACACACACACACATACATACATACATACATACATACATACATACATACATACATACATACATACATACATACATACATATCGAAGAAAACTTAGATAAATGGTTACAGTAACTGATTTTTATGTACCAATGTTCTTTCTAATTTACGATTGTGGGTATCCTTGACGACGAAAACAATGAAGGTAACAAGCAATACCAGCTTGTATTTAGAGCTAGAAATTTAAAATATCTGTGTTTATGATAGCTCTGAAGTACAACTTTGTATTGGTGACTTTATTGAAGATAAATAGTTTTGTTTTGTTTGATTGGCTTCTGAAGCAAGGACATACCAAAACTATGGAAACATTGCTTAAAGACAAATATTTTATGATGAAATGAGAAGATATAAACCCTACTTACTTCCAATAGTATGCTTGAATTTTGGTAGTATTCGCCAAAATTTCACCAGCGGTCAGGTTATGCCCACAAAGTGGACTACTTAATTATATGTGTTGAGGATTAGAGTCACACCCCACAATGGTTTATGTATATGGGGAAAGCTGTTTCTTGGTCAGATTCTTGGACAATTAAGTCCCATGAGATTGGGTTTCTAAGGTCAATGGGAATTGAACAACACGAATACTCATCCAGATATATCCTGTATCAAGATGATCGGTGGATATTATACTCCACACAAGATGCCACCCCTGTTTCGTTTTTAAGAGTTCAGTCATTTATTCTGCAAGCAAGATCTTTCTGGTTCGGTTGAAACATGCGTTTTGGTTTAAACCTTTTTGCATCTTTGAAAGATAATCATATTAAAGTAATGGGGTTATTTATTTTTACAAGATATTATTAGGCTGGTTTACTAAACGTTGAATATGTTCACATGCATCTTAGTTCCAAACCTATATTATGGTTATATAGTATGCTATCTTACATTTCCCTTGACTTTGACTTTCCTAATATAGTACATATGAATTCAATTGTGAATTCTAAAGAGTAGACTATTCGTCGTCCTGATATAGCTCATTTATGGTTAAAATATTTAACAATATTTTTGTTATGTGGGGATCACAATGTATTTAAAGTTGTGAGTCACATATAAATGAATTCGATGATCCACTTGAATTACTTTATTCATTTGACGGCATTCAAGATATACCTTTGCTGATATAAATGTGTGTGTGCGTGTCTGCGTGTCTGTGTGTGTGTGTTTGTGATGTAGATTTTAACGTAACATTAACAAGCCGATATAAGTAATAGACATAACAGGAATGTATTGATAATAGTCATAGATTACTGAATTTTTTAAGTCGCAACTGTTGAGAAATTTTAATAGGCTTTTTGTAACGATGAGGAAATTGCCATCTTTATAAGTCTCACCCAAAATTAAGGCAAGCATGTTAGACTATTTGTTTGGCATAAGATAGATATTTGAAAGTTAAATGTAATGTTGATATCTTAAACATGCCACTTTTCCTGAGTGCTTAGGATTAGCAGTATTTCTTGAAATGATCAATATAAATTTGTCCTTGACTAAGTTAGTGTGGACTCAAGCAAAACAAATTGTGTATCAAGAATGTTTGCGTGAGCTAGTTCATTACTTGTCATAAGATCGAAACATCCGATTTTGATGCAGCAAAGTAATCATGGATAAAACATGCAGAAAACTATAAGACGGTCTGGTAATAATAATAAACCAATGCAAAACACATCTACAACAAGCCAACATTGTGTCAAAATGTAAAAAGAAAGACTTGAAAACTTTTTAAATCATTTGCACAATGTTTAAATGCTTAAACCAATATAGATATTTTTTTAAGACCACAACAATATAGACATCTATCTTCATGTGTCATTTTGTTGTACATGAAGGCTGAATTATATCACCATTATTTTTTCTTCTTATACGTGCTCTTAGAGTGCATTGTACAATGCCAGAAATGGTGTAGGCAGTGGTGGTATGTTACAACGGATTGTATTTTGATAAAATAATGATTTAATTATAGACTTTTTAAATAACAATTGAAATGCAGCGTTCTCTTAAACGACTTGAATCATGTGAGGAATAGGGATTATAGGATAGTCTTAACTTTTTGTAATGAAGTAATATTAAGATGTTTGCACAGCGATGGTATCTTGGGAATCACAAATTAAATGTCCATTCATATTTTTATATCTAGCGCTGGTATTCTCTTCATGTGTCGTTATGGTATCTCTATCAACGTTGTTTAAGTGAGCAATATATCACTAAACATACTGTTAAGTTGTTGTTGTCCCAGAATTGAAACCGACTGGATTCTGGATTAAATCAATAACTCAAACATAATGTGTGAAAGATGAAATTGTTTTAACTTATTTAGTAATGAATAATATATGATGTTAAAATACAAATTCTCACACGCTCTCAACATACTATTGATCCAATCACTCTATACTAACATTCACACATTGAAAATAAACCAATAATATTATATCTATCTGATATACAGATTCAAGAAACCTCAGTTTCAAATAATAGTATACACAAGATATTCACAAAATTTCATGCATAGACTGGAATTGAGATTCAAACAATCTCAAGTTTTCAAATACGTTTCAAATGTTCTGTACTGTAAGTGAGATTCACAAATCTCCCGAAATACTACTAGGATTGACAATAATCTCATGTAATTTAAAATGTACCAATTGAAACAACAATTGGAGCAAGCATATGCTTCTTGACCCTTGTACAGTCGCACGATTCATACACCGATAAACTGTTTCACCACGTCCTTTGGGTTGACCCACACTTATATCAGTCACTCGCACCCTTCATGGATCCACCATATGCACAGTCAGTCACACGTATACACACGTACAGACAGCATACAGCACCCTTGTATCAGCTACGTCTACAGTAGTGGCTCCACCACATGTACAGACGACATACGCACATACATATAGACAGCTCTACGCTTCAGCTAAACTCGTTAGCTTAAACCCTTTGGCTACACTCATTACACTCGTTACACCCGTTAACTACAATACAACCAAACTGGTAGTAATATTGAGTTCCGGAATGCTAATACTGTAAACTCTGTACTGTGAAGAGTAATTTGTAATTCACAGTTCACAACGTTTTAAATATCTGTTGTAATAAATGAATTATTACACGATGTGACAATACAAATACTCAATAAACTTCGCATATCAAATGAAATATAAATTTAACACTCACCCCTATGGCTATAGAATACCACGTCAAACATGCTCTCCTCGACCAGATCCAAAGAGATCAGTGTGTCGGTTATACACTAATCACTAACTAAATTATTAGGACAGTGAGTAATATTCAGGGTAAAATACCCGTGCATATCGTGATTATAATGTCCCTCGCCGCAAATAATTTCCGGCGAGACATATGTTGGTTGCGTCGCTTACCTGTAGAAACACCTGTTCACCTAGATAGCGTTGTACGCATCCACAATAAAAAATAGTCAAATATTTATCAGGCATAACATTCCTTCTAATTTTGTGACAGTTCTAATTTGTATTAGATTTTTCTCCATGATTGTATAATTGTATTTTGGACTTAACCTTCTCCAAATCTCCGGACTAGTAACATTAATGTTGTTCTAATTTTAGTAACAAATAATAAATAGTTAATATGTCTCAAGAAGTTGTGGTTAAACAAACAAACAATATCAATACAGGTAAGTGTTTTTGGAGTGCTGGTCTAATTGCTGGAATTCCCCCATTTAGAACCCATTGTACCTGATGTTGCCCATGTTCGTTATTACAATTTTAGTAACAAAATGTATCTGTTTCGAACTTAGAATTTTCTAGAAAAAATCTTGGTACCTACAGTCTGGCTCTATTTCTTGTTTGATATAATTTTGTTTACTTGAAACATTACATATTATTGCGATAACAACAGAAGCAAATTATGTGCATAGTTTTTGGATTTGGGTATAATTATTTATTTAAATTGTTATTTTCTGCGCAATAGTGTTCTTTGACGAAACATTAATTTGAAATTACAGTTAATTCAGGCAAGGACACCTTGAAATATATTATTGTCATTCATTGACAGATTCTTAGCACGCCGTCACACTTTCACTTCAGGACACTGGTACATGGGTCCATTCAAAATTACAGACACATCATCTTCAGCGATGGATTGTACGAACAACATTTCAATTTAATTAGAACTGAATTATGTAAGAGTAATCATAAATATTTTAGGTCTACTATGGATTTATTTCACATTACTGTAATTTATTCATTAAATTTTCATTAATTATTCGGCAAAATTTACGAAACGTTTTAGTTTTATCTCTTTTCTTTTAAATACGTTCAGACAATGTAGTCATAATAATAGTTTAAATTTATCTTATGGAACTGACATTACATTGAATGCAGACATTAATGGATTGGATGCATTAATAATCCACAAACTACTTAAGGTAGACTTTAGCCAACAATCATATATAGATATTATAGAAACACCATTGTCTGACTTTTAGGTTTACAATAACTAGATACAATCATTATACATACCACCGAAGACTAATTATCTTTGGGAAACGTTTTCAGATGATCAATTTTAATGAGTACAATTAAATGTTAATTGAAATCAGTATTTAAATTTTGCATTATATGCACTTAAGCATAGAACGGTACTCCATGATTCTTGTAATGCAAATTACAGCGAATAAAATGAATATTAATTCATTATTTTATGTACATTGATTTTTATTTGAATAGTAATGTCATTGGTCATTGTAATTGTGACTATGTATGTATGTCTCTATGTATTATATTGCATATAATATTAGGACACTATTATATATAATGTTATGACACCAAACTATGTAACAGAAAATAGGAAAACCATCAAGATAAGCAATATCAATAAAAACAACCTTTGCCCCAGTAATACAAGGTGAAAATTCAAAAGATACAGTATTGTGAATAGCATCCCAAATAATCCTCAGTCATAGTCTCTAGTATCCGCAAGTATCTCTAGTATCCGCAAATAATCCTCAGTCTCTAGTATCCGCAAGTGCAAAGTATAGAATGTTCTGAACATATTCCATAAATCTTCTATGTCCTCTTGTACCATACTAATTCATTCCAGAAGTATTGTTTCTGTCCAAGCGTCAAGGAGCACATTGTATTTCTATTGAATAATTTAAATAAATCATTCCTCTCAAATTATATCTTAACACAACTATAAATAATTTTAAAATTGAACTTAAGCATGAATGAATATTGTTTAAAATATTTTGTTACATATTTCACATCACCAAATTCCGAGTCATTGCTTATCGAAATGCCTATCAACTTGTAAACAAGGTCGCTCCAAGGACACTAATATATTTGAGATTGTCCGATTGTAAAAGCTAAAACTAACTCTGAAATATATATATATATATATATATATATATATATATATATATATATATATATATATATATATATATGTATCGTTTAAAAAAATTGTTTTACTGCAGATGTTGGCTCCAACTGTACCATTTTAAGCTCTTGCTACACGTATCCATCCGTTTTGTGCTCACCATCTGGCATATGTGAATGCGCCAGCGACCCCAACCCAAATACTGACTTGTGTGAAAGAGGTTAGTAGAATGGGTTTGGAAATCTAATTTTCTACGGTAACAAAAACATTGTCAAAATATATCTTTCATATACTATAGATGTAAAGAATAAACTTTGATCCATTTTGCAATTTGTTCGTAACTAATTAATGAGAAACATAAGTAAGCAGTTCTTGCGTCAACCGTTGTAATTTTGCAAATTTAGAATAATTTGTGAAGCTCTTTATCATCACGTTTGCTCAGTTTCTTTTCATTGTTTAGACATTCCATCTTTTCTTCCAATAAATTGATTTCATGTGTGTGAAATTTAGTATTACAGTTAGGATTTCTAGCATTTTCTTTTTAATATTTTCAGGGGTTGGAGCTTTATGTGGAAATGTGACTGATAATGACAACGGGACATGTTATGATCCAAATGCAAGCTGCATGAATATGTCTTATATCCATAATGGGTTCGAAGGTTCAAAAGGATTCGCTAACGTATGTATCTGCAATGATAAATTCAAGCAGAGTGGGGCCATATGCAAAGCAGGTACGGGTTGTTAAAATAAGCATAGTGTATTGTTGCGTTTAACGTTATGTTATAATCTTTAAAAGCTATCTCAACACTTATATGAGGTTATCTGGAGGAAACTGTAATGTTCTTGTAAAGAACTGAATCTTTAGAAAATATTACGAATGAATTTGTCGAACATTATGTTACCTTTTGTCTCCTATTTCTTTCAGATTTGTAATTAAAGTATTTTCCATGTACTATTTAAAGTGTTTAATTTAAATACAAATAACGATTAACACGAGCTTAGTTTTCAAAGTCATGGGAGGGAAATGATTGGTTTATCCCTTAACCAAGAATACTAACCTTTTACATACTTCTGACTAATAATAATAGTAATAATATTAATAATAATAATAATAATAATAATAATAATAATAATAATAATAATAATAATAATAATAATAATATTAATAATAATGTGCGTTATAGTGTAAAGAAGTTATCTATATTGTTCTCACGACAACACATATATAATATCCTATAATCGGTGTATACTACAATGTTCCTACCGCTATGCAATATTCATATGAGTTATCAAATACTGTCGAAGATGAAAATTCTAATTGATATTGCTAGAAAGATCTCTTATAATTAATATATTACTGTGATTTACGATGGATACACATTTTTACACAGATGATTAGAGATCATAAACTTCATTAAATTATTTATTTCTTAAATGGTCAAAAGTTTTTCAAACACATTCAAAATTCAATTCATCTTCTACAAACTAAACATTAATATTTCGGGCAAAATGTACAATACATATATTTTTCTCTCTATCCTGATATGCCTAACAGTCTCTTGTATTAAGTATTGTAGAGCACATACATTTAGCAATTAACTTCATAAGAAAATATGATAATTTAGATGAGACGAACTTTTCCAGTTCTAAGTCGGTTTTATATGTGTCATAACACATATTAATGTGAGATGTTAATACTACTTTACCAATAGTGAAATAAAATTGTTTTTGTCTCCAACATCTGGATTTAGCCAGACACACCGAAAAGCCACGGTACCACGGTTAGTTGCATCTAATCAGTTCAACATTAAATAACACTGGAGTCGGTAGCGAGTTCATGATATCCTTATTACCTTTAACCGTCCTTAAATACATCGTAAAACGATACGAGGTACAACATAGCTATCTTTCGCACTCCTCTAACACAAATTACATTATTGGTAGTTTTAGGAACACCTAACTACTGTATTACTCAATTTCAATATTTAAATTACATTTATATCTCCAAATTTCTGATCCATTACAAGCAATTTGCTTTATTGCAGAATCAAGCATTTTAAAACTATCCTTTATACTAACGTCAAAATCGTTTTGGATAACACAAAATCCTTGGAGTCACTTTCTTTGAATGGACCAATACTATCTGCTTAGCTCTACTCCAAACCATCTTTGTGGGTGAAAAAAGACGCACGCACGTTAAATAAGACACACAAAATATGACTTTCTTTGGAAAAAAAACACATAAATTGATTTGCTTGTGATATCCTCTATTCAGAAAACAATTTATTTAGCTAAGTCAAGATGGACCAATACACCAGTTTTAACAAGAAACGTTATATAACTTTTTTTGGGTTCTGGTGTAGCTTTACTGTTTCAGTGCAATTAATAGCAACATCAGAGTAAAGTATAGCAACACATATCATCCGCATATTTAGATTTTAAAACACTTATGTTGCATTTACATTTCAGCTGTGTAATCAAGACATTTATTGTAAAAACGTAAACACGATAGGCTTCAAGAACATTATATTGTACCTAGTGTCAATTAGAAGGAATTAGTTAAACATTTTAATTGTTAGGTTATCACTATATATCAGATTACGACATAAATCTGTCAAAATGTTTTCTGTCTTACCATTCATACCCTTGCGAATTAATGACGACCATAATTTACTATGTTGGACTTTAGCAAAATATTTTTAATATTGACAAAATAGCAAAAGAAGCTACTTTTTCTTGTAGAGCTATATGTTTGAGCTGAAACCTGTGTACAATACATTTTGTCGTATGCAGATTATTGTTTCCTAAAACCTGCTTATGTTTAGTTTATTAGACCATTGTCTTTGTTTGTTGTATATACGAAATATTCAAACTATCAATAATGATCTTGCATAAATTATCAAAACATTAACAATGAATTAATTATATTCATACATCTCCCAGAGAAAATATCAATATAATGTATCAAATTTAGTATAATTGTTTTCCTAACTTAAAGTTATATCTTTTCTTTAACTTGTAAAAGACATTTGACAGTCATACACATTTAGAAAAATAATTCAGTAAATCAATTACAATTTTTCTGTCCATGACGTTTACAGCAGATATAGTTTTAACTTAAACTGTCACGTCTGTAACAACATATATTTTGCTTACTTTAGGATATCCTGTTTTACAATGATTATAGAATTTGTTAAAACATCTAACTTGAAAGAAAAGCCGCTAATTTAGCATAGAGTTTACTTACTTGTTTTCTGAATATATTTTGGTAATGTCTTTAATAATGATATGCTCTTTGACTGGTAGGTTCGTAGTTGTCAATGTTGTTCTTCTTAGGTACAAGTTATTTTATGAAGACGTCATGAATTTATCATTAATAACATTAAAGCCGTGAAAATAATATAGCCCATGAAAATACCTTCTTATAATTTGAACTTGTTCTTATAGAATGTAATTTAGATGCAAAGTATATTGATTGTAAATAAAAATAAATATGGAACCAATTTTGTCCTACTATTATTTATGTTGGTTTGTCTAAATATCTCTTCTTTCATTTAGATCTAGGTTATTCTTGCAACGGAGCTGCCTGCTATGATAGAAATGCTGTTTGCTTGAATGATGTTTGTGTCTGTAAAACGGGCTATATAGCAATCAATGGCGTATGCAGAGACGGTAATGTATATGCAACTATTCGATATTTCAGTCAATTATGAATGTAAATTTTAATCTTTAATCTAATTTTTTCAGCATGTTCCCTTTCAAGAACAAGTTAAAGTGATAATAAATTAGTTCTTTAATGCTCCTGTTTTTAAAAAAAAATGAAATAAAAACAATTATGTTATTCTGCTTCATGGTTATATATATATATATATATATATATATATATATATATATATATATATATATATATGTTTGTGTGTGTGTGTGTTTCTAAAACGTATTTCTTTGGTTTATGCAGGGGTGCGGCATTAAACACTACAGATCGTATTAACTACCTACAGTGATTTGGTTTGGATAATGATCCCTGCTTTTGTGTATATGTATAGTGACTCTGTGAGGGCCAGTCATTCAAAGATAAGTGGGGTACCTACAGCTGCGTGTGGATATAGACGATATTGTCAGTTTGTCCTAAGATTTTGTTTAGAACAACGCATTGGAAAACCCTTTTAAGATGTTACCGTCCGGCAGATACAAACTGGTATCCATCCGATTACACACGTTACCTATATTTTTTGATGGAGGGTTTGCTATAACAATTTTCATTCCTTTTCTTTAGAAGATCCGTAAGATCAATCCATTTAATTGCCTGCGTCAACCGCATTTTCCAAACAATGCAGTATTACCCACGATAACAATATACTCAGTTCTTCCTCATTTTCTTATCTATAATATGATACAGAAAATAAGATAATTCAAACATAACGTTGTCTGAAATGTTATCACGTTATGCACACTAGTTCAGAAATTGCTCACGTTTGTCAGATTTATTGAAAATTAATGAACAAAGTGTGTACAACAAATATTATGATTTTTTAACATTGGAAACAATCTTATAGATAAACAAGATAACGGATATAATATAATATCTGATATGAATCATTTATTTGAAAACAAATGGGGGGAAAACTTGCTTTGTCCTCTGATCAGTCAAAAGTGAGAATGTATTGTTCGGGATTGAAGGCATACCTTAACGTTATGCAAATGATGTTGTATACAATATTCAATTTATTGCTAGAGATTGAAGGCATACCAAAACGTTATGCAAATGATGTTGTACACAATATTCACAATCAATTCACAATATAATTTTGTGTTTAAGAAAATATTCAAATCGATTGATCGATTTTTGTACTATATAATGTTTGAGGAAGTCTGCATTAGATTTTTCCGTAATACGTTTGTTGGTAGAATACATTATAACTCCAATTTTAACATTATCAAACATGTACAGATAATGTTCTCTAAATAGCTTCTTAATATAATTCACGAGTTATTCGATGCAAAATAAAATTAAGAAATAAAAATACACACTTTCATCGACGAGAGTTTTGCTCCTATTTTAAGACATATTTCAAAGATGTTCACATTGATGTTCAATTGATTTTACGTCCTCTAATAATACTGCGTGTATTTATGTCTATCACATTTTTCAGAATATCTACCTCTACCGTCAACAATTCCAACGACATCAAAATCGACAACAAATGAGAAAACCACTTTGTTAACACCTTCACCAAAGCCTGGTAAATTGTTTTCCTACTATTAAGTCATCATTGAAATCACGCCCATAACCCTTATCCACATGCATATGGAAATATTTATGTTGACTTTCCTTAGATAATGAAATATACCATTATGATGAGGACATCAAATTAACAAATGACAGTACGAGAACAATTCATTAAAGTCAATGAATAATCACGTATGTTTAGTTTTTATTAGTTCGGGACTCGACAATTCGAATGGTTGTATTTTCTCAATTTGAACAATATTGATTTTTGGCATCTTTTACTCATTCGAGATCATTGCCATATATATGATCTCGTTGTGGTCTTATTGGTCACACATATAAATGTAATCGTACAGGGAGAATATATATGAGTTCCACTAATCGAGGGTTTGTATGTTACTGTTATATCTCTGTGGGTTACTCCACATCATTTGAGGTCATAATCTCAAGTAAAAGTATTACACATTTAGGTAATTTTGACATTTCTACTCTAAATATGGCTCTAAATACGTTTTACTGAAAAAAACAAATTATGTTCCATTTAAGTTTACAACCATGGGCGCCTGTTAAAGTTTGTCTCTTCGAAATGTCAAAATGACCTAAATGTGTGATACTTTTACTTGAGATTATGACCTCAAATGATGTGGAGTAACCCACAGAGATATAACAGTAACATATAAACCCTCGATTAGTGGAACTCAGTCTTAACTTTTACAGTTAATTACTATGGCCTCATTTTAGGTTTAAGGTTTGACTTCGGCACCAATAAAGGCGACCAACAGTTTACAGGGGAAGATGATGCGTGCAGTATTAGCATACAAACACCACCGATACCCATATTTAGAAAGACCTACACCAACCTATTCGTAAGTCTTAGAACAAACATTTTGCATTTGCTATTTATATTTACTTTAAATTTATTTTATTAATCTAAGGTATAGCGACTTTATTGCTCCATTGTAGTTTCAGCTTTTTTCAAAAGAGGTCCAATCAGTATGAATGCATAACGTAAATCTACACTGACTCTTGGTACTTTACTTTGTATCCACTGCAGCGTTTGTAATCGTTTAGGCATGTTAAGGTACATCCCAAAACAAATTCATTTATACTCCGACATCATGTAGGACAATTACTTGATGTTAGTCAGTCAGATTTAAACTTTACATTTCAATACGAGTCAACGTTCTGCAACTTAGTTTTTGTATCCCATGGTAACGGTTATAACGTTTTGTCTATATGATAATGTGAGTAATAGATTCCTTCTGTATCAACATGATCCTCTTTAAATTTCCTTGGTATGATTTATATACCTGAGAGAAACTGCACATCAGTATGCATGGGGTATCATTGGGAATTTCGGCTTCAGGTAGAGAGGTTAATGGAACACTGCAGTACATGTCTGATGAATCAGAATGACGGAATGCTAACGGATGTTCCTTCTTTTCTTTATGGCAATCGCAACTTCTACGAGGAAACGAAACCATTACTCGCAAAGCATTTTGAGCATACTTATTTCTAAATAGAAGAAAAGGTATGCTTCTCGTATTCAGTTATGGCCTGAAGCATGACAGAGAGAGCAATAATAGAGTCCAGCCAATCTGATCTTAATGAAGTGTATTCCAACCAACTTTTATCCATGTTCTTTTCAAAATAAAACGGACTATGTTGTCCTGTTTGTGAAGAAGACTTTGCGTAAGTAATGTCGCATAACTAAACCTAACACGGTGTAACACAAATTAAGATTAAGATTTCAGTCCTTAGGATTGAAATGCGAGTAACCTGTAGATACGCAAAACGGTCCACAAAATAAACACACAACCCTTATAGTGGGGCGTTCATTCAAAAGATATCCAACGTTGTCAGCTTGACATGTCTGCAAATGATTTTTATTTTGGACTCATATATCCACCTCACTGACCTCTGGGTAATATACATGTAGTCCAAGATCCATCCATAACCCCAATGAACGTAGCCCCTGAGTCCTAATTTTAAAACTATTTATATTCCCTCTATAGAATGTATTCAGGTAATGGGAATGAAACGTCGCTCTCATGCTACATTATGTGTTAATCTATTATCAGAAGGGGGGGGTGTCGAGGGGAGCGGTGGTGGTGTCGATAAGGTAAAATAAAGGTTTTCACACGTTCGTCAAGAAAGTGACGCCGCGTGATAGTCGCCGCCGCTGTTGCCTATTGGGGGGGGGGGTGTTAATAATTTATGAAGATAAATTAGCGATATAATTTTTATATAATGACAAACGTCGGGGAGGCACAAATAACTAGATTAACTAGAGAACGTTTGGCTGCGATCAAGAAATTTCTCCCGGTGAGAGATTCTTTCAGAGATAATTTGCAAGCTCGACAACAACAAAGTTAGATTTTGCAGCTGATACTGGACAATTGTTTTAAGCCGATAACTACAGCAAATGGAGAAGTTGTAACAGCAATCAAGGAGAGTAAACCAGAGGTATAACCAGAGGAAAAATATCCAAAGAAAATTGATAGTAGAAATAAGAGCTACGAGATAAATTTACTGAGGATTTTTTAACATCTATTGATAAAGCAACTCCACAAGAATCGATAAATTTTACAGCTGCTGATTTCGTTGATAGATATAATTATTTAAAACCAGGACAAAAGAGAACTTTTATCGGTAGTTTTGACAGATGGATTGATGTGGTTTATAAAATTAAAACAGGGTTAAACCAAATTAATAAAATAGAAGACCAAAGGTATAGTGCGTTTGATGCTGCAGTTAGAATAAGGGATGAGGAAAATAAACAAAAAGGAAAAGCTGAACGAAAACGTGTACAGCAAAATCCACTAGAACGACAAAGACAAAGGGATCCTCAACCCGAAGAAGAAGAACTTATGCAAGCTATACCAGAAAAAACGGGCACGGGATATCACGGCGGTAATATACCCTGTTCAATAAGTATCATTGATAATATATCACGGTTAGAAGTTCTCATCGGAGGAAAGCGGGCTGGAATTAATTCTCCGGAGATAATTAACGAAGCTGCTGAAATCTGTCAACGATTGTTTCAAGGTCGTGTAATGGATATAAAACTATATCGCAGTTTCATTGATGAATTTACTGATGATTATTATAGCGATTAATTAATGGTTTTGTCTTTCGATTAGAAAAATAGCATTTAAATAATGATAGTGCATCGCAGTAAGAACAGAGCAAGACCTGTTTATATCCTAAATTCACGGCTACCAGTATACAAGGTGACCTACGGAGATGGATTAGGTAACATTATCTCTGGATTAGTTACTAGAATCGCTCCAAAACTGTTACCCATCGGAAAGGAAATAGCGTAAAAAGCTAGTGGAGCTCTCGGTGATAAAATAGGAACAGAAGTGGGTAACAGAGCTGGTAATCTTGCTATTGACTCATTTGATTCCGCGAAAGAGAAGCTTAAATCTTTAGCGAGGGGAAACCAACCAGTAAAATTACAATCTACGGATCAAATGCAACCTAAGATAGGTAGTGCAATCAACAAAATGGCAAGACAACGATTAAAATTAATTGCTGGGTTTGGTTTAAAACAATTAATTATTCAGATCAACACCTATTATTATAAAATGTTTAAACACGAGATGGGTGATGCTTTAGATGTAGATGCTCCTGTATTAAAAATGATTCAATACGCGATTATCAATATTATTCGTATATTGCTCAAAATCCAAATATACGGTCGCGAATTGAACTTAGATTTGAAGATACATCTAAATACTTATTGCCATGTGAAGCGTTTATCGAGGTAGAGGGAAGATTAGTAAAAGCAGATAATGCCCTATTTGTTGATGCTGATAACCTCGAAACTACTCCGATTGGGTTTGTCAACAATGGTATAATGGCGTTATTTACCAGCGCTCAGTATTTAATCAATTCTACTAGATTCGAATCCATCGATAATGTTGTTGATGTTGCCACTACAATAATAGGTTTAGGTAGATACTCTGATGATTTTATTAAATCTGCGGGTCATTCAATGATGTTTGCAAGGGATACTACCAATAGCGCTGATCATAATCCGTTTGTTATACGACGACCAAAGAAGGTTACAGTTGCTGCTGATAATGCTGATGTTGAACCTGTTGTTGTGAGCAATAATCCTAATTATAACTCAGGGTTTGCAGCGCGAAAAAAGAGTATAGACAAACTTGGTAGATTTTCGTGTACAATTCCGTTATCCCATATATTTGGGTTTTGCCGAGATATCAGAAAAGTTATCTTTGGTGCGAGTCACACTGTAGTGTTTACACGAAGAGCAACTGATAAATATGCTCTTTGGCCCGGCCCTGCCCCTACCGCTGACGGTAACGTGGAGTTAACAAAGTTAGCGTTATGGATGCCAATTATGACTCCATCGTTGTCTGTTGAAACACGGCTGTTATCTTTTATGGATCACGGTGGAAAATCACTATTGAGCTGGTCTGATGTTGCAACAGCTACCATAACTAGTACCGTTGTTGGTGTTTTAACTTGGCAAATTGCACTTGCGAAAAATGTTTCTGCGCCGAGGCACGTCTTTGTTGCTCTACAAAACATAAACAGAACTTAAAAGCAAGCAGCGGTTGCAAATGATTTGTTTACAGTTTCGGTCTCATATGATATTTGATCATTGTAGCGTCAGTGAGGTATCATTACGAGTAAGTAATCAGCAAGAACCAGCAGAGCAACTTATTCTTGATTACGGTAATAATCAAATAGGTAGAGTGAATCACCGGTTGTGATCTTATATGGGTCGCGATCAAACTATTTTTACCGGATTACAAATATCACAATGGGATTTTAAAGAATTGTATCCATTTATTACTTTTCACTGCAACATCTTAATTTATCTAAACATTTGGTCGTTGATGTAAAATTTCAGGCTCGTATCGGTGATGCTCTTGGAGGATTTAGAGCCATTGCTGTTCTTCTTAGTAATAAATCGATGATTCTTGAAGTTGGTGGTGGAAAAATGCGAGTCATTGATGCCCCCATTGAAAATATGTAGCGAATTAATTAGATTAGTACTATCTAAATAGAACGTCTTATAATCATGTGAATGTAACTTTGACACCCGGTCAGATAAAAAAAACTACAATCGAAAACATCTACTGAGTGCGGTACATCCATAACGCATACGAAGTAACAAATGACAGGTGGATAAAACAAATTATCGCTGACGACAACTCAACTCGGTCATTTCAACACCACGTTAAAGTCTAACAAGGGAGTTAAATTGACTTTTTCGCAAGCCGCAATCAACGATATGATTAAATCCGGTGGAATATTTCCTCTTGCTGCACTGGCTATACCCGCTCTTAAAGCGCTTGGACTAGGTGCTGCTGGTGATCTTGGTAGTAATCTTGTAAATAAAGTTTTGGGACAGGGATATAAAAAAAGGGAAAGGGATTCAGACTACCGGGAAGCCGGTTCACAAAACATTATGTTCGAGAAGGATTCATCGGTCCGCTGATAAAACTGTTACTGGGATAACTTCGGTGACTCCCATGTCTAATTTTGATCTCGCAGACGCGGTAAAAAACTACCCATAGAGCATTTCAGAGGTGTGTTTATGAAAGAGCAATTACCGAAACAACCACATAACCGGTATAATTAATCTAGATAATCACACTGGACCTGGAACGCATTGGGTATGTTACGCAATAACTCCCCGATCGATTATTTACTTTGTTAATTATGTATCTAAGCTGTCATCGTTGCCGCCTATATGGTACTCAACACTGCCGACACAAATATTAACTGATCCTCGCATATGTGGAAGAGAAGTTCTTAACGCGTTGACGGCTATCTCTACATCATCTCATTTACCTCATAAAGTCATCCATAATTATACAATGATGATTCACTTAAAGAAACATATATAATTATATTCAGGCAGATATTTGGGGAAGATCCATATCACGTCCTCGTGAAGAAGGAGTGACTATCGGTCAAGTAAAAAGACTAATCAATTGAGCTATTTCGTCAATAAATTTAGATGAGTTTAAAAAGGTACAAGATGAATATAACAAATATCTAGCTAAGTTTACTGAGTTAAAAAAATTATTATTGAGAAAACGGATAAAAGTGAGAAAACGGATAGACCGATACTCGATTTTTTTGGTAATCCACCGGTGACCACACCGAGCCTCGTATCGATGTTAGAACTAGCAGAACTTCAGTCCGAGTGTGAAAAACACGTAAAACAGTTTAATTCATTTCGTAAAAACATCTTAGATAAATTCTTTGGAACCGCGCTAGATAAAATTGACATAAAACTTCCAGATATCAAGAAATCCATTGATGATCTCAAACCGTTTACCGAGGCAGTGAAGGAAGATGCAACAAGGATGATAAGCGTTATTGAAAAAACAAAAACTCCTCATGAAAAAACCAACAACGTTGTATACACTGTTCAGCACGGATCATTTGAGTGGACACCTACCACCAACATTTTACATGTTTTACATGTTACCGCAACCGTTAAAGGTATTTACATGTTACCGCAACCGTTAAAGGTATTTATCGATTAACACTAGTATCGCCGACTCAATTTTAATATATCATCGTCGAGTTCAGCTGGAGTTAATAACACAATATCAACAATCATCGACAAGGGTACATCTGAACAGTTCACGTTAACGTACACTGATAAGAATTTTGCTAGGGCTTCAGTAACCTGGTACGTAGAGTTTGTAGCGGATTTGAGTAAACATCTTAATTGAAATCGTAAACGATTTGAAAATAAAATGACATCATCATCACAGCAGTATCGATATGATCAAGTCAAAGAATTTCAAACCAGCCTCAAAATTCTGACTGAGGAGTATCAAACAAAAATAAAAAATATCGGAGAAGAATTACCGTAATTGATGTTACCGTATACTCAGTAAGTAGTGTCATTACCGGAACCGGAATAATACTTGCATCGGTTAGAATGATTGCTCCTGTTATAGTTCCAATTTGCATTTCTGCGGTAGCTACCGTTGCTGGTATACTAACCGGAATAACAAAAAAACTATCATCGTGTAGCCAACGTAAACTGCATGATTACATCATCAAATTTCACATTGTATCAACCGCGTACTCACAATTATCCTCGATGATTTCCTCGTCGCTCGATGACACATTAATATCCGATAGTAAATTCTAAACAATGGTGTGTATTTATGAATCCACGATGTTAAAATTAGAGCAGGATAATAATAATAATAATGACGCAGGAGATACTTCAGCGAATAGCGGAAAACACTGTTCCGATAAAGACATCGTTGATATCACTGGTAACGAAAACCCCCAGAGTTTATCGTTGAATTTATACCTCCGTTACAAGCATCCGAGATAGCACTTACGCAATTAAGATGTTGCTATAGCTGGCCTAATGTCAGATCTGAGCTATTTAATGGTAAACCACTTAATAACAGTTTCACATATAAAAATAAAGTTAACCCAGATTGAATGCAGGGTGATCGAGAATGGCACACATTACATTTACACACTGGTGCGTATGATATTGAAGATATTAAACGCGGAGATCATAAACGGTATTGAGGCAATTACAGGAAAAAAAATAGTTATCGAGGATGAACCGGATAAATCTCCCTTTGAAATAAAGGGTCACGAACCGTTATTGTCAACGACCATCGAGATAAATTCACTTAACTATGCGGTGGATATATACAACAGCTCAATTAGAACTCTGTTTGATTGGCCTAAGTATCCTCCTAGCACCGTTGATATAAAAGATCTGCCACGTGAACCATTAAAATCTGATTTTATTTCCACAAGGGAGGATTATCACGTATTTGATAAGGCTATGATAAGTGTTATTCCTGGTTTTGAGGGTGGTTGCAGCTAATACTGGTGTTTATACACTAGATTACCCAGCGATTAATAAACAATTCACACAGATGATGAGCGATTTCGAGCGATTTCGAGGTTATATTGTAACGGTAATGAGTACAACTCCACCTAACCGGGATGATGTTATCGCGTTCACTGAAGTGTGTAATAAAAGTATCGCCGATATGGAAGAATATAATTTACGAATGATTCAACTTATTGTCGCTGATGATCAGCCTGAAACTAGAATAGAATTTCAAAAAGGCATAATATCAGCGTTGAAAATATTCGCACGTTTAAACTTCCCGGATATAACGTACCGTGGATGCGCAAAAAACTTAGCAATACCATCAATGAATTCTTCCCCCGGGTTCACGCAGCTTGGTTAAATAATCTTCCGGCGGTTCACCCGAGATTACCAGAGCCTAAGCTGTCTGATTTCTTCACTGATATAGTACCCGTTGTCGATCCAAAATTCGATTACGGTATTGATATTAGTTTCTGCGTGCTAGTGATATCTATCAAAAATACTTGAATGATGTCTACGACGGAACAGAAACAAATGTACTTAGAAAGTACGAATACAACGAATACGGTAATATAATATGGCGATTTGCTCTTGGTGACCAAGGCGTGTTTATCATCACACAAAAAAGTTTACTTATCATCTTTAACTCGATGAAACAATTATTTCAAACAAAATTAAACCACCTTTGAGATTATCTACAGCGCTCTCTACTACTCTATTTAACAACTTCACGTGATGTGATCAAACAGCAGCAACTACAGCTCAATCAAATTATCTCCGACATGAATTATCTCAATGATCGATTACTCTCGCTGGTGCACGAAGATGAATCACCAAACAAGGAAAAAAAATTAAAAGTATTTTCTCGTGATGATATAAATTTAGTGTTCATGAAATTTCCCGGTTGAGATGTACCAGCGATGAGGAAATCACTGCGAGATCTAATCAATGAATTCTTTCCACAAATTCATGCGTTATGGTTTAAAATAAATCCTCCCGTGGAAATTTTACGGTCCAATAATTCAATATACCACAACAACAAACACAGATCACCTGGCAACGTGGATATATCCTCCACCATGGCGATACACGTTATTTGTGATGTAGTGTTAGGTAGCTATTCAGTTGATGCTGATACATCGACAACGGCACAGCAAGGTTATATTTTGTATACATTTTCCCCAAATGTTTCTTCGGGAAGTTTAATTGTGATGAATCCGCCTCACTTAACCTACTTGAGAACCACTAATAATATTATCCCGAAAATGAATTTTAGAATAGTTGACCAAAACTTTTCCTTGGTTGATCTCCGAGGGGAACAATTACAAATAACATTAGATGTGAAATCCTGATTTTCAATTCCTTGACGAGTCAAGGTCACCGATATCTCAGTCTCTTAACGATCAAGGACGAAGCCTCCGATGGCTAAACAAACATCTGTATCAAACTTGGTGTAACTTCGAAAATCCTTAATAAATATAATTTTCGAAGTTACACCACATATGTGTGTGACTAGTTATGAAAAAAATGATAAAATAAATATAATTTCCGATGTTTCTCCATCATTGATGCGGGTTTCAGAAAAACAATCAGACGGTTCTATGAGAGTTTTAGATCACCAGTAAATTTATCCCTGATTGATAATCAGGGACGGCGTAAAGTAAAATAATTCATACAAATATTTGTAAAAAAACAAATCCCAGCAAATTTGAGGTATTGAAGAAATTTCAGCATTAAGAAGTGAGGTTAAATCATTAGAACAAGTATTAAATAACGAAAAAAATACAACACAAAAACTTAACGATGAGATCATCGAATGTAAAAAATCCCGTAACGTATTAATAGAGCGTAAAAAGAAAATAACTGAAAAAATTACTGATCTTCAAACGCGAGTTGAAGGAAAGGTACAGCATTATAACTCGCTGGTGAGACAACTTAACGAGTTAACGGGTAAAATCGTAGAGGTAAAAAATAATATAGATAATAGAGAATTCGCTGCTATATTTGCCGGGAAACCGTCATTATCATCAACATTGACTCAGTCAAAGTCACGACCAGGGAGGATATATATTCTTGCGTTGTGAAAAGTACGAAAAATATATTTATTAATGATTTCCTCAAATTTGATACAGCTATTTACAAATCAATCTGAGGGGTTATATCGAGCTAGTAGTTTATCACGAAGTCGCTGTATAGCGATTTTATCTCTATCCTGATGCATCCTACAATCAATTACCTGACCATCTGGTAGATGTACGGTATTTGATTTTGTATCCGGTGTTTGGATTAATTTGAGCGAAACTGTCAATAGCCTCTACAAATCGATCAGGTGTATAATTCATATAGACCATTATTCTATATATATATTTATAATTTAAATTCTAAATATATAATGAGAGACGAAAAGACTCTTGATTTTTATTTTTATTTTATCATTTTATCATCACTAGTCACAAAACCATATGAGGGAACGACGAAAATTTCTTCTTTTTAAGGATTTTCGTCGTTCCCTCAAGTTTGATACTGTCATATATAGATCTATCTGAGTTATCGTATCGAGAGAATCATCTGTTAATACTCCATACATGAAATTTCAACATTGTAGTATGATTATCAGTTGCAGTAATATCATTTCCAGCGTAGAATCCATCATCAGTTATAGTTGTATTGACCCAAGACGCATCATCTAGGAAATCTGATCTCGGCCATTTAGGATAGTATAACGTGTAATTACAACAACTTGCGTTTTTGCTATCATCCGATTTTAAATCAGCTCCAAATCCTTTATAAATTAATTTTACTTTCTCAATAATATTTTTCGATGTCAACACATTTTTCCTTTTATTTTTTGATATTCAGGAAAGATTTGATAAACCGCTCATACTTTTCAAGTTGTGGTCGGTCATGCAACATCATATCGACATTTCTCATGAGATCAGATCGATTTACCGGTTGCGTTAGTTTACTTAAATCGTCAGGTACAATATCAGGAAGTTTTAATATATCAAGAACATTTCTGATTATTTCAATTTGTTGCCTTGGTGAGATTTTATCCGATCGAAATGTCTGAGTCGTGACGGCTTTTCCGTTGTTATGTTTGTCGACAATGACTTGTTGAGCTCGTTGTAATCTTGGTACATTTTTGTTAAGCTGTTCAGCCACATCACTATCGAGTTTACTTACATCCGTTTGAAATACATGATTAAGATACGCTAACTTCTTCTGATACGGATCTATTTTTTCTTCGGGGTCATATTTGTAGTATCTGATGTTATTATTTATAACTCCAGAAGTTGCGATCCTTTCTCCGACAGAACTTTTCAGAAAACATCTACAACCGAGCTGTTTTTTATTTCCTTATCTGATATTTTCGAGTTTTCTTTTTTTAGCTATTCATCAGGTAACGTCTGTGAAATCTCGTAACAGGATTGTTTCATTACCTTGATCAATCGCTGAATAAAGTATCAGCGCGAATTATTCTCATTGATCACTGTACTGATAAACGCGTGTCCGTAAGGTGTCTTAACCTCATCAAAATTTTGAGCTCGAAATAATAATTCCTGCTTCGATAAATTTTATCGCAGCGCATATATCTTTGCGAGTCAGCGGTAAATCAACTTTATTATTATTACGATTTGCCGAATAATGGATTTCATTAACGTTCCTGAATCGGTAGAGCCCTTGCTTGGTAGCTTCGACTGACCCTATTTCTTCAGAGAAGACGAACATTTTTTTGAATCGCTAATCCACAATAGAGATACCAGCTTCGATGGTGGTGTTATAGATAACTACATCAATGTCGTTGAACGCGTTGGCGATATCAGAAAAATCTCTCTTCCGATCTTCTCCGCTAGTCTCAGCGTGATAATACTTCACCTTGTAACCAATATGCTGCAACTGTTTAGCGAGACTTTCTACGGAATAGTCACCGCGTCGTTTGTTATGAGTAAAAACAACAGCCTTCTCTCCTTGTTTATGTGTTTTTAACAATTTCAAATAATTATCTTTATGATTATACTCGACAACAAACTTTTTGTTGTGATCGATTTTGTAATTGTGGTTAATACATTTTATTTCAGATCGGCCTAATAGATCCCTGAATAATATCAGATCATCGTTGTTCTCATCAGCATCTAACACAATGACTCTCTCAGCGTGGGCGATTAATCCAACAAACCTACCCCAAATCTATTTACCATTTTGTGAACGCATCATCTCACGTAAAATCCCGTGCCACTCATCTACAATAATGGTATGAGGAAGTCCTTTTACACGCACAATCGATTCGATCTGGGAGATAAAATTTCGCTGACTATTCTCGTCAAATATGATTTCCCCTCGAATATCATCATAAGATTCTAGATTATAGTCCACTCGAGTCTTCTCCGTAAAGGTTTTCCTGTTGATAAATATAACACGGATTGATCTTCCCCGATAGATTTCCAAGCGAACTCTTATTTTCCCAAACCACAAGCAGACCCGTCCATATAATCATCGTTAAAAATCACTGTACAACCCTGACCTGATTCATGAATCGGCGGTTCAGTATAATTGCAATCTGCGATTTTTGATGGCATCTCTCCCGGTTACTCGGGACTTCGATACCTAAATGATGTTACATATTTTTCATGTTCGGAATAAGAATCATTAGTTTTAGATTTACTCACTTCAGATTCTCTTGGAACTGTTATTTTAGTACCTGATTTTCTGAAACAACCTTCAAGATCGTTTTGTACAAGTACTCTACCAAATAACAATCAACGCAACTTTGTTCGACATGTTTGTGCATCTCATTATAGCCGTGCCGACGCTGGCAGATATTACAATGCGCACCAGGTCTCCGTCGCAGTGTTACCACATTTTCGTTACCACCTGTGACCCCATGATACTGTCAGATTCTCCAGTCAGCGCTACAGAGATTTTAGTAATATCTTCCGCTGAGATGGTTTCACTGTCAACCTTATCCTCCTCATTGTCGACATCAATCTTGATATATTTTTCTTGAATCGAATACGGACACGACAATAAATTCTCCGCCCCCTGTTTTAACAAAGGATATATCATTTTTTTGTTACGTGATTTCGTTTTCATTGACCTAGTTCCGTGTAACTTTATGATGTGAAGTCCAGCCTGAAGATCGACATTTCACGTTGGATTATCCTCCGCATCTTTCTTTATCAACGCTTTATGCTCATCAAAGTCAACTATTCGACTCTTCAGTAGTACGTGATACCCACTTGTCGTCTCAAAAATATAAATATCACCTGAAAATATCTTATGATATCTCGAACGATCGGCACTTTTGAATCAATGTCAACTGTTAGATATCTTAATCGTTGTTTTGGAATAATCTCATTAACTGCGCTCTCTCCGTTGAAATCACTGATTTTATCATCAACACAAACATAAAACCGTTGTCCGTGTTGTATAATAACACCGCATGATAAGTATTTTTCATCGAGATAGCTGTTTACTGTGAGCACATCAATAGCTGATTTCTTATCGAGGAACAATACCGGCTCGTTGTATCGGTTATAATATTCGCGTAACAAAGATAATCCTCCTCGAGCAAGATCCATCGCGTCGCTGTCTGGGGTCTGATCAAACAACGCTGAGGCAGTTTCTTCGGTGAGTTGATCAAATATATTTTCCTCCTCCATATATTTAACTTCATTCTTTAATTGAAAATTTTTAATAAACAATCTATTTAGACTTAAAAATATATTATATTATATAATGCCAAGTCCATCACTAGCAGTCAATAAATGTCAACGATTACCTCAAGGATCTAAAGTCATGTGCGGGAAGAATTCTTAGGGAGAATTCTGTGGACATCATACGGTTATGGCGAAACAGGGTTGTAAAACCGGTCCTCGGCCCTGCATTAATTGTAGTAGGGGGGTCAGAGGAAATATAAACTCTGCAGTGAATGTGGAGGAACAAAATATCGATTACTGGTCGAGTACAATATTAAAAAACAGAGCAATTCCAACTATTGAAGAATTTTTAAAACAACGAGAAATCAAATCGCTTCGTTAATGGACTGATTTTCCCCTCTCTCTACATTGTGATTACAACACTTTCTGTTTACATAATCCTGTGGAGATTTTATAACAACACCGCGATGATTAATATCTGTGTGTTTATCATAATATCGTTTCATTCCTCTGTATTTCATTCCACCACATTTTATACACAACTGAGATTTTCCCCTTACCCAAATGCCACAAACGATACAGGGAACAGGACCGAGACTACCACGTCGAAAACTTTGCATATGAGAGTGACAAAACTCACCTCTACATGGTTTGTTACATAAAGTTATTGAGCCGAGAGGGAGCCACTTGCAATTAGTCATCATTATATTTAAGAGAAATATCTAATTAATTTTTTTTCAATTAGATATTTCTCTTAAATATACAAATGGAAAACTATAATAACCAACACGGATTTAAGAGAATATCGAAAATTGAACCTTCAAGCAGAGTTAAATTTAATGTCGATAGAGTGACCACCTATCCACGGAAAAGTGTAATCGGTGATAGAGCTCCGATACGGAGAATCAGAGAATGCTTTAACGAATTTAAGCGTGACGGAGCAACTCACGCCTGGTCAACTTTTAGAATAGACGGGCGTATTGATGCTACTATGACCCAAGAAAGAGTGGCTCAAATAAGTTCTCACCTTGGACCGCAAAGATATTTTTTTAGGGTAAAATTTATTGTAATGACCGAAAATAAAAATTGGATTATTAAGGATAAAACGGATCCAATCCTAAAAAATAACCAAACGATAACTGTAAATCGCGACTCTAAACCCGGAGTTTTAGTTGGTATTGACAAACCGTATTATGAGCGAGCTTATCTTGTAACAGCCGTTGTTTACGCAGCGTATAAGCTAAGTAAAATAAACCTGATATAAAACAACTAGCGCCGATGAAATAATCTACGTCAATAAATTGTGTAGCGCAACGGGTAAAAGAACATTTTATGAATGCATCCCGAGGAAATAAATTAACTGAACAGCAAAGTAAAAAAAAAATAACGAATGGGAATTAACCGTGAAGGAACACGGAGCAACCATTCAGGATATAATTAAATTAGAAACCTCACAAAGATTTCCGATATCGGTCGCGACAATAACCGGAGAGATTTTGTATGAAACAAAATATAAATTAAAGGGAGCACCAATCGAAATTATTGATCATAACAAGCACGCGTGGACAGTATTTCCACGGGAGAGAACCGTAAGATACATACCCGAAACCTTGTTTGAATCACTAGATTTAGAATATGTTCCTGAAGAGAAAATATTTGATGCTATTTATGAACTGAGTAAAGATGATCCCGTATCAGTGTATCCCATATTAAAAGCTCCGAAGAAGAGGAAGGTAAATTCGATCAATTTGTAAAACCCAACGGAGAATTATATCGCACGCAAACGTTACATCATAAAATGAAAAAACTATCTAGTGAATTTTCTGACAGTAAAGATGAAAAATTATTAACCCATTGTTTTACACAGCCCTCCATTGCATCCCATTTCGCTAAAATCGAGAACACATGGAAGCCAACACGAAGTGAATTTCTAGCAGACGTTAAATTAAGCTGCGTAGAATACGGACACGGCCTATTATGGAATAAAATATATAATCCCTCTCGTGTGATGTCCGTCGATATGGTCGCGTGCAATCCAGGAAGTTTTCTCTGATACGGAGAATGCAGCAAATATTTTAAACGATTTGGACATCCCACTCACGAAATGACTCGAGTCGCTATTAACGGTCCGTTACCTGATTTTGATTTAACCAGATTCGCTCGTGTAATATCATTTGAAATGGCTAAGGGACTTCACCCGTGCAGTTATGGTTGGATTGGCAGACACATGTCTGAAAAACAGTGGATTCCCATAGTGCTATTACGATATATGATCGATTGCGGTATGGTAACGTCGCTGATTGTCGGTGAAGCAATTATCTCCTATCAAGCACAAATAAGTATGGTTGCCACAACCTGATCTAAGTAAAATTATTCATGAACAGCGAAATCTTCGTCCTAATGTCAACGACGAAGAACTCGTAAAATGGTCTAAGCAGTTGTTTGCAAGTGAAAACCGGAGAGCTAAAGATCTCTGACGGAGGATCATCGGAAAGTTTACTCAAGGCGGTAAATGCGATTATACAAGATTTTCTTCACGGTTAATTATGGATGACGAAGAATATAAATTTATCATCAAGAATCTGACAGAGAAAGGAGTATATATCGATCGTAAAGATGCATTTCTATCCAACGGGACTAAATTAGGTATGGTGGTTACTTACAGCTACGGATATAATCCTCAGTAGACACATTTGAGATCATCTATGCCTGCTTATGCTGCTATTAATTTATTTTCGATGATAAACAGATTTCTTGAGATTGCAGTAAGAGTCGCTACTGATTCATTTTACATACACGTAAAGCACCGTGATGAGGTATCTATTAACAGCGACGAGAGCTGGGGGTCTTGGCGATTTAAAAATTAAATAATACGAGATCACTCCAAATCAGCGGAAGTCCCTATTAAGGATAATTATCTTCGCGGTGATAAACTATCAGAAATATCTAATGCACCATCGTTATCAGATCCAATCTGCAGATAAAAGACAATTTATTTAAACGGCTGCGGTGGATCAGGGAAAACAACTCGCGTGATTGAATTATTTCGCGGAAAATCTAACATGATAGTTTTTACACCGACCCACAGACTCGCCAGAGAGATGAAGGAAAGAGGAATTCAAGGTCGCACCTACCACAGTTTCTTTCGATGGAAAGGAGATGTGTGGACCCCTGAACGAATCGGCGAAAGATCCATTCCTGAAGTTCTTATGTGGGATGAAGTTTGCACGGTATCTGAAGACGCGTTAAAAATGTTTCTTGAATGGTTAAGATCTAATACAAAGGTTATATTATGCGGCGATCAAGGTCAATCACCTCCACTTGTCGGTACCTCTCCACATAATTGGTTGAAGGGCTTTGTAGATTACTACGAAGAAATTGACACAAACCACAGAACACTCGATGAAAATTTACGAGAACTTAAACGGTCCATTAGATTACAACCGGATAGAATCCAGTGTAATATAGTCCGTAAAGCAATTTTAGAAACACCGTTAGAATATTTTTGGGAAGCGTGGAGACCCTGTGATTTAATATTGGCAAGTAGAAAGATAATCAGAGATAAACTTCAGAAGGAGTTATTTGAAATACATAAAGAAAATTTTCCAAACATTCCAGTTCCGTTATGCTACCGACCTAAGGATACACGACGGCAAAATATTGAAATTGATATTCTTGGAAAGTGTGAAAAGCAAAAATTAGTGTTAAATGATATTGTAACGGTTGATATCAGCGTTGTCGAAGATGCACAACGCGCTAATAATTCTCCCCGTGGACACTAGGTTACGCATCGACGATACATTCTTCGCAGGGATTAACTATATCAGATACCATTGTTTGGATTATAGATAATTACATTGAATGGTCAAATCTAGTTTACCTAGCTGTATCGCGAGTACGAAGAATAAATCAACTTCGAAGAGTTGTATTTATAGAGTAAGAGATAAATATGTCAACGTAGATGCCGTCAATAGCGATAGTTAAGACCACACGGCGGCAACTGAGTATCCTGGGGTATCACTTGCAGTTGTTGTCGAGTAATCCCCCGCTGAGGGGCAGTTGAATCCAGTCTATAGATTGCTGGTCTACCCGTAGATCGTGTTATGCCGGATATTTTATGCGTGGTAACACTCCAAATAGGATCAGTAGCTCTTTTTTGCCACCTTCAAGTTCTCCCGGTTCATATAAATACCTAACAGTAACATTACCGAGTATTGGTTGTTTTGAAAAATCTTTTTGTGGATTTTCAAGTATAAACTTGTTCTTAATCGCGTTGTTAGGTTTCATGTTGATTGTTCGAGTAATCTCATTATTCAGCGCAGTAATCACAGCTGGTAATCTCTTGACCCATTCACGAGATCGCTTATGTTGAATAAATTCCTTCGCGTATTGATATCCAAATAACCGCTCAGCAAGCGTTCGATTAAATCGTTCAACAATTGCCTGATCGCGATGTAGTGCAGTATGTCCTCGTCTGATAGTGACATTATGATTTTCATCGCTGATAGAACCGCACCCTGAAATTCCTTGCCAGGATCAACTTGTAATAGATTTGGCCAGCGCAGAGGACCCCTTCGTTAAATCCTTTCAAACGCATCGAATACTTCAGTTGATGATTTTGTTTTTAATGGCTCTGCTTGTTTGTATCGACTCGCAACATCAACTACGGTTAGCGCGTATTTGTAACCATCATCATGCGGCAGAAATAATATATCAGCCTCATGAACTTCATTAGGGACAGTCACATCATATTGCGAGTAGTTTATTTGTTTAGGCGGTGGTAAATAAATTTGCCATATCGCCTGTTTGGATAACCAATCCGCTGCAGTGGTATTTTTCACCTTTGCGGCGCTAGCGAGTTTACCAATTGCTGCTTTACCCCTCCAGTATCCTCTTGGAGAATAATAAATAGATTCCATGTTGTTATTAATTACCAACACCCATCATTAATTTACCTTTCATCGCAGATTTCATCAAAATTGAAGCCAATTTTTTTTTTGAAGGATTTATCGGGAATTGCGTTCAACGCGTGAATCAACTTCACATCGGCGAGGTGACGCTACTGTAAATCACTGCTTTAATAAGCTATATCATGTACTCTGCACGCTTCGTCAATAGCATTTATCGGATCCTCTCCCGGGTTAGGGGCATCTCGGCTGTCGATTCTAATATCAAGTCTTGTTCCCGGTTCACAATAACTATATCCCGGAAGGTGTTTCTCTCCTGGATACTTTGCCCACGGAGCTCCTGGAAACTTAGCTAACTACGCGGTGATATCTCCTCCGGCTTTTTGTAAAAATCAAAATTTCTTTGTACCACATACTTCACAATTACCAGTTGCCGTTGTTCGATTTTGTTTAGTTGTAATAGTTGTCGGCGCAATTGTACCTGTATGCGTTTTGCATTTCACACAATATAGATTCCTAATATTGATAAGTTATATCTAATAGAAGTGATTAATTTCTCGGCAACAAAAACAAGAGAACCAATTAAACATAATGTGATGTTACCCAACTCGATAAGATTATTAATCATTTGACCGTCAGGAAGCGGTAAGACTCAATTATTACTCACGATGATCATGAAATATTTAACCTGGCATACATTATATTTAGTTGCTTCAACCGTAGATGATCAGCGCTGTCATCAAGTGTTGAAAGATTACAAAGAACGAGCTTCAGAAATCGCTGGCGAGAATGTAATTGAGTTTATAACCGATATCGAAGAAGCACCGTCCGTAGAAGACTTAGACGAAAGTATTAACAATCTTGTTGTGTATGATGATGTGATGTTAGACAATCAAAAAAAACCTGCTAGAATATTTTTCAGAGGTAGACATAAAAACACCGATGTGATATACGCCACTCAACGATACAAATTCCAAAAGTGATCAGAGACAACTGCAATCTGTTATGTATGATTAATGGAGTTGACAATCATACATTGCGAAATATTTGGCAAACTTGGTGTAGCGAGATGGATTATAATCGATTAAAAAATTTCTTTTGTCATACTCAGTCAACCCCACACGGATTTGTAACCATACATTTATCAAACCCGCGAACGCGATATCGTGTTGGACTTTATAAAATATTTGGTTAACCCCGGTAGGCAGCACAATCGAAGACTATCACGTAGCGTCACTTTCTTGACGAACGTGTGAAAACTTCTATACAACCTTTATTTTGCCTATCGACACAGACCTGTCCCCCCTCGACACCCCTCTCGACCCCCCTCGACACCCCCCTGCTGATAATAGATTAACACATAATATAGCATGAGAGCGACGGGGCGAATTTTTAGGTTTTCGAAGAGACCTGAGATTGTCGAATAGACACTTTACAAAATTTACGCCAAAAAAGTTTGTCCGATTCGCCCTCTCTGCTGCTCAGATTTTGAGTGTGACTAAGTGTATGATTTTATTATGGAATTTATTGTATATGACATTCATGACCTCCTTTTAGAATAGTTAGCTCAATCGTGGTATCTATACAGGAACTGCGAGAAAGATATGCTCGGTGGGGATATGTGTTGTACACGTGTATTATTTGTGCTTGACGATATTTTCTACTTAAATATTTCTCTCAACATATTAATACAATCTACATATTATTCCCAAAATCTACCATTAATTTTGTTCACATGATTCGTTATATATTTGCTTCGTTTGTTCCAATTGTAATGAAGGTGCAGATACAGACAAGAAAGTCGACTCACACGAAAGCTTGCCAGTTTAAAAATTTGTTTAACTTTCTCAATAAAGTCATTATTATTCATTTTTATTGAGTGGAGGGGTATTTTTAAATTTTGACATGCAGAAACTGGGTATGAAAGTGATAATACCGAATCGTGTATATACCCATGTCATGTAGTTAAAATCCCTCAAACAACTGCTTTTGGCATTACTCACACATCGTCTTTTGACTTTTGTTGTTCAAGCCTTAGATTTGCTCAATTTAGTTAACTATGTTCGGTAGTATATTACAATCATGTGCACTTTTGTGTTATCACGATTTGAGGTTTTCTATATCAAATTGTTTATCTCTTTTCAAATGCCTTTACAGAGGATTCTTGTATAATATAAAATGGTAGAATGAAGACAATATATTTGTAAATGATTTTATTATGACTAGGCTTGAAGAATTTCATTATTTGTCGCTTTGCCAGTTAATATGCCATATATTTCCGTCACCTTCATACATTTCCATGAAAGAATCATCGCAAGTGCAACAACGCTAATCAAATGTTTTAAATGAAGACTATGCTGTGTATTTACAGCACCTTCATACATTTCCATCAAACGGAATTGTACGAAGGTGATGGAAATATGAAACATCGCAAGTGCAAAACGCTAATCAAATGTGTTAACTGCAGACTATATCTACATTTTATGTCAATCAGTTAAATTATTTGCAGAATACGAATTGAGAATGGTCACCCAAGGTCATGCGGTTCGTGAATTAATACCCTTGCCTCATCTTTTTTAAATAATTTCAGCACATAATTCGAATGGTAATCTTCACATCAGAAAACTTGAATGATATTCTGCAACTTTGACAAAACCAAAGTTAAGATCATAGTTTATTATATGCTCTAAAAGAAGTATCGCATGTATACTCATGTAGCAGACGCGAGAGATTGTTTAGCAGAATCGTCTGTTTATGAACTAAATAAACTGTTTGGTCAATTTGAAATTAGAGATGTAAAAGTTGACGATGTGTATGATTTGAATGAGTAGCAAGATAAACTTTCAATCAAACAAACGAATGCATGTGATACCCGCAATGCATTGCCGGATTAAACCCCGTGGAGGCCAGTAGGCAGTCGAAATATTGTGCCTCTCCCCCTCCCCCATAATCTCCTATCAATTTTATTTTGATCCGTTATCGCGGGGCCCCTTTAATGGATGTGGCGCATTCGCTGGTATCTACTCTACCTATTTGATTATCCAACGATGCCCCAAAATGTCTTTAACAAACGTGAGACACGCTTTAATGAATATACCATTCTAACCATTTACACTGTTAACTAGGAGAAATATTCCCCGTCCCCTCTCAGACACATATTATTTTCCTAATCAGGCAAAACACTAAATTCGAAAACAAAACTAAAATTTAAGACGGTGGGTTTTGTTAGAAAACCAAGAACCTCAGAGTCAATAAGCCAAGGCGACAAATAAGTATTATTTCGCTGCCGAGATTCGATTTTTCAACACAGCTACTTCGCAGTTTTCTCATATTTTCTTTCTTGAGACAATTACTTTGTTTCTTGTAGTGTGTTTTTGTTATTACTTACCTTCAGTTGTAAAGCAAAATAGGTGTATAAAAATGGTTTCTTCGCTTGTATGTGAAATATTAACCCGTTTATTGTAAATAATACCTCATTCCTAATGTCGTGCATACAAATGCATTAGCCTATAACAAAATTGAAGATTTATTTTCTTAAGCTAAATTTATATACTAGCATCATGTCGATTGCATAAACATACTCCATTCATAAGCACAATGTCTCCCCTGATTCATTTCTAACAGTTGGATATGCCAAATATTTTTTGTTTGATTAGCTCACTACTATGTATTTCTGACAATATTACAGTTTATATGACTGCGATAAAACAAAATCTGAACTACTTATAATATGCGACGTATAATCAATTTTGATGGAACACTTTCAATTTTAAGATAATACCTTACGCGTAATTAATTTTCTGTGTGTGCTGGATCTTTGTCCATAATTGAGGATAGAGGCCTGCCCGACTAATATGATGCTTTCAGGTTTCAAATAAGTTATTTATTTGAATTAAAGTTTAAGACCTAGTATGGAGTATGACCTTGAAAGCGTACTTGTGTAGTGTTTGCTGTACTATTCCATGTAGATTTTTAAAAATATCAGATAATGCTATTGAGACAGAGATCAAGCAGAGATTAATATAAAAGAGAGTTCATCAACAGAGTTGTAACAAAACGATATTATCTTAATTTCGTTGTCGTTGCATTTTATTGCTACTGTTAATTTATCTATTTGTTGCCTGGGGTAGGGTTAATTTGGAAAAATGAATATACTACTAGTTAACTTTCACTACAACTGGAAATAAAACTTTTATTTATTAAATGTTTTCCTAACAAGGCAATAATATGATTATTCTCTAAAGGATTATTATGAAGCAGATCTGCACTATTTCAGTTGTTCTTGGTAGTTTAGCGTCCACTTGGCTTTCATTGCAGTAGGGAAATATATGTGTTGAAACGTTTCCATATTATTCTTTGTTAGCAAGAATCTCAATATCAAATGCAATTCATGATTAGATCTTCGTATATGACCAATCATGTTGTTTTGTCAGTGTTGCTTAAATGAGTCTTTATCTTTTGTTTAAAGAAACATAATTTACTTTATCCTGCGTTCCCGATTGTATGCAGCTTGTATATAAAAATAATTCACTGATGTATCCAACTTCTACCAAAAATCTGTTTTCTTTAAATAGAAAACGATGACCTGGCATGTTGCCATTTCAGTAGGCATTTGACCGTCTCAAGATTTTTATCAAACCTATTCATGGCCTTCATCTATAATGGCAGTGCCATAGCATATTAAAAGCAGATGTTTAAAAATATATTATTCATCGTTTTATTCTAGGCATGCAGCAACGGGATAATATCCTTTGTGAATCCGTACACAAGCTCTGACCCACCCAAAGTACATGCAGACATACCAACTCGATCTTTCCTGGCCCCATATTTTACTGATCTTGACCTCAGCAAAAGTGGGGGTACGATATTCTATCAAGTATATGATGTGACGAGAAATAGTACCCTTGCGACAAATATCAATGTTCTCAAGGCTCAAAACTTTATTGTCGATGTTGAGGGCGATAAGACTTTTTCTGCAAAGGTTCTTGTTTTGATCACATGGCTTGAGGTTCCACCTTACCCAGGAGGCCTCCGTTCTAATGAGGTATTGTATTTACTTACATTTAAGATACTCATATATTCTGTAATAAAAAAATTGAATTTAATTTGATTCCGAACATTGCAATAAATTTGTTTTGTTTGTTCTATGGCGGGTATACACGATGATGTTGCAAAACATATTAGTGCATTTCTTACCAATTGGTAAATAGAGCAATTTTAATGCTTGAGTGCTTGTTGTCAGACAGGCCATGAAGTGATAATTTTTTATTAGAAATAATTCACTCATGAACATTGAAGATTTATTTATTGACAGCCATTACATCAAAACATTATAAAGATAAAATTCAGATATTTCGGAAATCATTTTGATAAGGATACAAAATGTTTTACACTGGATCTATGATACGTTACAGATACACCCATTTACTTTATAAATTGAGAGCTAATTGGATATATTGCACCCTTTTTACCTTTTACGAGCAAATTGTTCGCTTTTCGAACTTTAGTGTGGATTGTAATTATTTGGAGACGTTCAAAGTTTTTTCACAATTCAAAATCGTTTCATATTTCAGAGAGTCACTTTCCAAGCAGCATTAGTTACGGATGGAATAAGCACTTTTGCTATATATCTCTACTTTGACAAAGAAATGACGTTCTTGCGAAATCGTGTTTTTATAGGATACTCTTTTGTCACCGGTGAATTTCTGAAGCATCTAGCGTCGTTTACATCGGCAGCGATGAGACCTGACACACAAGTCAGAAGCAGGGGTATTTTAATATTTTATTTTTCACAAGTTATGAAAATAATTGCAAAAGAGGTAAACGTAGACAATATTAACTAAATTACATTTTATCCTTAGATGGAAATATCTTAGACGAACTTTATTAGCCGACTCAACCATAAATATTCATGCTGGGGAAATTGTGATTATTTATTGGTATGTGTCGTAACTTATTTCCTTCTAACATTTCTAGTAAGGTACTATGTCTGATATTTACAAAACGTTTTCTTTATGACTATCCATTTCAAATAGTTTATCTTGACAAATTGACAAATTGTTAAAAATATTTCAAGGTAATAACGGAGTCTTGTACTACAGACTTGCTTCGCCTACCGATGCTTTATCGAATGAAGAGTTCCAATGCTTAGAGTGGTTTGAAAGTAATGCTGGAAACATTAGCTTCTATGAAGAAATGGATGGTGTGATGCCTACATGTCCGTGTAGTTTGCGCTGGATTTGGTTCCAGAATTGGTTCCCATTTCCAGACAGGTTCGCTTCATCGCACATGAATACATTTTGCACATTGATACGACCTGCCAGTTGGTACAGTCCACATGGAAAGGTATTGTAACCGTTGAAGTTTTGTTTGAATACAGAAATTGTCGGAGTATCTTTATTATATTAGATACGCTTGGTATGTCGGCCAGTGGGATAAATTTGTTTATATTCACCAAACTAATGTGCTCATCATTACATTTACCCAGCTAAGAGGTATATTAGATTTCGCTGAAAGTTTTGTAATAATTAGCATTATCTTTATCCACTGGGCCATCCGTATATTCTTCATACGAACACATATAACTTTGGGAAATGGTTTAAGCATAGACATTGTGATCTAAGCAATGAACGACAGAGAAATGATTTTATTTTCATCAATATTTGAATCAAACACATGTGAAGACAATATTTAAGAATCATCCATAGGCACATATTTCCATTGGTTTGGGTCCGTTTTAGTATGTTTCTGAAAGACTAATTGGTGTATTGCAAATCTTATTTAAATACCTTTATTAAGCTGCCACCTTTAAATATTCAATATTAAGCCGTAATCCATATTGCACGTTACTACTCATCATAAACAAATGTAAGTCACCTTGATAGTCACCACATTTCGCATTAAGGTTTTACATTCAGCTCAATACCTTGCGCATTGTTACGTGTAGAATCACACTAGGTATGTTTATTTTGAGAACATTAACTTAACTACGACAGTGACCTACTGCTCAGCTTACAATTTACAATTATTTACGTTTCATGCTCTGAAGGCTGGACAAGTTCTTTTAATAATACCATGTCTGAGCAAGTGATATATATCGTTTCGATGAATTTTTGTTCATTTACATATATCATTTAAGAAGAATCTGTGACAGCTTTTTCTCGACCTTATTATAGACTTGTTGTTACGATAGACGATCATGGACATGGGTGTCAACTCCACCTAGAGCTGGTGGATTTTTACTCTACCACCCATCTACACACCCCAAGCAACACGAGACTGAGGACGTAAGAATGAGGGACATATGCTGCGATAAAACAAGCCTGTGTCATTTGTACTATGAACTACGTCCTGTTGGACGATGTTTCAACAACTTTCCTTTCGTACCTGGTATTACCATACTTTATTTGTATAGCTTGCACTCATTCTCTAATAGTTGAAGGTATACACAATCTTCGCTTAGTATTAAATACCTACAAACATCAAACCAAGTTGGTTTTTCGGAATACCGCGCTTTTTAGATAGATAAGAATTGCGGGAAAAGACTTATTTCACTGCCAAGCAATAGAAAAAAAAAAAAAACACCCAATTAGGAAACATGCATAATACAATCTAAATATGTAAGCATCCATCTAGCATGCTTGCAAGATAATTATACCATCAATTCAAACTCTTCCGTAACCCCTGAAAACATACAAATTTCAATTATCATAATAATTAAGACATAATTTTAATTCATTGCACGGTATCTGTCATTCAATAATAGATACTAACATTCTTAAATGTTCAGTGATTTGAAAGATGTGTGTACCTCAGTATATATCTACATTTATTGATGCCATCTTCCACTGTTTCTACTAATAAGTAAATATATGTACTAAACACCCTATCAACACGTTTGCATACAATATATTCATGTAAATTATTAATTTTCAAATTCACTTTTCAGGATGGTTTTGGGGCGATCCTCATATAGAGACATTAGACAAAAGAAAGTACACATTCAACGGATTCGGTGAATATACAATGGTTAAACTTGATACTGGAAACCAATCGTTTATGTTGCAAGCTCGCACTGATCTTGCAGCCAACACAAATGGAAGTTTTACAAATGCAACTATTTTTTCCGCATTTGCTGCCAAAGATTCGATGAATGCCAGCATACACGTTGAACTGGACTCCGAGAGAAATGGTAGGTATTGAGTGTTTCTTTCGTGCTATTTTACGATATAATCTTGTTTAATATTCACTGTTCTGTATGATACTGAAGTTTTGTTTACACAAGAAAAGTATACTGTATTCTTTAGATTGTCTAGCATTAAAGTAATTGTGGTGTCTATACACTATTAAAAATTACTAATCATAAGAAAACCACCTATTACAATCTATTACAATCTATTACAATGTATTTTTTGTTAGTGAACTAAATCCCAAAATATTACAAAAATTACTTTAGGAGTTTCCTCAGTATATATTGTCCTTCGAGGTTATACAGGTATAAGCTTGAAAGATAATCTAAGAAGACGTGAACTATGGCATATATTTTATATTCCTAAATAAAGTCAAAAATAAGAAGAGACTACTCTGCCAGACGTATAACAATTTTTCAAGAACAATAATAAATGTGTACATGTGAGTTCAATAACGCTGCATAGAGATAAAAACACGATAGAATGATCTTCGCCAAACTTTAATTATTACTTGAAGCAAATATTTATTGTATTACAGCTGTCCCAATTATTAAAATGTCATTGCGTTTCAGGCTTGTCAGTATTTGGGAACAGAGCAGACTATTCATTAGAATTTACCAGAATTCAGAGTGGCATAATCCTAGAAACGGAAGTACTGACTCTCTACAAGTACAGTGATCCCCCAACATTGATGGCACTCTTTACTTTATCAGGTGAATAACACGTTTGACTTCCATACAAATATAAACAAACCAAGACAATTAGAACCTATTCAATACGTATTACCCTTTGAATCTGAAACTTTGACTATATTTTCTTATATTTTATTCGGTCAACAGAAAGATCCAATCCTACCAGTGTACCTAAACGGTTGACCATAAATGGGTGATCATCAAAACATTTTTTCAAACCAATTATTCAATAAAATTAAATTTGAAATTTTATTATGTATTTAATCAAGAGGCCTTCTAGAATGACCACAGCATTTCAACATGGGGACAAGACAATAAAGTGTTTTTCTATATATTTTGCTATGCGTCATTTTTCGCGCCAATTAAGAATGTTTGCAATTTTTATGAACAATAATTTTAAAATGTCTTTTACTATATCGCGTCCTCGTTTAATAGATTCATGAAGATTATACAGACTTAATCGACGGTCTAAAATGTAAATATATTTAAAACATTTATTGTGTTGTTTGATTTGATTTCGATTTTGCGAATCCAATATACCAATTTATAATCAATCTTAGGTATTTCAATGAATATATCTCTGCGAGAAGGGATGTTGGCTTTGGGACTTTCGATGCCAAAGACATTTGCCGGGATGACAAATGGTCTTCTGGGAAACTTCAATGAAGATCCTAACGACGACATTATGTATCCAAATGGAACTCATCTTGTGGGAATTGTGTCTGAGAGAGATTTATTTAACTACGGACAAAATTGTGAGTTAGCGATGCGTTTGTTTAATTACGTCGAATGATATTTATATGGTTTGACTACATCATCTACAAGAACATTTATATAAAGAGAGGTTATTTGCCAAAAATACGGTTTATCATTTATATAATTTATTGACGCAGAAAAAAATATTGAAATACTTGCAATATGATTAAATTTAAATATGTCTTATATATTAAGTTAGATAATAAACAAAATATTTCAAAATGTAATTTAAACGAAAGAATCCAGCATTTATTAGGCATGCTATCATCGGATATGAATTATTCGAGGTCGAATGCTAGCGATAAGACAAAAGTTAGATTCAGAATTTGATGCAATTACGTTATGTATGTATGTTTATGAACTCTCGGGAACCTTTCTGAACAAATAAATCGTAGATAGTAAAATCTGTGTGTTTAAAAAAAAAACTAAAAAGAATCACATCAGTTACGGTACGCATATGCGTCCACTATGATGTCAGATATCAGTCATATTAAAACTATATAGATTAAAGTAAACATACATGTCATGGGGTGAGAATGATTATTATTATTTCCAATTTATTTAAGTTAATATAGAAGACCCACCCTGGCTCGTTTTTGTCCCAAATTTGAAGTAGTGATAGAGAGATGAAAGCTCAGAGCTCCCAGTCAGCAGTGCTGACAGTTAAATTAATGAATATACAAATAAAAATTTTAAATACCAACAATTTAATATAATTCAAACAGTAATCTCTCAAATACAATTAAGCTAATATCATATCACTCCACCAAGTGACGTCCTAGTTCATCCTTTTTGAATTCGTGTTTAATTTTCCCTTCTGTTATCAGTCCTACTAATCAGTATGTTCTTCTCTTCTTTTGTCTTCCTCCGTTATCCCTTCTACTTCTCACTCTGTCTTTCTTTCTCTCTTTTGTCTATCAAAGACTCGGGCCACAGCTGGGGTAATTCCCTCTGGTCCCTCAAACTTCCTTTTATCTTCTCTTTGTCTCTCCGAGACTCGGGCCATTGCATTGAGTACTTCATGCTGGTCCCTAAAACTGCTTCTCTCTTGTTTCCCAGAGACTCGGACTTCAACATTGGGTACTTCCCTCTGCCCGTGAAACGTCTTCCCGTTGTCTCCCAGAGACTCGGAACACTGCATTGGGTACTTCCCTCTGGTCCATAAAAGCTTCTGAAGAATACATACATGGACATTAGCAAAGCATATAACACACACTAACATTAGTATCATCAGATAGGCCATTACCGTTTTCTGGTGACGTATTCGTGCCCATCAAAATACACATCCTCCCTGCAAAGTCTACACGGTATATATATATATATATATATATATATATATATATATATATATATATATATATATATATATATATATATATATATATATATATATTCTCAATCGTATTATATAAAAAAAACAATATCATATAATCGATTTCTGTACATTACACTTGCACAAGTGTACACAGAAATTATAATTAAAATCAACATTTGCAAATATATAATATCAAATGAATACATGCATGAGGTTACTACACATTAACCCAATAACGAATTACAATATTAATTCAACACATCGCGTTACTCATATCTCAAAATATGCATGTATATCAAACACTACGAATGAATCAAACTACAATGGTGATTTTATATATACTCAAATATATAGATATATTGCAATAATTAACGTACACTTACTTTGCAATAATACTTCACAACAATCAAGCAAATAATAACTGACCTGTTTCGAAGCATTCTGAGTCTTCTTTGAATAATTCCGCCATTTTACGAATGGTCACGGAGTAGGTTATTATTTGCCTTGTCAAGCCAATTTGTTTTAACACTACTACTGTTTGATTCTCAGGAGGATATATTTAAAATTAAGATTCTAATGTCTGGCACGCCTAACTCAGTTCCGATTGGAGGTTGGTTCCTAATGAACGGACATCGCCAAATCCAACCATCTGTCAAAGATGTTTACGATAATACTTTGGACGATGCCTTGTTCTGCCAAGAAATCGCCAAATATATAGATATATTGCAATAATTAACGTACACTTACTTTGCAATAATACTTCACAACAATCAAGCAAATAATAACTGACCTGTTTCGAAGCATTCTGAGTCTTCTTTGAATAATTCCGCCATTTTACGAATGGTCACGGAGCAGGTTATTATTTGCCTTGTCAGGCCAATTTGTTTTAACACTACTACTGTTTGATTCTCAAGAGGATATATTTAAAATTAAGATTCTAATGTCTGGCACGCCTAACTCAATTCCGATTGGAGGTTGGTTCCTAATGAACGGACATCGCCAAATCCAACCATCTGTCAAAGATGTTTACGATAATACTTTGGACGATGCCTCGTTCCGCCAAGAAATCGCCACTTACCTGTGAACAAGGTTACGTAACTGACTTTGGCAAAAATAAACCGCGCACCTTCAGTTTTATGGCTGTGTCAAGAAACTCGGCTGGACAATTCATACATTTTGTTGGCGAGAAATTATAGCCTTAGGGTTTAACAAACCCATGCTAACATTTATTTTCTCCTGTACTGAGACACATGGTCTAAATTAATAATAGTCAATATAACTCCACAATAATTATCTATAGTGTTCCACATGGATCACTTTAGGTAAAATACTTTTTGTGCTTAATATAAATGATCTTCCATTCCGCGTTGATCAATAAAACTGTTTGATATTTGGGGATGAGGCAAAGATGTATCACTCTAGAAAATCTAAGAACGATTTCGAAATCTATCAACAAAATGGCTTAGTCTATTTTCCGGAATGGCGTAAATTTAATCACACGGTATTCAACCAACCATAAACTACTTGTATGAAAATTTTTATAAACAATAAATAAAATAATGAAGATATTCAACGGATTTACAGTTCTAATTATAGCTTTTTCGAGTCTCCATAGATGGAAATCTACATTCTAACAATCATAATGTTAACCTTCTGTCAATAATTTCCCTACAATTATTCTATGCATATTTTCATATCTTTAAACTAATATTCAAGCACATTTGCTAATGCCTGCTTTCAGCCTCTTCTTGACTACGAATGCATCCTTTGTGGTAAAAAAACAATATGTGAAATAATACATTTCCAAAACCAAGCAGCCAAATTCATATCAAACGCTGAATGTACAACGTACTTTAGTGAACTGTTTAGGAATATGGACTGGCTCTCTGTTCATCGTGGAATCAAATACAATACATTTGTCTTACATATAAAGCCAGGCATAATCAGAAGACTAAATACAATTGTAACATACATACCGCTGTTTCTGACACTCACTAACAGAGCTCTTAAATTCTTCAGCTTAACTACACATGCTTGTTCCCAGCATTCGCATTGTTATAGATAGCAATTCCTTTGTTATTTCGGTATCCCTCTGCAAAATTGGATTCCTTCCTGTTCCTCTGCCAGACAGTCGGCTTCTTTGCAGTCGTGATACTAAATTGTAACTGAGGAACTATGTGCATAAATCTCTTAACCTCCTGAAAATGATAAAAAGTTTCATTTTATCATCATAATGTTTAGCTGAATCATGTCCTATGTATGTAGTTTTAGCTTTTGGTTTTGGTTACGATTTGCATCGTGTTTCTGTACGTTGCGTGCCTAGATATGTGTGCATACTGTACGGGTGAAAAGTGGTTTCAGAAGTATATACGAGCGTGACATACTAATTCGTTTTACGAGCATGTTTATGAAAACGCGTCAAGTACATACCCATTATTCATGTATTGATAAATTACTTCAGATCTATATGGTGAACTGTCTTATAGCGAAACGTAAAGCTGGTACAAATAAATTCATAAATAATCAATAAACAAATATTTGGTCTTTGTTCATACATTATTTTAATGTTACTCTGGAAGCTAACATATAATATTAGTCGTATGTAATGCATTTGAAAGACACAATTAGTTAAATGCAGTTAAAACCTGAAAATGAAAATCAATTTTATTTTGCCTTTGATCCAGGGATGGTGCTGAGCAACGAGTCAGTACTGCGTTATCCAGCAGGAAAAACTAGCGCCGATTTCCAGCACAAGAATTTCGTTCCTACATTCATGGATGAAAAAGACCCAACAGAGAGAGCGAATGCTGAAAAGACATGCGCTGAGCTGTCAGGAAAAGATGATAACCCGGAATGTGTTTATGACCTACTAAATACCGGGAATGAAAATGTTGCCAAACTGTCGAGAGATGTAGAGAAGACACTGGAGACAATCGTGAATGAAACGGGTGGGTAAATAAAAATGAAGAACAAACAAAGTTGAAGATCAAATAATGCTGTTGTTCAAATGAACTGAGAAGTATATTATACCTATCTGCAAGATACAAATAGTAAAGAAAATGTTCATACCTAGGACCCTGTTGTTAAGCACATTTAGATTATATGAGTCGAATAGATCTCTGGCTTTTCAAGCTGAACACACATGGATTTTTGTTTCTGGAAAATTACTCAATACTTTATGAAACACGATAATTTAAATGTTCATTTCCGTTTACTATAAATTAAGATCTGTTATGTGTATTCATTCCCTTATTCGATGACATACATATTTACTAGATTATGTTTTTGACAATGCCTACCTAAACTCGTTAAAGAAAGACGTTGACAACTCAAAGACATAAATACATTTTCCTTGGTGTATCTTCTTCAGACAACACGATTCCGTCTCTACGTGGAAATGCTACCATATATGCAGAGTTGGGGCTTGAATATCGTCTCTTACTAGAAGCTGATGACGATGGGCAAGTAAAGTTTGAAATGCTAGAGAATACAGCAAATGCAACTTTAGAGGTCGTTGGAACCACTGCAGTGATTCGTTTTATACTCGTAGACGACAAACCTGTCCAAATAAGGTTAGACAAGTCCTGTCCAATAGATACCAAATAAGAAAGTTTGAAATTACTTTATAGTACTGAATCTTCGAACTCTATTGTTTGAATCTAATTTTCTTTTGTCGTAACTTCTTTTTCGAGGAAAAATAATTTTTTCAGTAGCATTTGTTTTTTTTTATCTTGAATGGTACTATAAATATAGTTTGTAAATTGGTAATTGTGATTGTCGACCACCTGAGAGCATATTTAAGTTACTAAAGTATTGTCTTAATAGCAATACACAAAAAACATTATACTGTCAAGACATAGTCATCTAAAAACATGATTTAGACAATTAAATTTAAGTTATAAATGAAATGTGTTGTATTTAAATACAATAAATGTATGAAAATATGTTTCTTTCAACGTTTTATCAAACTTATTACATTACTAAGAGAGCGACAGCTAAATAACTTTTCCCTCGTGTAAAATCATAAACAAAATGGTCTTTTTATGTTACCAAGTGTCACCGTAGAGGACGACAAGGGATTCCAAGCATCCCCATTGGACGTCCTGATAATTGTTTGCACCGGATGCAGTGATCGCGGTATTTGTGACTATGAAACAATTAGAACCGACCCAAGGTCAACGGACCAATACAAATATGCTACCTGCCAATGTCAACCATATTGGGAAGGTACAAGACAATATACCTGTAATAAAGTACAATGTTTAGAAAATGATCTTGTTATTATATTTAAATGATAACGTTCACTTTCATAAGTTACAGAAAATTTAAATCATCTACAGTAGCTCACCATATCTGTCACTTTAAACAGTACAGCGTAGAACCTTTAAAAACTGATCAAAATCGTTCTTGATATGTTCAGTACCTTTTGTGTAAAATGCGCCCAATCCCAACTAATAAATTGATAATGGTTATCAATAAGTCTTTGCGAGAAAACATACTTTTCAATAACCAAGAAAATCATATGAAAGGAGATGATTTGTAAAATTGTGTCTGCTCCTTGGATTCAATGGTGGGATAGCGGCTGCCATACAAGTGGTCATTATAAATGATTTTCCATATACTAAAATCAGAGAAATTCAAAAAGATATATACCCAGTTAATAACGTTTCCTTTTAATCTATAAAATAAGGAACATGTCAAATATTGTATCCTAATACCCAAGTAATTCTATATTATGTAGGTACTAACTGTGAGCTTGATTACAATGCATGCGCCACATCACCCTGTTCCCTTGGAAGAACCTGTTTAGATGTGGCTGCTCAGGAACACGAAACATTGGGAATGGGATATAACTGTTCTGGTTGCCCCATCGGGTATGAATCAGATGGAAGTAAATGTCGAGGTAAATGTACTCAGATTAATTATTCTTTTAAAATAAAAAACATTTCTCTGGCACATACTTAAAAACAAAATTATGCTTTGTTCGTCTTGACCACATATATGTCATAAATGAAACCAATCGTTTCAAGACAAGATATTTCGTTGAGATGAAACAGTGCTTAGTACTAAATAAATTAAAATATAACATTTTGTCGTATACTGAATCACAACTAGTCATTTCTGATTTTATTAAGTGTATCCAAATAATTAGATAAATGTGTTATTGTTACGTGCTTAGGCTCGAATAAGCAGCAACACAGAAAGAGTGAAAACTAACAAGCTTGTAAAACTTTAACAATGATTTATTAAGTACAATTATTTTCATAAAATAAATAAACTTACGGTTTTAGAGAATCAAATCCAACAAATATAGAATTCACAAAATAATCCACTAATGGAATTGCAAGTCCTGATAAATAAATGTTCTAAAAGTTCCAGGTTCGAATCTTCACGATGTAATCCAAAATGGCTGACAATGTCACGTGATGCAGTTCTTGTTTTTAAATCATCCAGATGAAATTATGAAACATATGTCCTTTTTCAGATAAATAGAATAATTCTTCTTTTCCAACGAATCGACACAGTCCAGAACAAGATATTAAACTCAAACAGAAAATACACAACTTCTTTAAAATAAGCCCAAATTCTATTCTACTAAAGCTAGCTTCCAAAACACAGCTATATATATATATATATATATATATATATATTGTAATTCCCTCGTAAACAAGAGGAATCATGTGAGTCTGGAAGGTCATGGAAAGAGCTACCTTCACCAAGTCACGTAGAGATAGAATGAACTAGAAGGAAAAATCAACTACTACTAAAATGCTGTCCCCGAAACCAACCAATGAAATTGAAGACCTGTTGACAATGTCCAAAACAAGGTCAGATATTGAGGTAACCAAGCCAAGGTCAGCCTGCTTACCAGAAAAGTCCAGGTCAACTGAATTTCTAGAAAAATTTCCCATTTAATGAATAATAAATCCTAAATGACAAATTTGGACTTAATAATTAAAAATAAATAAAATTAAATCCAATAGCCGTAACACCTTCCCCCATAAAATAAAAAGAAAGGTTTATATGATAAAACTTTCTTTTTATCACAAACCAATTTACATCTGAAATTAAAAATTATACAATATAATGAATTATACACGGGAAAGAGTGTCTACAATTATATTACCAAGAAATAGCCTCAAATTTTTTAACTTGTCCATGTCCCACAAAATGTCCTAGGAAAAACACACAAGCACAGCAGAACTCACTTTTATACAAATTAACTGTCAAACATACATTAGCGAGTCTGTTAAAGAATTATCGAATTGTTGCTAGATGTTCTCTCCAGGTGTCGTTGTAGATGATGACGTCACAAATCTCTAGACCAGAGATGAACATTTTTATGAGACGTTGAAATGGACTTTCTTTATATTGGTAGAGTCCTTTTTGGAGTCGCAATGTTGAGTTTTCCTTTGTTCTTTCCGTAGTGGAATCTGCCAAAATCCTTTCAGAAGGTCAGAATTTGGTGACGTACTTGGCATTCCCAATTTTATCAATAGAATAGTCAATTCTTGTTAATGGGAATGAATCTGTTTTTGTCACTCTGTTCACCTTCCTATAATCAATCAGTGCACATACGGAGAGTTTTTATCTGGTTTAGGAACAAGTATGCATAGTGAACTCCAATCACTTTTACTGGGTTTGATAAAATCATTCTTCAGCAAATACTGAATTTCCTTTATCAAATATTCCTGTTTGAGTGGACTCATCCTGCATGGAATTCTCAATCTCAACGTCATGAAAATTTTGTTTGTATTTGTAATTTATATATGGACATAAATGCTCATATAATAATAACTTTCAGTTCATTTCTTTCTTGCACTTGCAAATGTAAAAGTTTCTGGTCTAGATTTTTTTTATAATTTCTGAATTCCAACAATTCGTCGCTCCAATATCAGTCGAATCCTGATGATATTCCTTCACTAAGTAGGACTGGTACAACTAAATTAATTACATATTTAACATGGCTATCTCTTTCAATATACTGGTACTCCTATAATTAATTTAGATCCCAGGAGCACTAATACTATAATTTAACTAATTCATTTTCTTCTTAACTTTGTAAGGGCCGTAATATCTAATTTTAAGAAAAGTAAGAAGAATAAACAAGAGTAGCACAACTCCATTATCAGACTCAAAAGTTCTCTCCCTTTCAGTTCTATCAAACCTTACTTTCATTTTTAACTTTAATTGATTATTTGACTTGGTCTTGGGTAAGGAATCCACACAATCTACCACAATTCCACTGAATGTTTCATCAAACGTAGGAATAGGTTGCAGATTAGCCTTACGTATCTTCTGATTGGGTTTTCCTACCATTTGACAAGCATGACAAGATCTACAGTATTTGACAACATCACTTTTGATTTCTGGCCAATAGAAGTGAGTCAAGATCTTGTGATACATTTTATTAATCCCTAAATGACCAGCCAAAGGAGTTTCATGGGCCAGATTAAGTATTTCCTGTCTGTAAGGTTTTGGAACTACAATTTGATAGTTCACTGACCATTCATCACCAGCAGGTACCTCGGGAGGTCTCCATTTTCTCATAAGAATTCCATTTTTAATGAAATAACAGACAGGAACTTCAGTGGCTTCAGTCTCATTTATGACCCTTTGAAACAAACAGGAAATCTCAAGATCTCTTTCCTGTTCGACGACAAGTGACTGTCGTTTATCACCCTGATTAAGAGAATGAGTTATTAAAAAAGGATCACTATGATCAATACCTTCTGATTGATCTAAACCAAGAGTAAAAGTGATCTCATCATAAACCTGGCCTATACAAGTGCCAGTTGAAGGAATGCTGTCTTCAGTAACATCACTCTCAAAATCATCACCCTGATTAGAATAAAGAGAATGAGTTGTCAAAAGAGGATCACTATGATCAATACCTTCTGATTGATCTAAACAAGAAGTAAATGTGACCTCATTGAAAACCTGACCTTTACAAGCGTCAGTTAAAGGAATACTGGCTTTTTCAACATAAGCCTGACCCACGCAGATATCAGATAAGGGAATGCTGCCCTCAACAACATAAACCTGACCCACGCATGTGTCAACGAAGGGAATACTGCCCTTTTCAACTTCATTCTCAAGAGCTTTCTTTACCATAGCTCTAGTAACTGTACAAGCTTGAAATATATCAGGGATTTCTTTTTCAATTTGATCAACTTTCTGATCCAAATTAGGCTTGTCAGTCACAAGTGGATTAACCACAACCTTGTCCCCAGCTAAGTCGTTGCCTAGCAATAAATCAATTCCCTCTACGGGCAAAACCGAGACTGTTCCGAATGTCACAGGTCCTGACACTAAGTCTGATGACAAATTTACACAATGGAGAGGAACATTAACAAAGCCGCACTCTACTCCCTGAACAAGAACACTTTCATTAGAAGAAGACTTCTCAGATAAAGGCAAAGTACCTGATAATAAAAGACTCTGAGAAGCTCCTGTGTCCCTTAAAATTTTAATAGGGGTGGGATTGGCCGAATCACCCAAGAGTGATATAGAACCCTTCGATATGAATGGTTCATAATTCTCCATATCAAAATCAGACTGGGATTTATTAGACCCAACAAATGTATTGCTTTCAATACATGACTGTGACCTTAACCTCTTGTAAATAAGAGCATTTGGAACTGGTCTATCTTGATTCTGTTGCCTATTTTTCAATTTGTAGCAATCAGAAATAACGTGTCCTTTTTTCTTGCAAAAATTACACGTTGGAAGAGACAAGGATCTAGAATCAAACTTCTCTGAAGTCTGATTTTTGAAAGTTGTGTTAGATTGAGTTTTAGAAGGGCTTGAATTAGGCGGAAATTCATTTCTGCCAGAAAAATGTTGAGTAGAAGTCTTGTTAACAAAAGGAACTTTATGTGTCAAAGAATATTCGTCAGCAGCTCGAGCAGCATTTTCCAAGGTTTCAATCTTATGCTCATCGAGATAAGTCCTAACATCACTATGGACACAGTTTTTGAACTCTTCAATTAATATAATTTGCCTGAGATTTTGATAATCTTGTTTGACTTTCTTGGCTAAACACCATCTATCAAACATCTGTTCCTTTTCTCTAGCAAATTCGACATAAGTTTGTCCAGCTTCTTTTCTGGAATTTCTAAATTTTTGCCTATAAGCTTCAGGAACTAACTCATAACCCCGTAAAATGTATTCTTTAACCACATCATAATCACCACTTTGCTGAACGGACAGTGAACAGTAAATATCACTAGCCCTACCAGTAAGTACACATTGTAATAACATTGTCCAATATTCTCTTTGCCACTTTAAATTTTCAGCAACTTTCTCAAAACGAATGAAGTATTTGTCTACTTCTTCTTCTCTGAAAGGGGGCACCAATCTAATATTCCTTGTTCTATCAAAATTTTGATTTGAAGAATGACGGAGTTTTTCACTTGCCAGCTCTAATTCTTTCATTTTAATTTCTTTCTCAATTCGCATCTGCTCTTTTTGTAATTCAAATCGTCTTTCTCTCTCCTCTCTCTCTCTCTCTCTCTCTCTCTTTTGTAATTCAATTTGCCTTTCTTTCTCCTTTCTCTCTCTATCAATCTGCATTTGCTCTTTTTGAAATTCAATTTGTTTTTCTTTCTCCCTTTCCTATCTCTCTTTCTCCTCTTTTTCATACTGTAATTGTCTCTCTTTCAACTTTTCCTGAAACTCCAGCTTCTTTAACTCTAATTCCATCTGGAATTTTAATTCTAATTCCTTTAGTTTTATGTCAGAGTCTGATGCAGACTTACTGACCGGAATCAAAGCACTTTGTTCCAAAACATCCTGTTCTACCAAATATTGGACCAAAATCTTTTTGATATCTTGTTTCGTTAAAGAAGCCTTCACTTCGGAAAGATCATATTTCCTGGCAAGTTGAACCAACTCGTCTTTTTTGAAAAGATCTAATTGCTCCTGTGTAGGATTAGAAAGAAATATTTCTACCTTAGATGTCATTTTAATACAAGCGTGTTAGCCTCACTAATGATTTGAAATTTTCAAAAACTAGGGGAAATTCAAAATTTAAATTCACATTTATTTCAATCTCAATCTCAATCTCAATCTCAATCCCAATCTCAATCCCGGACTATAGCCACCAATTCTATGTTACGTGCTTAGGCTCGAATAAGCAGCAACACAGAAAGAGTGAAAACTAACAAGCTTGTAAAACTTTAACAATGATTTATTAAGTACAATTATTTTCATAAAATAAATAAACTTACGGTTTTAGAGAATCAAATCCAACAAATATAGAATTCACAAAATAATCCACTAATGGAATTGCAAGTCCTGATAAATAAATGTTCTAAAAGTTCCAGGTTCGAATCTTCACGATGTAATCCAAAATGGCTGACAATGTCACGTGATGCAGTTCTTGTTTTTAAATCATCCAGATGAAATTATGAAACATATGTCCTTTTTCAGATAAATAGAATAATTCTTCTTTTCCAACGAATCGACACAGTCCAGAACAAGATATTAAACTCAAACAGAAAATACACAACTTCTTTAAAATAAGCCCAAATTCAATTCTACTAAAGCTAGCTTCCAAAACACAGCTATATATATATATATATATATATATATATATATATATATATATATATATATATATATATATATATATTGTAATTCCCTCGTAAACAAGAGGAATCATGTGAGTCTGGAAGGTCATGGAAAGAGCTACCTTCACCAAGTCACGTAGAGATAGAATGAACTAGAAGGAAAAATCAACTACTACTAAAATGCTGTCCCCGAAACCAACCAATGAAATTGAAGACCTGTTGACAATGTCCAAAACAAGGTCAGATATTGAGGTAACCAAGCCAAGGTCAGCCTGCTTACCAGAAAAGTCCAGGTCAACTGAATTTCTAGAAAAATTTCCCATTTAATGAATAATAAATCCTAAATGACAAATTTGGACTTAATAATTAAAAATAAATAAAATTAAATCCAATAGCCGTAACAGTTATGTAAATAAGACTCACGGTCGTAAACGGAAAGAATCTCAGCTCTGAGCTGACGAAGTATTATGAATTTAATATTATATCTGTTTCAATATATTGTACCAGAAAAAAAGAAGACAAATCAAGGTATAAACAATTATGGTTAACAGTTGCTTTAAGTACACAATGTATCTTATCTTAGCTATATTATAAAGTGAAAAAAAAATTCACTCAATCAGGATTTTATTTTCCTTACAAAATAATATTATTACGATGATTTAAATACTGAAAAGGAAAACAAAGGATCATACACGAAGTAACTGCCGCGATATTAATAAATTCGACTCAGGAAATTGCCTGCACTCAAAAGACTTAAAATGTTAACTTGTAAAATATTTTTCAAATTAACACCATTTAATAAACTGTTAATTTCCTTTTTCTTGGAAAGGGGAGAGACATTTTCAAAGACTATCACAATTCTATTGCTTTTGTCATTTCATATTGTTCCAGATATAGACGAATGCGATACTGAGACCGATTATTGCAAGCAAATATGTCTTAATACAGATGGCAGTTATCAGTGTTTATGCCAAGCAGGATTTAAACTCGATTCGGATACCAAATCATGCAGTGGTATATGCTTTGTAGATTTGCATGTTTTTGTCCATTTTGGGGGTGTTTGTTTTGTCTTTTTAATTTGGTTTTGTGTGTGTCTGTTTTGATTTTAAATGCTTGTTTCCACCTATGTACTGCTTAGTGGTTATCACGTGTGGTTAATTGTTTTTAAACCGTTAAAGTATTTAATTAGAATTGGTAGATTTTTGTACCAAAAAGTAGCATAATAAGGAAAAGCTGCTTTCTTTTAATCACTTAATTAGGTGTATATTTCTGCGTATACATGTGTTACATTTTAAATATTTATTTGCATTTGCAACAAATTAAATAGCTTGGAGTAAGAACTTCTATACATACATGACACTTGAAATCCTATCGGAATGTTTTTGTTTTTAAAAGTGCAAGCAATTTTAGAAATTTTTGGCGGAGCAACAAGCTATAATAACATTTGTATGGGATTAGTTTCTAATTATATTCTGTCTTTTAGATATAAATGAATGTGAAGAAGTCACTCATACCTGCTCCCATGTTTGTGTGAATACATTTGGAGCTTACAACTGCTCGTGCTTTCCAGGATATGAATTAGATACAACCACAAACAATTGCAGACAAGGTATGAATACTCTGCTTTTCTCAATTCAACTAAATGAAAGGAGTATCGAAAGTTATCATCCAATATAATTAATCAGTTTAAAAATAATTATAGTTACCATTAATAAATAATGATTGGTGTCCCTATGCCTTTCATGATATTTTCCAAAGGATGCAAATAACAATAAACGTCCAAGCTTTGATGTTCTATACGGTATTTCATGCACCACCACACACATACAAATTTTGTAGCTCACATAATAGTTACATGTGACACAATGAATGCACCTAGACGAGATCAATGTGAGACACCAATGTCGATTAACAATGGTCAGATATTTCAATGACAGACATCGTAATCCACCATACTCTTGTTCATCAGAACAAGATTATAATAGAAGTCACACGGGTCATGTACGCATTAAACACAGACTACTTCAGTCATGTATGAAAATTTTCAGACTTTGATGCGGTTTACCTTTAAGTCGCAAGTATTCACTTCATTTGGTTTCTAATAAAGCCACTTTCATTTAGAATGTCATTATTTAGACGCGCCGAGAAATGCATACAGCAAATTCAATGTTAAAGTATGTAGAAATCGTTAAACAAATGACTCTAATGATATTGTCCAGTACTGTGTGGGTTAAATGTCGTCCGTTGTGATGTCACAATGTAAGCTACGCACATTGATAAATAAATTAGTACTACCCGATACTGTAGCGATTCCATACGACGTGTTCTTTACTTTACTCAAGTTTAGTACGTGGAAACCATTATAAAAGACCGTAGAGATCGATAATTGTCGTCTGGAAGTTTCTTGCTGACAGTTAAGGTGCAGAGTATTAAAAACATATCAGAATTGAATAGACATTGTTTAAGGGCAATTAGTGCTAAATTTTATAAGAAGAATTTATCTTTAATTTGAAATAAGTAAATGCTCACGCATGATCTATGTGACTTATACTATAGATGTAGGTACAAATAACACCGAGATGTTGAAGGTACCGTATTCTAGAGCATTTGAATATAACAAATTCTTCCTGCGCATATGATTACTAAATAAATATTATTGAAGATACGTCAACAAAACCGACTATTTCCTATGAATATTTAGTTAGGAGAATTTATACAGCCCCCTTTTGTTACAAAGTAAAATGCATCATTTTACATTTATAGGTATCGCCAATGCAGGGTGTGATCAGCTTGATTGTTCTCGCGCCACTGGTTGCTTTGTTAATTCCACTGGAAATCCAGTTTGTTTCTGCAAGATGGGCAAAAAGCTGGGACCTGATGGGAAAACATGTCAAGGTAAGCTGTGTGCAATAAATATGTACTCAAAAAAGAATAAATGGGTGTAGATTATGTGGAAATTCACATGCATGGCATATTTTTGAACTATTTTTTCCACCCTAATGCACTCACTAAACTATTGGTTTTAAATCGAATATCAATACAAAAGGTAATGTGGCATTACATATGATAAAAATGTGCCATTAAAACATTAAAACTGAAGATAAAAATATTGAGAGAAGGTGTCTCGTCTGAAATTGAATGTATTTAGAAATATCCACAGTAGTGATATCATTACAAGTACTCCATGGTTGATGTAATCTGGCTAGATGTAAATTATGGCTTCAGTGGAAGTATACTTCAGATGTATGTATTTGTTATACTAAGTCAATGTGGAATATTTGATTTCAGACATAAACGAATGCGAAGAGAGCCGATGCGAACAAGAGTGTCAAAATACTGATGGAAGCTTTCTCTGTTCCTGTAATAATGGTTTCAGTCTTAATGATGACAAACTATCTTGCTCAGGTGAATGCAAATGCATGTTCTGTTCATAGATAAGCGTTTTAGACACACTAAATCTGCAGACTAACTAATAGAGATTCTGACATTTTTAATTCCACCACCAATGTGAAGAAAAGTTAAAAATAGTATCATGATACACATACACATTCTACTACAATCAGCAGAAGTAGAAACGTCAACACCAATTATTCGTTATTTATCATTCTGTAATCTAGTGTTCAAAAACTAAAGAAATAAATATTTTACGTGATAAAATAAGTAACACAGGGAATATACCTAAACATATTTTCAAATTTTATTTCTTTCCCTGCATACAGCCTGCACGGGAATGACGTATGGTACCAATTGTTCCAAAACATGCGAATGTGACATTGGTGCTATCACGTGTGATCATGAAAACGGATGCGTGTGCAATGCTGGATGGACAGGTTCAAGCTGCGAACAAGATATTGACGAATGTACAGCAAATCCTGATGTTTGTATGGGAAGTAACTCTGAATGTCGAAACTCAATGGGTAGCTATGTGTGTGAATGTCAAAAGGGCTTCGCAAAAAACTCAAGTGGTCATTGCGCAGGTAAGTGTTTTGAATACACGTCACGCTATATTTGTTACAGTTTAATACCGATGTATTATGTTCATGGTTCATTTAAGGAGAGAAGATTTGTAAATTTAGTATTAATGAATGCGTTATATGTTTGTGTAAATTAAACTTACCACTTGCGGTGGATCTTATGCATTATACATTTCAGCCTCTTATCTTTATTATCTATGGATTATAAAACGTCTTTGCGCAGGGGTGTGACACGACTTTTGTATTTGTTTTTATGTAAATAGATCCATATGTCATAATTATGTTTGTCAATTTTATTTATCTTTATTTCAACTATTCACTTTTCATAGATCGACAACGGTAACATAACAATCGTTTCAAATGAAATGAACCCCTTGAGATTACATTTGTCAAAGAGACATCTAGCTGCCAATAAGAAATGAGAAAGCCTCGCAATATACGTTTGAGAACAACCTGGGTGTTGTCTGAACTTATTTATCTCTTTTTTCTTTCAAATTTAAATTATGACGTAAAGGCACAGGTACATCACACACACATACACACACACACACACACACACACACACACACTAAATTTTAAAAAAATGATGCGAACTATAAATAGTTATATGCGCAGTGTTTTACATCTAATATGAAAAGGAGAATTTTACAACAGTGTTAAAAATACAACTGGTAGTTTCTTTGGCATTTGCAGTGCGTTCTGATGGTTGCGCAATTGCTTCTGACAAGTTAAAAGAAAAATAATTATTAGAAGTAGGTTACCTGTGCCATTTAATACTGGTGTGGCAAGAGATCAGTCAAACATTTATTTCCTCCAATACAGAAAATTTAACACATCAAGAATAACACTACGACTTTACCTTCTGTTGGTTAAAACGTTCGCACAAAAACATGTACACTGGCATTCGTTTTCTAATCGACAATACCGTAATTTACAAACATGACCTGAGAATTGGTCGCTTCTTTTGCGACTATGGCCCAGAGTGAAGATTTACCATCTTGTCCCAGCATTCCCTTCCTATTTTTAATGCACCGCTCATTTCCTTGTTTAATAAATAAAAAAACAGTGATATTTACCACCCAATATTATGCTTGTTTCAATGGCTAAAGTTTCTCTCTCTCTATCTCTATCTCTCTCTCTCTCTCTCTCTCTCTCTCTATATATATATATATATATATATATATATATATATATATATATATATATATATATATATATATATATATATATATATACATATATACAATAATGTGATGGTTAAAGTTTCCCTATACATCACTTGAGAACACATAGATTGGACGGCGTAAGCAAAAATCTGAAATCAACTTTCAATATATATATATATATATATATATATATATATATATATATATGTATGTATGTATGTATGTATATATATATACATATATATATATATATATATATATATATATATATATATATATATATATATATATATATATATATATATATATATATATATATGATAACCGCACAATATAGTTTCTTAATATGCATGAATACAGTTTTTTTGTACCAATAATTATTGAGAGAGAGAGAGAGAGAGAGAGAGAGAGAGAGAGAGAGAGAGAGCTATTAATATTAAATGTAAATATGTACATGTAGTACATCTGACTTTTAATGTATGTATGGGCCATACAATTAATGGTATAGAACGGCATATGTAACGTACTCAATCTAGAATAGTGCACTCAACCTATAGATGAAACGCCATTAGAGAGTTGTTACTGATATGCTTAAAAAGCCGGTTATCCATTGCATTGCAATGCATTGATATAGTCTATGAATGTAACACAAATGATGAACATTTAATGAGTTATTAAATGTGAAACCTGTTTAAACTATGTTTCCTAAACAATAGAACTAAATCAAAGAAGATCAGAAAGAAAGATATATGAAGCATGCATTATTTACATCGATGAATTGAAAATAAAGCTTATTCTCATAAGCTTGTTTTGTCCCATGTAATCACAGCGCTTATCCAATAACTTCAGGGACGAATCATGAGCCAAGTAATTATGCGATATTTCTTTAATTCATCCTCGTATGATGATATTTGTTTGTGTTTCTTTTTCTAAGATATCAACGAATGTGAATATCAAGACACGAACTCCTGCGAACAAAGATGTAACAACGTGCAAGGTAGTTACACTTGCAGCTGCAGGACAGGGTATACACAAAGCATTGAAAATCCATATTCATGTACAGGTGGGTATTGAAAATTATCATTTATTTATGTATTAATATATTATTGCTTCATAATATAATGAACATCAGTTACTTAAAGAAAGTGATTGATGAACTAAACACAGAGAATGCACTTTCAAAATATAAATTTTAAAACGTTCCAACTTTATTAAGAAACCGATCCTATTCATTGGTTAGATGAATAATTCATTCGAAATAATAGTTAGTTGTTGACAAAGGACAATGTGTGGTAAGATTAGAAAATTCAATGAAAGACAAAAGGACTTAAATATTTGGACCGATACAAATGAAGAGATGCAATACATTTTAATTGAAGGATTTAACTTAAACATGAGATCGGTAAAATTAGTGTTCTATCCACAATAGTATTTGTTCTGTCTTACGCAATGCGGTCGCTTTTGACTTAAAGAAAAAAATCAGATGTAGCATATTTTATTTTATGGTAAATCTACAGCAGAGTACTCTGTGCGAAAAATAATTTTTCAGATATCGACGAATGTTTTCTTGGCATTTCTGCATGTCAACAAGGCTGTGAAAATCTACCAGGGCGGTTCAACTGTCTTTGCTACCCTGGTTATGTGCTAGAACAAGATCGAAAGACTTGCAAAAAGCGTATGAAGTCTACATCATTACTTGAAACAATTTCTTTAAAACTATATATATATATATATATATATATATATATATATATATATATATATATATATATATATATATATATATATATATATATATATATATATAAATATATATATATATATATATATATATATATATATATATATATATATATATATATATATATATATATATATATATATATATATATTGTCAGTAACATTCACAAGTATAGATATGATTCAGTTTGCATTGACTGTTCTTTAAATTTTACAGGCATACCTGAATGTGAACAATATTTTCTTGGAAATAATAATACATGGTTATTATTATTATTTTTATTATTATTATTGTTATTATTATTATTATTATTATTATTATTATTATTATTATTGATGTTATTGTTCTTGTTTATATTTTTAAAGACTATATTTACGCTAGTAGAAATCTTACCTCGAGTTAGGAACATACTAGTAAACTTATATGATTCGATGTAACAGTAGGACTTTATTACTTTTATTGGGCCCTACAGAGTCATAGAATCACATCAAGTATATGGTCAAATGTTATGGTTTTCACTAAGACGCTTGGTCTGTTGCAAGATATGTTATTTTAGCACAAATGCGGCCGTAAATATGTAAAGTTAATACTGTAAATACTGTAACAAAAATAACTATTTATCATCTGCAATGTTGCCAATTTCAGTTAAAGATCTATGTGAGGGGACTGGGCTTAAGTGTGATCACGTCTGCGTCTCGGACAGCAATGGCACCCGTTGCACGTGTAACCAAGGCTACAAACTCCTTGACGACACCACATGTACAGGTATGAAAATATCATAAATTGTGTCTCTCATTGATCTATTAAAATTCTGAAATGAATGCAGTTCATTCGCATTATTATTATGAAAAGTGGTAAATTTAAACATTTTAATTATTACATCTTGTTTGATTCAATGAAGCAATTTATTTGTAGCTATTGATTTAATCATAATCATGCAAACTGACCAGGTCAATCTTTAGAGATACGTTAAATGTCTTAGGACTCATTTTAATTACCCTAGCCACAGGTCAAGTTTGCTAATAATGTGGCCTTCCTTATCCATGGGTCATTTATCGTCACACCTTTCGAGATTTCTTCTAAGACAAGACTGACTGACTGGCATCAAATTTAAAAGAAAAATACACACAAAGTTTTACCCAGACTTTTATGCAAATCATTATGAAACATGATCCATTCTAACTGTTACAAATGATGCCTGTTTGTCAGTAAATATGGCCACATGACTTAAATAGAAGTTTTATGGAAAAACAATAAGTATCCTGGTTTCACGTTTTTTTTAAACATTATACTAATATAGCAGATATTGTAAAATGGCTCTGTTCATAAAGATATCCAAAAAAAAAAAAATAAGCATACTCATAATCACATATACACTTTGAAACAGCTGTTGTTGTTAAAAGCTAACAAACCTTTCTAAAATATGTAAATATAAAAATAAATACACATGTTGAACTACGACAAAGTTTCAATAAGTCATTCTACCGCCCGATAAAACACGTCAAAGTGCAATATCATTAGGCCAGTGTCATCAATCGTGGGTTTAGAGGTTCATCTGAGCCTTGTATTCGTTTTATTTGTGTGCGTATAACAAATAATCATATATAAGATCACGATTAGAATTTTTCTTTATACAGATATCAACGAATGTACAGAGGGCAGCAGCTCAAATACATGTAACCCCCCTGATGGTTGTGTTAATAACAATGGGAGTTTTGAATGTCGGTGTGCCATTGGACATAAACTTCAGAATGATGAACGCACTTGCCTAGGTAATGTAACATACTTTTGTTCTGACCAGATATGCTATATAGCAGTATAATTAGACGTATCTGACTCTCTTAGTCTTAGTCCATAGTTAGTTCAATACTTGTAGAAAATGGGAAACATGTAGGCTTGATGATCGCTTTGATTTGTGCAAAAGGGTCCGAAACGAATACAGGCTGAAGACTCGTAGCCTTTCAAAACGTTCCTGGATATACTTTCCGAGGGCATTGAGTCTGAGGAATTCAAATCGTTCACGATAGTTCCAGAGAACGTTCCCAAAAGATTTGATCCCAAAGACATTAATTTCCTAAGCGCCATATCAAACATAAGCAGAAGGATGTGTGTGTGTGTGTGTGTGTGTGTGTGTGTGTGTGTGTGTGTGTGTGTGTGTGTAGTATAGACTGTGCAATCCAATCATGAAAGAGGAAAGCAAATCTCGATCAAACTGGGCAGTGATGACCTGAACATCTCAATGCCAAATAAGATGAAATTACTTTTACAGCCATAATGGACAGAGATTCTGAATAATCAGAGAACGGTTAATATAGTTTTTAATGTATCTATCTCCTTGTATTGCAGTCACTTTTTTACAAGCTTTCAAAAATTGACATCAATCAATTTTGAATAGGTACTACAAATTCTAACGATGTTGCTGTCAAAGTGTGTATATGATCATGTTTAATTCATATCATTATGTGTAATATTTTATGTAATCATCATCTTCATCGTCATCATCTTTAGCGTTAATTATCAGCATCATTATATACCCTTTTTCGCATTCTACAGAATAAGTTGGAAAATACCTACACTGTCTACGATCAATATTTTTATCTTAAAGTTAAATGATCAAACGATCGAATGATAGTTTCTTTTGTAAGCATTTGTATGCGTGTCATAATTGACGCAAGTATTGTGTACCTGATTGATTTAATGCCACCAGTACACGACAGAGATAAACAAATGGGGCGGGGTTGGTTGGGTCTACTTACCAAAACGATAAGCATCCACTTAAAACGCACAAACAGTAACTTCATGGTCAAACAAATATAAAACGCTGTTTGTGGAAATATGGAAGATTAATTTGAAAGAAATATTAACGTGTAATTAAATAAGGAAAATAAAAATTTACAGACAGATACATACGTACTTATGTATGGATATTTATAAGGCATAAATGTGAATATTCGTCCTTTCATACAGTTCTCGACAAATGAAGAAAACAAATGTATATATAAAGAAGTTTGGTTTCACCAGAAAGCATATATATATATATATATATATATATATATATATATATATATATATATATATATATATATATATATATATATATATATATATATATAATGCATTCTTAAATATTCTTACAAAAAGAATTGTTGCTACGCCGCTTTGGGGAAGTCAAGGTTTCGGTGCAAAGAAAACTTGGTGTACCAGTCATAAGAAGCAAATAAACAAGACGGTTATGTGCAAGTACAATTTGAGGATTGCTAAACCATGAATAAGCAAGAACATACAAACGGCATAGTGAGGGTTGGAACTTATTCAGTTTGGGATCGGGTGCTCCCAATTTATTTAAATTAATTCAGAAGACCCAACCTGGCTCATTTTGTCACAAATTGAATTAGTGATAGAGAGATGCAAAGCTCTGAGCCCCCAGTCAGCGGTGCCGACTGTTAAATTAATGAATACACAAAATGTGAAATTCAAATAACAACAATTTAATATAATTCAATAGCAGTCATCTCTCAAATAAAATTCAACTAAAACCCTATCACTCGACCAAGTGACGGCCTGTTTCATCCTTTGAATTAGTGTGTAAAATTTCCCTCCTGTCCTGAGTTCCTCACCTCATCTGTATGATTCTTCCGTCTTTCTTTTGTCTCATTCCGTTCTTCCTTCAAACTTCTCCCTCCGTTCTTCCTTCTTTTTTGTCTCCCAGAGACTTGGACCACTGCACTGTGTAATCCCCTCTGCCCCCAAAAACCTTCTGTTTGGAAGCTCCTTGTTATTCCCAGAATATATTCAATTTTCCCGCCATGAACGAATGGCGTCAGAGTATCTTATCTTTTTTACCTTCCGCCCGATGATTCTCATGTTGAAATCTGGTTTAATTCTACAACGCGACAGGTATTAACCCAACAGACTATTTACTTTATCGAATGTATGTAGCTCAACTGCTATGCCTAACAAATTCTGACGCTTAGTTTTAGGCTTTTCCCCTTCAATACCTAAACCTAAACCTAAAATCGTACGAACGGACTCTTATCGCTAATTATTATAGGTTAACAGTTACCATGTACACAGAGACTGGGGTCTTATTTTAGCCCGATTTTCATCACCATATGCAGAGTTTTCATCATCCGACATTTTGTGCTTGATTGTACTGTTTTTAATATTAGTCAAGTTATAGAATAGATAAAGACATTTTGAACATATCAGCCAATTTCAATTAATACGTTTTCGTTTTAATACTTTATCTTGTATTTGGAAAATTATTAACGTAGGCTTTTTGCAACCCTTCGAATTTGTTCTAACAGATGATATAGTTGTATTGAAATAATTAGGCAATAATAATACAGATCGGGCGATTTATTTCCAGTTATTGTTATGACAATTTAATTTCATAACAATGCAAAACTTTCCAAGAAACATTATTTAATATACTTTGCTTTCGTTAGTTGCATGCCACTCGTTTACCATAGCGATCTTCAGTTGCTATTTTGGAAGTGTTGTTCTCTATAAAAACTGCAAGTTGTATGGATAAAAGCAGAACAAAGCATATATTAGGCTTTTTAAAAAAATAAACAATTTACCTCTCTGCCTGTCGTGGCGTCAGTAAATAAAATTTCCAAAACCTCAATTGCGATAGGCCATTTTTATCATTTTATTTAACCGTTCAAATGTGAATGTTGCCAAAAACCCATCTCCCTCCGCCGTAACCACCAGCTGTAGGTTACCTGTTCTTTATTCACAGTGTAACATACATAATTACAAATCATTGTAAAATGTTTAGTTAAATTATAATGAAAAATTCGCTACAATATAAGTTTAAGCAAATACCTGAGCCAATCGGCGAGTTGAGCAAACCATGTACTTTTTAGAGAGGAATTCTCCTATCCTACAGGTTACCGCTCTAAAATAAGGACTTTATCGTAAGCTTATTAACTGTGTGTATTCAGTTTCTGTTTTTTGTACATTCTTGAGCAAGCTTATAAACTTGGTGGGTAGTATGCACACTTTGAGTAAAATAAACGCAGAGTATTTCTTTGTTGCTTTTTCGAGGAAAGTAACGGACCTTTTGAAATGTTGGAAACAATCTCCTCCATGGAAAAAGCAAACAAATGTTGACCTGATCCAACCCTGATTCGTTTTTTGCAACTGCGTTTTGTTTTGGCCTTAGACTCGTAGCTCCTATAACCTTTTTATAAAGAGCATCACTATTGGGAAAATAATGCTTATTTGATGTGGAAAATAGTCCAGGGTCCTAGATCTAGTAAGAACGATTTGTTTTGTGTTGAAAATTCTGGACATTTTGCGAATAAATATAAGTCATAATGGGTTATGGACAACAGCATTCTACGTTTTAATAAGATTGTTTCTCTCATCGGACTGTGATATTTTGTGTTTCCGTATGTATGTATGTATGTATGTATGTATGTATGTATGTATGTATGTATGTATGTATGTATGTATGTATGTATGTATGTATGTATTTATTTATTTATTTATTTTCAGCATGCACTGGAAATACACATGGCATGGGGTGCTCGGAGAAATGTGTGTGTTCGACTGAAAACGTTCAGCTCAGTAGTCAAGCATGCCACCACATTAACGGATCCTGTCTCTGCAAACCGCAGTGGTCTGGAAGTACATGCGAAGAGGATGTTAATGAATGTCAGAACACAAATGCTTGCGACCATATACCAAACAGTGATTGCTTTAACATGGCTGGTGGTTACAGGTGTCAATGTAAGACTGGTTTTACCGACAAAAATGGCAAATGTGAGAATGAAGTAGACCAGAAAAGCGGTGGAACCCGACTTCGTTTTGATCGCAAATTCGGTCTCTTCTTTCTGATTATTTTTATAATATTGTTTTAGTTAAGATGTTGGAAACAAATGCAGCTTGTAATTATTACTATGCTTGTTTGACTTATAGTTAGAATTTCGACTTTATAAAAGATGGGAATGTATCATTATTTTAACAAATGGAATATTTCGGAAGACAAAAGAGCGTCATCTATAGAGTGAAAACATAAGGGAACGCCGTTCCCACAACACTACACCCGTGTCTATACTACTATTTTTGGAAAGCAAAATAACACGTTTTTGAGTTGTTTTTTTTTTCTTCTTTCTTTTGCTTCTTTTTTCACTTTAAAACTCGCTTAATAAAAGTATTAATTGAATTGTGAATATGTTAATAATGTCCTAAAACTGCACTGATAAACTGAACGTTTCTTAAAAAATGTAATGCTTTGTTTCACAAAACAATGTAAACATAAGTTGTAATGTTATTACTAACATAGATCTGACCTACATACGAATATTTATTGTAAATAATTTATATTCCTATATAAAATATCTATCATATTTAATTCACTTTATGGTCACTGGTGCATTGTGCATACATTGGAAAATTGCATTTCGATGGCAGGTTTTAAATCGTGTACCCCCAGCGAATAGCTTGCTTCAGACAACAAGTACTTCTAGTTAAATCAAGGCTGTATGAAGGATGTGGCAAATATAAGTCCGGGCTTTACGTAGGACGTGGCAAAGTTAAACTAGGGCTGTATGGAATATCTGGTAACGTCAAGTCAGGGCTGTATGGAATATGTGGTAATGTTAAATCAGGGCTGTATGGAGGATGTGGCAACGTTAGATCAGGGCTGTATAGAGGAAGTCGGAAACCTAAATCAGGACTGAATATGGAGGATGTAACAAAGTTAAATCAGGACTGTATGGAGGATGTGGCAAGGTTAAATCAGGCTGTATGGATTGATGTGGCAATGTTAAATCAAGACTCATGAAGGGTGTGGCATCGTTAAATCGGGCTGAATAGAGGATGTGGCAAGGTTAAATCATGACTGTATGGAGGATTTGGCAGTGTTAAAGCTAGGCTGTACTGAGGATGTGGCATCGTAAAAGTAGGGCTTTATGGGGATGAAGCAAAGTTAAATCGACTTATGGAGGATGTGGCTACGTTAAATCAGGAATTCTGTAGGATGGGGTAGCATTAAATCATGCAGTATGGATTAATGTGGCAACGTTAAATCAAGACTCATGTAGGGTGTGGCAATGTTAAATCGGGCTCGATGAAGGATGTGGCAACGTTAAATCATGGCTGTATGGAGGATGTGGCAACGTTAAATTATTACTGATGGAGTATGTGGCAACGTTAATTAGGGCTGTATGAAGGATGCGGCAATGTTATGGAGGATTTAGCGACGATAAATCAGGACTGTAAAGAGGTGGCAACGTTAAGGACTGTATGAAGCATGTTTTAAAAGTGTGATGCTGTTCTCCTTCGGAAGTCTCTTAACAATCTGACTATGTAGAATAATTTTGTTTTAATCTCTATACGTTTTATTGGTTCAGGGATTTACTATTTTATCATGCGTCTAGTTCATTAACATACCATCCATATATGATATAACGCAGTTTTTAACCCTCCCTCACGTCACATTTTATCACAAAAGCTCAGATGTCAGTCATTTATAACGTCATAACCAGTGGCGTTGCGAGGGGAGAGCCGGTGGGGCATTCGCCCCGTGCGCCGGTGGCTAGGGGGCGCCAAATGGGGCCCAAATCGACCCAAAGTATCAACATAACTGCGCAACAGGGGCAGCCGGGGGCGCAAATTTGGGTGTTTTGCCCTGGGCGCCAAATATCCTCGCTACGCCACTGGTCACAACGCCTTGACACATACCACACCCCCACCCCATCCCGCAGCAAAAAAAATTAAAAAAACATTGGTTTAAATTCAATTTGCGAATAACAACACGCAACAATACAACAGTTCGTTCTTCATTCATTTAAATCTCAAAAATATACTGTTCAACATGGGTTTAGTCCTCTGGAAAGTTTATGGATAAGAAATGGCCTAAAATACAAGGAATAAAGTTGTAGGCAATACATCTTATCAATTTATTTATCAGTGTTCTCTTACTCCCACTGTCTGAGGACTCCTCCCCCGTAATTAACGTCATATATGGACAGCTCCAAATGTAAATCCGTGTTACTTCACTTGTTACAATCTTATTAATATGCCTCATCACTTTTTTCATATCTGATCGGGGGGGGGGGGGGGGGGGTTTGTGACAATTTTAACCTGAGTTTGCTCTTGATTAACGGTCAACAATTCTATGAGCCATCTTGCTCAAATCTTTCTGAATTTAAGATGATCTTTCATGCATCAAACGTGTCTAAGTAATTAATGCCAGTGATAATAGAAATATCCAATATTGTGTATTGAACTTATTTATTAGTTACCCCTTTCGGATCAGCTTCTTTCCAATGTGTCATCTTCCATGCATTGCCGACCATTACGAAAAATGAAACTAGTTCTAAATTGTGTGATATTGCAGAAAATCACACTCATAAACGTTACACGAATTGGCCTTGATATCAGTCAAAGAGTGCCCTTGATATCAATCGGAGTGTTTCCTTCATACCAACCAAAGAGTGAGTGCCCTTGATATTAATCAGAGTTTCCTTCATATCAACCAAAGAGTGAGCGCCATTGATATTAATCAGAGTTTCCTTCATATCAACCAAAGAGTGCCGTTGATAATCAACCAGTGTGCGCGCTAAGAATGTCCTGAATTGACTGCATGCTCTTAGCACAGTAGCAGAATTGTCCTCCTACGTGTTTAGGTCACCAACGTTTATCAAGATTACATATAATACCCGACTTGCTGCATGCACATGCATCTGCATATGACTATAGAAATTTATTTTGTATATCATTCAACATTAAATTTGTTGTCTGATTCAACGAAACAAAAAAAATTACAACGAAATATTCAGAGCTTTCAAAACCCACTAGTATATACCTTATTTTATGTAATACAGAACATACGTGTGCAACTTCCTCAAACGCGCGGGTCTGAAAACGATTTTGCTTTAAAAGCCAGATAAAACCAGGTCGCTGGTAATAGATTGTGCATCTCTGATATAGAGGATATTTAAGTAAATTTTTATATTTCCTTATCATTTCTATAGTTATTTTCAAGTTAAAATGAAAATATGTTTTTGTATGTTTTAATATATTTCTTTAAATTTCTTTGGAAAAATTGTATTCCTAATTTTACAATTTAAGAATAGTGACATAAAGATGTAAAATTTCATAATGAGATTTATTGTCGGGATTGGGGTGGGGGGTGGGGGAATTTGTGAACTACAAGGCAAACCAAACATTACAACTTCCAGTGTTTTCTCAAAACCGATCACTTATATTTAGGAATTAATGGATTACGAGCTGAAAACAAGATTTACTTTGAAACTGAAGAGCATTATAACTTGCAAACTTATACACCTTCTAATATGAGGACTTGAGAACACCTGTGTTCCAATAAGCATCGGCAATTTTACGCTTCGCAAAAGCACATATAAACATATTAAATTGTGCTTAGGTTAAATTACTTTTAAAAACATGTATTAGGAAAATTATCAAAGTAATGGAGTTGTCGCTTTTAAGATACAGGCGTGACCTCAGAGATGGTCGGCGTAGTGATATGATCGAAAATTTGAAGTAAATCGCGGGATAGCTGTGTCGCCTATTTTGCGATTATGATGCCGAGTGCAAGGAAAACAACGGCCATCGTACCTAGCAGTAAACATGTGGCGTCATTTACATTTGTTAATGTTTCTTAAATATGCTGTTTATCATGTGTGAAAAAGTACAGATGTATACATGTATAAAAAGAACACGCAACCACTCATGCAACTTGGTTGCCTTGTTTTGTATTGCACGCTGAATCATATATTTAGATTTGGAAAAAAAAGGACCAAACTATCAGCTGTTACCGTAATGTAAACATCTATCTTCCGATCATATTGTCTTCACCATACATGTTTTCAGCTTGTAAAATTATAAATGGAAAATAAAGTATTTATAACATTAATCTACCGTAAAAATCTGTCGTTTTATTACTACCTGTTTGTAAAGTAATATGATTCAATAATGTGGTATTGCTGAAACAAGAGTTTTAAAAATTAAGCCGCCTTCGACGTACGGATATAAATATTACCTTACAGAAAAGACCTGACTTTACAAACTAGTTTTTATCTTATAGACGAAAGATATATTAATGAGTTAAAGTTGTTAATTTTCAACACATAACAAATAAAACCGACGTCCAAAAGTGACAATTATTCATTTATATCTACCTATCTGTCTGTATGCATTTATTTATATCTGTATATCTTCCTGCAGATTCTCTCTCTCTCTCTCTCTCTCTCTCTCTCTCTCTCTCTCTCTCTCTCTCTCTCTCTCTCTCGCGGTTTTTTGGACTGGTTTCTGATTTGTGTCGCCGTAATTTGGGCTGCATAAAATTGCAATTAAATTCTCCGCATCCCATATCAGATTGGCGCTATTGACGATTATATCTTTAAAAAAAATCTTGATGATTCCATTATTCTGGATGCATCTCCATAGATGTAATCTGACATACTTAAACAATTTTTTAGATTCCGGAACAAGAACGAAGCGCGCTTCTAATTCCATATTTCAATTAAACTAGCATCAGAGTTGCAAGATACGCGGTTTATTCGCCCAATAGAGCTCCTTTCTAAATTTGGTTGCGGGAATTTTTTTATTTTTACATTGCAGGTTTTGTTTTTTGGGGGCTGGTTTCTGATTTGGGCTGCATCAAATTGCTATTAAATTATCCAATTCAATTTCAAATTGGCGCTAGTGAAGATAATATCTAAAAAAAAAAAAATCTTAATGAATCTATTATTCTGGATGTATCTCCATAGAAGTATCTCACATTGTTACATTTTTTTTTTGTGTTGAAATTCCGGAACATGAAAAACGAAGCGCGCTTCAAACTTCAAATTTCACTTAAAACTAGCATATCAATAGCATATCAATGCTGGTAACTGTAGCCTGTAGGACGGAGGCACTATTGTCACTTTATCACTGTTATAATATTGTTAAATGTATGTTATTTGGTTCTTATTCACTGGTCAGATTTTAATATATAAATTGGGCGGTTTTGGATTTGCTTTTTGAAATTACACGGGCGGTAAATTGAAATAAGTATCTGGCAACACTGTCTGTACGTATGTGTTTGACTCGTGGGTATGTGCGAATGCTGTCAGTAGCTTCCGCTGTGTCCGTGGTTCTTGCTGGTGTTTTCCCGGGGTTTTCTACCACCATTTATAGCTTATCTTGAGCTGAGAAATGGAGATAAACCCAAAACAACAAAAAAATCTCTCTCTAAACTTCAAACCACGTGTGTGCTTTATTGTCTGAAAATAAATCCCTAGCTAAAATAGGTAACTAAAATATCGATATTTTAAGTAACTCGGATGTTAAGCAAAACAGAGTCAATGTATGTACGTATAACACTTTAAGTAAATTGTATCTAAATATAACACATTAAGTCAATTATGTGTTTAATATAACGCTTTAAGTCAATAATATGTAAGTATAAGGCTATAAATAAGTCATATGTAAGGATAACACTTTGATTATTCGCATGTTAAGTATAACACTAAGTAAAATTGTATACATGTATAACACTTTAAATCAATCGAATGTGCGTATATCACTTTAATCCAATCACGTGCAAGTATAACGTTTTACATCAATCGTAGATAAGTATGACACTTTGAGTCAATCGTATGTAAATATAACGCTTTAAGTGAATCACTTGTAAGTATGCTACTTCAAGTCAGTCGTGTGTACGTATATCACTTGAAGTCAATCACGTGTAAGTATAACGATTTAAGTAAGTATAACATTTCAAGTCCATCGTATGTAACTATAACACTTTAAGTCAATTACGTGCAAGTATAATGTTGTAAGTCAATCACGTGTAAGTATAACACTTAGACTCATTTCTCTTAATTTCACTAAGTAGGCGTTAAATCTTTCTTCTGACATTTTTCGGAGATGTTCCACCTTCTCCCCCCAAAGATATGAAAATGGCGACGTGCATTCTTAGATTTTTATTTTGGAGGGGGGGGGGGGGGGCGTATTTGGACAACTAAATTGGTTCCATTAATGAAAAACTGACTGGTGTCTCTCTTGTCTTCCCTCGTCATAGTTTCATACAATTCTTCCCATCGCATTGATTTTAAATGTCAAATAATCTACAACAGGGTGACAAGGTAAGAGTAAACTCGGGTTGCTTGTGACTGTGATATAAATATATACAGGGTCGACGGGACAACTAATGATATATCCCAGCGGCCCGGACAGAACAACACTTTTTAATTTTATTAAAGAAATTTTTTCTTTGAGCAAGAACTAGGAGAATCTCAGGTGTTTCATACCTCATTGCCCATGATCGCTCTCTACGGCCTTGACTTCATAGCTGATTTCAAAAGCTAGTCAGTGAGATAACGATGTATGGGAAAGTGGGAGAGAAAGATGAAGAAAGAAAAACCATATGTGCGGTGATACTGGATGGTAATATTTCCAAAATATTTTCAGGTTACTCTACTATAAATAAATATATGGAAAATACATCAAATAAAACAATGTTAAATTACTTTCTTAATATGTAACTATGCTACAATCGTTAAAAGTCTTGTTCCATACTTTGGTGAGAAATTGGTAAAAGTAAGCTGGGAGAAAAACTTTTCCCACACTTTTATATGGAGGAGGGAGGGTAGTTCAAAAGAAAGCGGTACTTTGTTGTTCTTTGAATGACATCATGAATTGAATGACACCAAGTATGCTTTGCCTTAACGTTGCACTCGCAACTGGTTGGTCTGAGAATGCGATATGGATATTTCCAGTGTAAGGTAAGAGAAAATATATTTATTCTTTCTAGTGCTGGATTAAGGCTTAAGGAGGTCATGTATCCTGACCCCCGTACACCCACTCACCCCAAGTTACCGTAGATAAAATGAGGTATATTTAAATAAATCATATCTGCCTAAACTGTCCAATATATTACTAACCTAAAATAGCTATAATAATTCTGATCCGATAAATCTGACCCTTGATCTGGGTTGATGCTGATGGATGACAAGACTATCAGACGCAAAAGACTTCCAATCTAGCGGTCTATGATAATTATACAAGTATAAAGGACAGTTTTTGGAATCTCTTCATTTTGCATTGTAGTCTCCATACAACATTCGTTGTATTCTCCACATACAAATTAGTGTATATATATATATATATATATATATATATATATATATATATATATATATATATATATATAACTAAGCGCGGTCAAATACTGTGCTAATCTAGCTCGATTAGGTGCGCGAATCAGTTTCGGATTTTTTAAAAGCGTCATTTAAATTCTGCAGTGTAGAGTAAAAATTGCTAAATAAAGTCTGCAACAATAATCGGGGACGGTCGGTTTATAGGAAAGTTGCCATTTTAAAGGGCTTGTTTTGTGTACCAATTCGATATGGATATATAAAGGAATCGTTTTGTTTTCTGTCCGAAATCGTCGTTTTCTATATTGAGGACATTTGTCACTAGGTGACAACTAGTAACGTCATCCCACAGAGGTTTTAAGTTTGTTTAATGCATCACTTTCTTTGCTGAAAGAACCAAAATGTCCGAAAACAGACATTTTATAATTTGGGAGCTTAAAAGAAACTATGTTGTGTATGAACCTAAACCAGCATCAGACATGTTGAAGAAAGTTGCGAAACTTGGAAATGCGTTAGAGAAAATTGTAAATATTGTAGTCTCCGAACAATATTTGTTTCCTCCATATTTTAAAATGGAGATCTGCAAAGTAAACTTTGAAAATGTACGAGTTAATAAAAGTTTAAATAATTTGATGCTAATAGAAATTTTAATCGTTAACGTGTGGCTGGTGCATTATCTTGAAATGAACGCGTGCTTGACGGATCGGCCAAATTAGGTGTTTATGCTTCTAAAAATACTAGGCCGATTAGAAATCTGAATTAGTACAATTGCGCAAGTTTGTTCGTGTTGATGATTTTCGTTACTTTTTATGAATAAAAAAACGTCGGTTGTGTTGCTGTTAAAAATATATGGGACACGGACGGCTAATTTACTTTTGTGGGTAATTGCTATTTTTACAAACATTGCAAGAAAACGCAAAAGATTGATTTTCAGGCTTTAAATTTGTACGGATAGTTTTGAGGAAATGACGTTTTTTTTTTCAACGAACATAACTTTTCCACGTGTATAGTAAATAACATTTAAAGTTTTTTGAATTGATACATATGAAAAACATTTTGAAACTGTTCACATTAACGAGGCCAATATGCCTAACTTGCAATACAAACAAACCCTGATGCATGTAATTTTTACTTTTTTTTTTCTTTCTATTCTTTTTGGGGGAACCAGACAGATGCTCCCCCCCCCCCCCGCCTTAAAAAAGGTAAACATTTTTGTGCGCGTATGTGCTCTCCCTGAGTGTAGTTTTATTTGTTTTTAAAATTCATTTAGTTCCCTTAAATTTAGTTTATCCCATCTGGATTATACATTTTAAAAAATAAAATTGAAAGGGGTATTTTTATTTTCTTTTTTCCTAGTGGTACTAAATTTTTCCGAGGTGGGATTTATCTACCCTACTTCGGATCTACCTTCTTACCAATTATTGGCTTGACCATAGCTAGTGGTCTCCTATATCATGTTTCCTATTTGTGTTTGTGCTATTTGTCTGTGCTATGTATGTGTGTGTGTATATATATATATATATATATATATATATATATATATATATATATTATATATATATATATATATATATATATATATTGTTTTCTTGTTAGAATTGCCTTCTCCTTCAAATTTAACCAGTTGTCCAGTTTCGCGATTTCTACCTCTACCTCACGTTCATATTTTTTTTAAAGTTTTTATTTATTTTATTGCATCTCACTCTACTTATCTCCATATAATCCGACTGTTCTCGAATCGGGGTCTGTACATTTTTTATTTTTGGCTGTACTTCTCCGTCTCAAGTTTGGTCATATTTTTTTAAATATAGTTATTTAAATTTGAAAAAAAATCTTTCGAAATGGTTTATTTACCCATGAATTTGGGTTCTCGGTGCAGTACAGGAGCTGCACAGAGAAAGGGTTTTAGGATGTTTGCATCCAAAAGTAAAATTAGTCGACTATTCTTATTCTAAAATGTATATTCCTTAATGGGGCGTTTTTCCAAACTCTTCCACAGGTCTGTCCACACCGCGTAGCGCCATGTGATATAGCCTTTTGACGTCCTCATATTGTGCTTTCCCCCAATAAGTTTAATAATCTATAAATTTAATTTAAAAAATAAATTCAGTTGTACATTTTTTAAGTAAATGTAATGGCCCAATACCCACTTTTTTGTTTTAAATAAAATTAATTTAAAAAATTTAAAATTAAGTTTAACAAAATAAACAAAAGAAGAAAGAAAAGTTAGTTTTTTTTAACCTTGTTTCTTAATTGTAATTGTTTGTCCATAATTAAACGTCTTTGTAATGTAGTCTGTAATCTGTATGATCAAGTCTTTATTGAAATTTCCGTCTAAGATGAGTATCTGTTGTCTGTTATTATTGTTAAAGAAGAGTATCTGTTGTCCGCTATTATTGTTAACCTTATAAAATTTCCATTACAAGTTCAAGTCTATCTTCTTTTGTATTATCACATTGCGTCATTGTGTGGTACTGGTACTTTGAAAAGGGGGCTTTCCTGCATAGTGGCCAGCTAACTTGGGTTCTTATCGTGCTTTTTTTTTGGGGGGGGAAGGGCACCAGATGCCCCCCTCGCCCCATTTCAAAACAAAAATCGTGTTTTATGTGTGCTGCGTTACCCCGGATGTGTTGTTCCGTTTTTTAAAATTTTATTTCCATTTTATTATTTCTAACACTATTTTCCCATCGGAATTATACGATGTTTTGAAAGCGGCATTTCTTCCTTTTTTTTCTTCTCCCTAATTAATTGAAATGCCAGTTTTTGCAAGTAAATCAAGCTATTTTTCAATGGAGATGCATCCAAGAATGATACAAATTAAGTCTCGACTGCCTCTGTGATGCAGCGTGATGTAATTTTGGGAGGGTACCTGGTCGTTCCGTACCCAAGTCATTTCGTACCCAGTGGAAAGCGGTCGTTTTGTACCCAAGGTGCTGGTCGTTTCGTACCGAAGCTGTTGGTCATTTCGTACCCAATTGTCGTTTCGCACTAATTAATTTACAAATATTTAATTTAATTAAAATTGTTTAAAAAATATTCACATTGCTAGTAGGAAAGCAGAAAACATTGGCCAGGTTTAAATAACTGAATAAGTACATTATTTTGTATAGTTCCAATTAACAATTGCTTGTCATATTTCTTGGTATTATTTAATAATGATTAACGTGTCCAATAAATTACAAATGGTTATCCACTCAAAATAAACCATACATTTGACGATATTTTGATAATGCTGATACAATAGGAGTGTTTGTGTAAGTTTCTTTTCTCCAAGACCTAATACTGGTGTCAATTTCAATTTTTGTCGCCTGCTTTAAAAAGTGTTGAACGTGGTATATTATACGGGCAATCAAGCCATTGAGGTTGGAAGGGGGGGGGGGAGACAGACGATATTATACGGGCAATCAAGCCATTGAGGTTGGGGGGGGGGGAGACAGACGATCGCATTGGCATACTTGTGCACATTTTTTCTCACTTTTGGTATCCTCCACATAAATGAGAGAATTTGGCACTGCATTTTACATATATTTACTTTTTGTTGTTTTAAAGCAGATTTAATTATTTAAAATTATTTGTTTGAACCAGTATTGAAACGTCTTAAATACAGCATCCTATATAATACGACATATATTTTTCCCAGATTAGAACAGTACAAATAACCATGCAAAGAATGACTGAAGGAGATGTCTCAATAAGACGAAATAATAGCTTGTAAAGTTTTCTTAAAGACAAAACAAATAGGAGTGGAACAAATGTCAATTGTAATGTAACCGACAAAGGAGAGTAAGAGCAGGGACATTTAATAACAACATATCCGTCCAGGAGAACAAATGAATGTATTTGCTAATTGATTCTTTTGGCCTAATGATAAATTGAATTCCATTTGCTCTTTATACTAAAGTATATGTGCCTGAGAAAACTAATTTTAAATTCCGAAGATAAAGTTAAATTATTTCAAAATAAATCTAAAACAAAAAATAATCAAACACGTGTGAATTTTAGCATTTAATAACATTTAAATTTTGATTCTCGTTAAAGTATAGAAAGTAATGATATTCTTTATATTATGATTATTATTATTATGTGAATTTATCACAAAGGAAAAATAAGCAACATAGAAAATACGTATCAAATATCTTGTTATGATATTTGTAGTTAAATTTGAAACGATTGTAGCATTGGGTACCAAACGACCAGCACCATGGGTACTAAAGTGGTACCAAAAACTTTATCTTCCCTTTGGCCACAAAATAATGACCCTACTATGCAAAATACACTGATAATATGGAGAAGAAAAAATACACACCTAACAAATCCTTTCCCAAAAATCGTCCACATTTCACAACTTCACATTTTATTAACAAGTGCATAAAGTCTCTCTCTCTCTCTCTCTCTCTCTCTCTCTCTCTCTCTCTCTCTCTCTCTCTCTCTCTCACACACACAGCGGCGTAGCGAGGATATTCGGTGCCCAGGGCAAAACGCCCAAATTTGAGCCGATTTGGGCCCCATTTGGTGCTCCCAAGCCACCGGCGACCGAAGCAAATGCCCCACCTGCCTCCCTCCCCCCCCCCCCCCCGTTCGCTACGCCACTGCTCTCAAATGCATATACATGTGCATGTAAGACCATACCTACACACCCACATACAAAACATAATACAAATAAATGTGTGAGCAATGTAATAGTATACATCTTGTTACATTATTGCAACAGAATGTCGTATAGTTTACGTCATGCACACAAGTAGCAGAATTTGTTCAATTAAGAAATGAAACGCAGAATGCAGACAGGTTGATAACTACTTGCATTTTATAAGCCTTGTCAACCTGTTTGCATTCTGTGTTTCATTTCTTAATTTTAAAAAATTCTGCTACTTGTGTTGCAATCTTGACTTGAGCAGGAGTGACACCTTATAATAAGGCGTCGCTCCTGCTCGAGTCGAGATTGCAAGATATATCATCAATTCAAGTTGGTACCTTCAGTAGAAAAAAAATGTTGCATAGATAGTTTGAATTTATATTTGTTGACATTTGATTTTGTACTGAAGATTTCTAGTAGAGAAAAATAGGAAATTTGTGAAACAACCCCATATTGTTGTTTACATCATTCTTATTCATTATTTTGAATTTAGCTTTCTAAATTCTAGGACTAAATTCATAGATATAATCTTGCCTTGACACTGTTCATTTAAAAAAGTTTGATACATTTGAAGAGAAGACAAAAATACTATTTTTGCTTATCTCAATGAAAATCAATATATATATATATATATGAAATAACTTATAGAAGCTATTAAATTTAGTTTTTCACACTAATAACATTGACCGACAATAGGGTCAATGTGCTGAATATTTGAGAGATAATTTGGCCTACGTATCGGTCATGTCTGATATGGACATGCATCACAATAAATTTTGTTATATGTTCTCTACATATATTACTCGGTACTTGCCTTTCAACTGTGCGACGATCAATACAAATTGTATGTTAATCTAAAATACATCCAAAAGATGACTTCATGGTCAAGTTCTTGTCAAGGGTTCACCGGCATTTTTTTAAGTGGCTGCAATGCAAACAGAACACAATGTCAACAGATTTCACTTCCAGATCATCACCAAGGCCTTGTTCCTCAATGTGCACTCTCGCCAAAATACACAGACAACAATTCTCTGAGCTCATATTCTCGAGAATAAACAATTACCTTCAAATCCCTATTAAAAAATGCATCAATATAACTCTTCTATCACCACCAAAATCAGAGAGGACAAAATGTTCTAAAAATAAACTAGAACTACATTCTCAAGAATAAACAATTACCTTTAAATCTCTACCAAAAATGCATCAATATAACTCTTCTATCACCACCAAAATGAGAGAGGAATTTTTTTTTCCTAAAAATAGACTAGAACTACATTTGTGGGTACTGAACTGGAAATAATAATTGTGATGCAATACCATGTGGCTGAAACGACCAGAAACTCCTAAATTGAGACTTCGTACAATAAATAGAGGTTACTCAGAAATATTAAACATACATGGATATATTCCAAATTGTTGGAAGCTTGAGACCTACCGTATTTACGAGTATTACCGCCTCTTAATGTATGAAAATGAAACTTTTAAAATTTTCAACGCTTCGCAAAAATGCAAATTTTTTCTTACACAGGCCGCTTTATACCATAAACAAGTATCCGGATATGTATTATGTTGGGTTCCAATGATATTACATTCAAACGATCCAAATTTATCTCAAAATGTGCCGTAACAGCAGACCACTGTTCTGGAACCTAAGCGGTATCAGAAAACGGGAAGCTAGAACTGGTTATTTCCCCTGTCAGTCCTATACATACCTAATGTTTCTATAGGGCGGTTCCTCAGGATTTGGTTTTATTACCATTTCTGGGTTCCTTCCCTAATTGTTTTGTCGACCCTGGCTAGGAGTCCCCTATATTAGCCAGGCATTGTGGAGGGAATTGTATATCTCTGGTTTATTTGTTTTTTTTATGGTTTTAACGCCAGTTTTCAGCACAATATAGGCTATACATGGCGGCCAGTATTAATGGTTGAGGAAAGAACCACTGACCCACAAGAAGCTACTGGCAAACATTCTCACATAACTACATTAGCCAAATCTTGGACTTGAACACGCGCAGACAGAGGTGTTATGGCAGTGATCCGTAATGGACAGCACTTTAGACCACTTGGCCACTCTGGACCCCGTATATCTCCGTACTTTGCATGTTGTTGTGTTGGATTATTAACACTCTTAAGCTCCATCCCAGCGCATGCAGCTGGTTAACACTAAAAAGTGACATCCCGTTTGTCTGTAAAAGTGTCAAAGGTGTGGGTTTCCTGTCCCCTTGGAGGTCTGCAAGTGTTAGTATTTTATAAACAATAATGCAGGTTTGAATTTTGCAGGGTTGATTTTTGTTTCATCCATCAAATCCTTCAAGTTTAAATATATCCCAATGAAGCTGAATGGTATACTTTTTCCCTTTGTCCGAGCAGACAGTAGGCCTGCAGGTTTCTACAAAGTTGGTTTTGGATTTAGGTTTGTACTCGTGTCCCAAAGGCTATTTAACCCTGGGCTAATACCCTATAGTTTATTCATCGACGCTATGACTTTGCCAGAGTCGTATGTCCATACCAATTATAATTCATTATTTTTGGGGGGTATAATGTTTTGTTGTGCAAGTTAAATATTAGGACGGCATATCTAAATCAAATCAAGGAGTTTCCTTTCTATCCAACTTCTCAAAAATAAGTGTTGTATATTAGTTGTATTGCGAGTGCATGTATTGCATCTGTAATCTAAATGCCTTGGCATATATTAAATTGTGTCGCATTTTTTATTATTTATTTTTTTTTATTGTGCCTTGGCACATAATTATGGGTCAAAATATGATCTAGAATTCTGCATTATGCAAACATAACCGAATAATTTCTATTATTTAAAGTTTTAACTCTTTCAGCCCTAAGAAACTTTTTATTAACACTGTTACTGTGCCACAGCCACACTAAGCTGTGACTAGCTGCTTGTGCCCCAGTGTTTTACCTGTTTGGAAAATTTTGTAGAAATCATACACATGCCTTCACATTTACTTTAATTTCTCTTCTTATATCCAATATTAATCCATGATAATTTCACCAATTAATCCAAATTAATTTGTCTACACAGTGATGTATTTTTCTTTCTATCTTTCCAAGTCTTTCACAATTTATTTATACATTATTTTACAAAATTATGTGCAACATTGTTAGGAATATCACATCATCAGCACTCAAGTCCATGAAAATAAACCAAGACAATTTAATATGTGATATGGTTTGAACATACATTTCTTGGTAATGTTCACATCCAGTTTTTGGTTAAGATAGAACTTTGTTCAATAAACATATTTTACAGGTTGGATACTACGTTTGGTGATACCAATGTGCATTTTTAAGCATATGGATTGGTTTCGTTTGCGATGCCCGTGTAGTTTCTCCAGAAATAATAATAAATGAAAAAAGATAGATTTCTCTTTTTTCCTTGTCTATTTGTCATTGTATGTTGTAGGTCCAGGATTCATTCCACTAAAATCATTGATTTGGATAGACAGAAGACGATCGCTCCAATCTGCTAGATCGGCAGAAACTTTTTCATTTTCACTATCAGCATCCGCTTTTTCTGACTATTTAATCTCAAGAATCTTCAATGTCCCATTCGAAATTTCGCAAATTATCCAACTGTCAAACATATCTCTCCTCTATTTACTCAATATTTTCGAGATCAAACACGAGAAACTCCTTATTTTCGCCCTCACCGCTATCAAAAACCACTCGTGCTTCCGCCATCATTTTACGATTTTTTAAGAAATAAAACACGTGTTTTGAAACGGATAACAAGTAGTAATCCTTGGTTTCCGAACATTTAAAGTTTGCCCAAACGAACGTAAATTTATTTCTGATTGGCTACAAGTGGGTCTGATGCTAAGAAAAGCCCCATTTGTAACCAATCAGAGACTTTCTTTCGACCATACATTCGGACCGCTCAGCAGCGGTATCGGCCGTTGAATGCAGAAACTGCATTACGCGTACAGGCGGCATCGGGGCCGAATGAGTTAATTAGGTAATTATGTAGGGATTCTTGTGTACGGATTTGGCAAGCGGGTCCCTTGTAGTGTGTTACAATAATATTCAATTTTACCATATTTGTTGGGACACCATAAACTTATTTTAAAAGTAATTTTTTGTGAACTGTATATTCTGGGACACGTAGCTTTTTTCGAGTCGTAAATTGTGGGACACCTTTTAAATCCTTCGAAAATTATGTCAGAAAATGTACTCAAATGTATATTTTATTAAGTAAAACTTTAAAAAAGAAAAGTGTGAGTGTTGTTTGTTTTTACTTTTCGTACTATCCATCCCTTTGGTACATGGATATCGTTTAGCTCCCTCGCACCACGAAAAATTTGCATTGGCCACAACACATCTCCTGCTGTGGAAACTGCAAGTACTAAGGTTAGATGCTTTTTATCCGCACCAGTTGTGCGAATTTTCACACTTTTAACACCTTTCTTTTCGACCGCAAGTCTGGGAATGAGATCGAAGTACATAGGAGTTTCATCTATGTTAATTATCATCCGTCTTTAAAATCGTCTTCTTCTCTTCGGTCTTTATGAATTCGTGGAATAATTTTATTTTTTTCTCTAAATCTTCTGGGAGATGCTAGGTCATCATTGTATGTGAACGAAGCACGAGGTTGTGTCGCTTCAAAAAACCTGTTGCCCAGTTCCTACTGGCTTGAAACTCAATTTCTGGATGCTCACTTGACACAGATTCCTTGGCATAAGTGCATACGTGTCCACACTTAACAGGTATATGCAGATCGCATTGGACGAGAACCCACTTTGCAATTTTTCCATCTAACTTTTTGCCATAAGATACTGCTGTCCCAGTCCTTGCTAAATTTCCCCATTCATTCAACTGCTGAGAAAAATCTATTTTTGACCAATTTGCAATGGTTGATTTGGGGATTTTGAAATGTCTTGCTGTTACTCGAATTCCATGCAATTTTGAGAAATTTACAACTTCCTCTTTTTGCTTTAATGTAAAACGTTTGTAAAGCCCTCGCCCGACATCACACTTTTTGTAAGCATCATCTCTCTCCTGATTGGGCTCTCCAATTTTGTGTCTTTTTGCAGCTGGTTCATTTTCTTTTACATCACACTCTTCCACTCTAGCACGCTTTGTTGGTCGACCGAGTCTCTTGTATGAAGCTTTAAGCAACGCATTTTCTTTCCATGCATGAGGCAAGGCTTATTCACTACTCGAGTATCGCACTACAAACTTGTCCATAATAGCAGAGATCTATAATGTGGTTTATTTTGTTTTATTTTTATTCCCCTTTCTATAAACTATGTACGCAATAACAATGACTGCGAGAAATCACTTTTTGTGTAAATGTGCGAGAAGTTATCGTTTCAAAGTGTCCGATTGTTTCTATTTATTTTCAAAATGCCAGTGAAAACTAGGAAGAAAGAAATATAGTTGGCTTCCCCATATCGGCCGACTTTGTATACATGTGCATAGTTTAAAAAATCTCCACGCTAATAGGAATCCAAAGTCTGCTTCCGGGATCAGATTGATTTGTAATAAATTGACATTTATATTTGATATCCTGCCAGCAAGTTCAAACAATGAGTTTATGGCTGTTACAAGATGTGTTTATTCAACACCAGGGCTTTCATTTATATGCCATCTGTAGTCATAATTACTGGTACAGTCCTACCCGTTTATCTCGACATCCTCGGGACCGAGGAAATATTGTCGAGATAAGCGGATGTCGAGATAAGTGTTTTTTTTTTTGGGGGGGGGGCTGCAAAATAAAAAAAAAATGAAAGTTAAATTCTTCAGTAAGGGGTAACCGGTCATCAGTATTTAAACTTTGTAAAAAAAACAATGTAAATTTTTAGTATGTGGGGACAAAACTAGAGTGAAATACACTTGTATATTGACAAATAACATTTTGGTTACCTTTGTGTAATAAAGTCCACAATAAAATATTGCATCGGTCAAATCCTGATATGAAAAACATGAGAGATTCAATGTCAGCATTAGCACGTGTTTGTCTAGTTGTTAGTTGCATGCTTCAAGTACATGTACTTAAATCAGCCTAGATATCGGTCAGTGTGTTCCCATGGTATTGAGGGTACCAAGGGGATAGGGCTATTCACATGGAAATGAAACACTGTCAACAGTACATGTATTCTCCACAAATACTTTTGTATCCGATGTTATGACGAACATAAAAGCGACTGCACCAACCACTTGTTGCAGCGAAGTTCTCCACACTTAAGCTTTTTCGATAATGTCTAATTGAACCGTGAACCGTCTTCAAATGTACCAGTCTTGCTTCTTCCTTAGGGGAGCGCAGTTACCTTCAACTTAGTCTTTCTTTATAGACTGCAGCGTTCATCCTTCCTGGACGTGTTAATTTTAAATGAAAAATTTCACAGACCTCTTTGCGAGATATTCATCCCTTAACTTCATTAACAGCCAGATATTTAGTTTCCAAAGACTGTAAATTTAATTTGCGTTTTACCCTTCTGTCGGTAGCCATCGTAAATGTAAATAAAATTAAAAACGAAACTTTCACAGCGAAAATCACCGATCACTTTCAAAGGTCTCGGAAACGTGTAATCCATATTTTCATGCAATTTTTATATATGGGATTCAGAAAATCACGTATACAGGAGTCCTCTGTACGCATCAATTTCCTGGACGGCAAATTTAAGGGCTTGCTAGTCCTGCTTCTACCACCTGTTGATTGGGAAATTGTGTACATCAATTGATCCTTTTCGCTGTGCTGATATATTTACAATCAGAAAATTCAGTGGTTGAAAGACCCACAGATGTACATGCTGTCATTGTAAGAGTACATTTGAATAACATGATTCACAAGCTAGGCGGCAAGATCAAAGACTTAACTAGCTGCAGAGTGGTGAGAAAACGTGCTGCTATGGGTTTGTTTGTTTTTTTCATCCGACCGCGACATTAAAGCCTGGGGGCAAGATCAACTAATTGTTGAACAAAGTATTGGTCTTAACTGGCAGCTTGTCGAGATAAACGTTTTGAAAACAAAGGATTGTTAAAGCTGGGACCAAGGGCTTCTGTCGACATATGCGTTTTTCTTTTATCTCGACGTCGACATAGGCATGACAATTTCATAGTAATAGTAGACCATGGGACCGGGACTTTGCTTTTTTGTCGACATAGGCGGCTTGTCGAGATAAGCAATGTCGATATAAACGGGTAGGACTGTAACACAAACTGGTTTCGAGTTGTTCGGTAAATAGTAATACACAGCATTAACTTGCTTTAATAATACTTTTTGTAACCCATGGAATCAAAAAGATTATCATTTGTACTCACAGTGAATGTATTTCTAATAATGATTTTAGTTTGCGAGATATTGTCATATTGTTACCCTGGCTATAATACACTCTTGGTTGTTTTGTACCCTACACCGTATCACGCGTAAATGTCGGTTGCTTTCGACCAATGGGTAGCAACAGGGGACGCCGCTAGAGGGCACTGGCGATCAAGATTAACATTTTCTAAAAATGTCAACCTCATTACACCTGGTACTTTCTCCGCTTTAATATGTAAAAAGCCAACATTATTACTTCCGAATCTATTCATGGTTGAAAGGTCAAATGTATATAATTAGCGTATATGACATTGGGTCATTTCTACAACTTGTTCAGCAGAAAAAAAAAGAAAACCAAATTTTTCAAAAAACTGAAAAACTAAGTAAACGAACACCTTCTTTTTAAATACTTTGGAGTTCTTTTTACGAGAACAATGGTAAAATATGTGTGAATATTTGCGGAAAACTCCACAAATTACGTCTTTTTCAAAGGTCACCCATGCCAGCAAGAACGATAACTCTTTACGTACAAAATGTAAACAATTACAACAATACAACATAATTTCGATTAAAAAACACATGAAAACTTTATTGCATGAAAAGGCAGACGTTTATAGCAAGGAATAGGATTATAGAGACGTACTGTGATTCACGATACCAAACTTGTTACAAAATATTTGTACGATGTTTGTTGTGTAATATATTTTCGATGTTAGAGACTCTACAGGAGTATCGCCCACTGATTCAGTGATACTATTGATAATATGTATGTGATTGTGATCACTGAGATATTATCAGAGACACTGGTATTAAAATGAAAATGTTCATGTTTAGTAGAGACGGAAAAGAGGTAATAAAACAAAGTTAAATAATTTTTCAGAATTTTGAAGAATGAAAACAAATGCATTTAACATTTTTAATGCCATTTTTTGTGAATATCACTGAATGTTGTCGTCATAAGCCAATGAATAGAGAATCAAACTAGTATTTCTCCATTTAAATAAATTATCATAAATATTTCTTGATAACCAACTTAGTGTCATTTTCTTTTCTATCTCTGATACACATTTGTTTTTTCTTTTGTCATAGATTTTATTTCATAGATATGAAAACTGACCAAGTATATCTTATGATAACTAAATTCTAAAATAGCAATTGTTATGTACTAAACTGTGATTTCAGTTTAATGTATATCTGTACAAGAACACTAATGAATATCCACTATTGGTTGTAAGAGTAACATACAATTTCAACTTGGTATGACTCGTGATTATTTTATTACATGCAAAAATGTTTGAGTGGGGGGGTTGATAACAAGGCACATGAAGTCTTCAGAAGTACATGTACCTAGAACATACAAAAGTGAATTTATTCTTGAAGCTGAATGTTCACAACACATTTATATATAACCATATGAAAAAATATGCAACTTTCAGCAAGAAATAACGAACGAGGTCAAGAATTTTCAAAAAGTCACTAAATACCAATATTAAAAATAGTCAACAGTACATGTGTTTGAATGCTTCCTGTGAATTTATTTGAAAAGATATAAGGTTGGGTTCATTTTTTAAATCTGCACACTCAAATTAAGCAGAAAACATTCCATTTTAAAAGCAAGATATAATTTCAACTTTTGTATGACTCTAAAATATAGTATTTAATGCAAACATGTTGGGGGGATTGTGAAAAAAAGGTACAGTGGGGCTTCTGAATTACCTGGAACATAGAAAAAGTCTATTTATTCTTAAAGCTGAATGTTCACAAAACATTTCTATATTAAAAAAAAATGTAAGAAATATGCAAATTTGATTTTGCGGATCCAAAACGTGGGACATGTTGATGTAGGCTTTAAAAAAAAGTTCTGGGACATGAAAAAAAAAAATTATTTTACGGTACTTAAAGCACAAAGTTGTGATTTGTCAAACTGGTTCTTGAAATAAGACAATTATGATGATGATGAAATTGAATTGTATTGATGTATTGCCCACTAGGAGCATGTAGCATGCTTTTAAGTTTCCAGAAAGGCTGGATATTTAATCCTCCGGGATGTGGTGGGGAGATGGTGCCGCTTCCCAAAGACATGCATGTACTCTAAGACTACTATTTAATTTGGTCGTCCGGTCGAGGTTGCTATTAAGTAACCATCGGCATGAACGGAGGACCCTGGGTGACCCAACACACACTCAACCCTAACAGCCAATTAGGTGTGTTGATGGTGTGCAACGGCACAAGTGGAGGTTTTCGAAAAATATTTCACGTCTCTGCCATTTTGGAGCTATCAGAGTTGTAGTAATAAAAGTGGGGTACCATTAAGTCCAGGCATGTTGTACAGCCTGCAACATTGCGATTCCTTGCTTAATTCAAATCTGGTCCAGCTATTACTAATGGACAGGAAAATAACAATAATGTGTGAGCCACCTATGCAATTAAATCAAATCCATGAAGTTGCAACTTTCCAATATTTCTAGTACAAAGTGCACATATATCAAGTCCCTACCAAGTTTGAATACTAAGATGTCTATGCGACATAAACAAGTACAGTCACTGTTTGGTAAAAATAGCTTGTTAATTTTGAACAGTGTGCAAAAAATGATAAAGTTTGGTTTCGTGAAATAGATTGTTTGAAAAGGGTTCTTGTACCAAATGAGGACCCTGTTAACTAGGCAATGAAAGCAATCAGATTTTTTCTGTGTTGCTTTATATTATTATATTTTGTTAAGTTCCGTAGTGCTTTACCAATCATCAAACAGGAGCCTGTTTTGGATTGGTTGATTCAAATTGCTGTTGTACGTTGAAGTAAAGTTTATCACAAATCTCTGTTCTACATTACTGTTGAAATTTCCTACATGAAGAGGATGTATATTCATGTTATTAGGCATAGTTTCATCGCTTGTCTTTGCTGATGTTCTATTTTACCTGTTATATGCTGACAGCCCAGTAATTTTGTAATCACTTGAGATGGGCGCTGTGGAGCAAGGGTGGACAGTTTTATAACACAAAAAACTGCGTCACATGCTGGATCTAGTTTTTATCAAATTACGAGAGAATGACGTTGGGTTCCAAGACCCTAGTGCCTCCATACCCTATCCCAATTAACTGCAATGTTTTCTACTTCTACTTTATTTTTGGTTAATTTATCTATGTCGTCCCGAATCCAGTCGTAGGTCTTGCTAGCATCTAGTTCCCATAATTCTTTTCGTTCCCTATATTTATATAAAATTTCTTGAATGTTCCCAAGGTGCCTAGGTGCTTCTAATTTCTTACTTAATTTGTTGTTTCTGCACGTCTGGTTTATTCTTCATTCCGAAACCAAACCAAAAAATACATAATGCTTCCCATGGCTTCTGTGGTGTGCTTTCTATATTTTTAAAACCTATTTAAAATGTTATTGTATGTTAAAAGGATTGAACCAGGCAAGGTTAGTCTCCTTGGAGTTTAGACCTACCGTATTTCATGTTATTTTTCGTACGCGAAAAAATAATTATTAATTTCAATGTATGAAAATTATATGTAAAATAAATATTTATCATTTTGTGGTAATGACCGTGTAAGAAAATAAAGGGATCATACCTGACAAGGCCTGTAAAACACAACTCGCCAACCAAATGTACAAAACTAATGTACGAAATCGGTCTCTTTCTGTTCATCTTGAGACAAATCTGTTATTATGAGAGAGAGAGAGGAGAAAATAATCTTTATTGTTCATTTACCTGTCAGTTGTGTTATTCTTTATGTAAGCACTACAAGGACACTATTATATTCCATTGTCAATAAAAACCTGAATAAATAAACCATTTTGGTTGTAATTACGAGATCCATTATCACTGCCATATGGCTATGAAGAGGTAATGTACATGCTAATTAAATACGCTAAACCTTTAGCTTGGTCTTTTCCATACTGGATTGAAGACCAGATTCACCTCTACAGATCTAATTAAGGAGGCTCTATGTAGAGAAATGAGGCTACTCATGGGGTATTGAAAACGAGTACGACAAGATAATTAGCTCAAGAAAACTATAAATCTAATGATACTTGTTCTGGAGCAAGTTGGGGAAAAGGGGCAAATGATTTTAAAATATTAACTACTGGTATATATAACACAAACTTGCGGAGTCGATGAATTTTGCATTTATTATTAAAAGTAACTGGGATATTGTAGGTTTTTTTAAATTTATTACTGCACTACTGTATTGAGCCAAAAAGATTAATTGCCAAATGGCCTGTGGTCTTCGCGTCTTCCTGTACTGAGATATTATTTTACTGGATAAATAAACTCAAATGGCTTCTGAACTCGTTTTCAAATGCGCGCATTTCTTTGACTGGCATAATCAAGATCGCTCATTAACGACGTTGTCCAGCTGTTAATGAATAGCAGTATATATTGTAATGACAACAAAAGAACGAACACATCAATCGTTAAATTTTCTGGCCGATAACATGTTGATAGCATGCCTGTATCATCATAAGTTGTGATATCTTCAAAAGAATAGCTCGTAGACAAAACACAAGTCACGTGTTTAATCAACACTCTGAGGTAATCCCCCAAGACCACTACAGAATAGAGAGTAACAGTTGTCTTTCTTAGATCATATCAACAATACAAAAGACAAAGAAGGCCAATGAAATGAATGTGAATAGATTCTCTGTTTACAAAACAGTTGCCCTTTCTGAGTAAGCTGAGCAACAGTCTTTCTACACACTTGTAATTGATGAATATTTCTTTAGGGCATCTTTTCTTTATCATTATTACATGCCTCAGATACACATTTACGTGAAGATAACAGATAATTCGGGTTTGTTGAGGAAACAGATAGTTATGTTTATATTTCTCATACCACATATACTCGGCAAAGAATAAAAAAAATTTGCGTATCTGTGATACATCCGCATTTTTCTGATGCCGTTTGAAACGTGATGGAAATAAAAACATACAAAATATGAAGCAAAACACAATATTAAAGAAAAAAATTATCAATTACCTACATGCATGATTATAAACGACGATTGTTATATTGCGTGAATCTTCAACGCACTTTACATACTTTGCTTATAGTGAAATGCTTCTTAAATTACAAAAAATGCAAATTTTTTTTTTTTTGGGACAGGCATACTAGGATCAGCATTCCCACCAATGAAACTTGCACGAGTCGAACACCTGTACCATATATATAAGCATTAATTACCATCATTACACTAAAAGAAGGATCGAAGAAACATGTCACATAGCATGTGCGACGCGCACACACCCGTAAATAATTAGGAATAAATACGTTATTTACTAAGCAGTGTTGTATGCATATTTGAGTTAAGGAAATAAGGTGGGAAATAAGATGCATGTACGTATATATATATTACTTACCCCTTCCTTGATTCATGATTGGCGACACGCTCATTCTTCAAAATGTCGCAACCATTAGAAAATGAATTGACGACTTTTGCCTCAGTTAAGAACGTGCCCAAAGTTAGCAATTACTCATAAATTGCTTAGCAAAACAATACCATGGTCATTTCATATACCTAAATTAGGGCATAACCGACTTTTGATCCGGAAATCGGATTCCACCGGATAGTATGAACTTCCGATTAATCGGAGTCGGACAAGACAGGAACGACCGATTCGGACAATAAAAAAATAAAGTTGAATTTCTATAGCACCGTGTCTAACACTGCGTGTCATTCGATAGTGTGTTAGTTAATAAAGTTAAATAAGAAGTCAAAAAAGTCCAATATGGTCAACACAACCACACTGAGAGACAATCTATTTGAACTGGCGGCTGAAAACCGGAAATGAAGCCGGATATGGTAAAGTACGAAGTAACATGCTAGACACGGCAAAACCAGATACCAGAAACCCGGAAACGGAAGATGAAATATTTTAGAAAAAAATACGGATTTAGCATTTCCTATTAATTGAATCATATCCGGAATCGGAAAAATTTCATGCCCAAAATCCGGGATCGGAAATCAGTGGAAAAATGCTAATCGGTTATGCCCTAACCTAAATAGAACTTTGGTATATTTTTTAATCTGTTTGAAAATTAAATTTTCACAGATCATTTTATGTACAAAAAATAATAGGATGACCGAAAAAAATGTTAAATTTTGTGTATGAAAAAATATGATACAATTAATTATTATTTTTATGGCTTGATGGTATATATATATATATATATATATATATATATATATATATATATATAGATATATATATACAATTATTATTTTTATGGCTTGATGGTGTACGAAAAATTGAAGGATACAAAAAATAACATGAAATACAGTATATAATGATTTTTTTTTTAATGTAATGTCTTGAAATTCCAGATGTAGTCTACTATTTCATTATCTATTGTTTCTAGTGTTTTGTTTGTTATGCCCAGAGTTTATTAAATACATCAGACAATGACTACATATGTGTTTGCAACATGTGGATGTTCTATCAAACTAAGGGGCGCAATTCCCAAACCAAAATTGCAAGCAAAGACCGCAGCAAGCTTGCACATATTTCTTGCTACAAACACGTGGGCTTTCAAACATCAGATATAATTGTTGCCCACCCACCAAGAAAACTGTGGGGTGGGGATGTCCTCTACTGAGTTGTAGGTTTCAGTGTTTTATGCTCCCAACTCCAACCACAAATGGCGTAGTTCAATTCTTTATTGCAAAGATCACAAAATGCAAATCCTCTAGCGTTGTTTTCTTGTGAACTGACCAACTACATTTCCACCGACTTTCCACTTGGGCCATATCCATTTCCACACATTTTTAAAACCTTTATCCAAACTTTTTATTTCCTGGTCTATCAGTAACTCCAGATGCCATGTTTTGCAAAATATAAAGCTAATTAACTTCAACTTTGTGAGAGGAAAAAAAAATCACAATTAAAATAACATTAAGCATTATAAAAGTAACAACAAACAAGTGCAGTATATGATATCAATAGGATTTTTATGCCCTGCGAGCCGTAGCACATTTGTTATTTATGACTTCATTGAAACTAGCATCAGTCAGGCAGGGCCCTCCACCTAAATCTTTTATAAAATATTTCAGAACAAACTCCTCGAATGTTCTTGTGACAATGGCTGGCAGAGGAGTCTATTTCACTGTAGCATTATGGACATTCATAGCCCCCTTGGCACGTGATCTTGCCAGCATTTCTTTTGTATAAAAAAACAAGTAAAGCAATCGTTAGCTTTCTGGGTCGGCTTGATCCGGTGTGAATAGCTTGGGACAGCTGACCCTGTGTCAGATACATCTCGTACTCCGAAAAAAGTTTGATTTTCTTCACACCAGAGCTCTGAAAAAATAAATCAAAAAAATTTCACAAGTTATGCATAAATAATTAATGTTAAATTTTCAGTACTGACAACCTTCTATAGGTTGCAAAGTTGCTGTATAGTTGATTAAATAAATACCAACTTTGTCCATTCTTCAGGGATTGTCATCATCAACTTTATCAAGTTTCAATATAGTTGCAATAAAGTAGACTGACGACAAGAAAATATATATGAATGGATATACACTTTTTTTTCTTAATTTTAATAGTTGCCACATGCTGTTTTATCTATGTAATGAAAACAAAATTTGGTTCTCCAAGTTAGGTTGTACATAACCAAAAACAATGCAGTTGTCCTGTACAAATTGTATTCTCGATTGTACATAACCAAACACACAATGCAGTTGTCCTGTACAAATTATATTCTCGATTGTACATAACCAAAAACAATGCAGTTGTCCTGTACAAATTGTATTCTCTCACTATTTTGCTGATTTAAACAAGATACAATATGTATCAATGCAATAATGGAAAAGCCACTACCCAAAACAACAACAAAATTACTACTCAAATAGCACAGAAATCACCATGAAAGCAGAACATAATAAAACCACAATAAATTTTAAAAATGTTACCGTTACAAACTGCCTCAAGAAATTCACCTTTCTGGGTGTAACATCAAAATCTGAAGAAAAGAAAAACGTTTTGTAAAGGCGGCATCTTCTAATGCAGAGATCTTAATGTTAATGTAACTTGTTTGCCCATTTTTCATTCCTTGGTAACATATTGCTGCAAACTGAGAGGATCTCCCCATATCCCACCCTCATGTACGTGATCCATGTATGAATAAACCAATCAATGAGAAATCTAAAGGCTGTTATTTAATTTTAAAAGGAACATGGTGACTTGACCATCTTAGGTCTGTGTTTTTATTATTTCTGCTTTTAACTGAACCTCGTCTGAATTTTGCAATGTCAACTTTAAATGAAATAGTAAATCAAAATTCTCCCATTGCAATCTTAGCCTGAATTTCTCTCCATCATACAAATGACAATGAAAAAGGTAAAAATATGCACAAAGGTGTTGATTTACATTTTAAAAAAAGAAAATTCAAAATATGGATTTGATACTTTATTCACTTTAAAGTATGAATGGAGTATGAAGTTTTCAAGACCATCAAAGTTTTGTCCGAGTATTTGTTGATTTCACTAATCAATGGAGATAACCACTCGGCTAAAATCAAGGGCAAGAAACTTTAAACCCTAATTTTAAAGGCTTCTCTTTATATCAGTACTTTTTAACCCATTTTGTTTACAAAATTTTATAATAGGCAAAAGCAGTTGTTTGGGAATATGATCAGTTAAAATAATATAAAATATTAGCTTCATTTATTATATTTCATGTCCCATTTAAATGGACTTGAGATTTATTTTACTTTTGAATATTGTTGATACAAAATTGATTTGTTTGATCTTTCTATTACCTAAAGTTGGTGTCTTTATCTTTTAATTGCTCCTTCAGGAACTCGTTTTCTTCTCTCGATCTCTGGTTCTCCAGCTCAAACTGTTTTTCTCCTGAACTTCACTAAAGGACCATAAAGGCTGCATAGTAGCCGTTCCTGGAGAAGTTGCTGGAGGAAGAGACATCGGGTGAACCAGCAGGTGACATAAACTCGCCACAGCTTGATCTACAAGGTTGACTTAGGCTGTATGCATTAAATGACGACAGGTCATTCAAATTGGCTGGTTGAAGAATTTACCATATCATTTTTGTTGGACATAACTTTGTCCACATTTCTCCTTCTTTCCCTGATTATATCTTCTAACTGCTTGTTTGTTGCCTCAATCCTCTTTAAATCTTCCATTTTCTTCTTCCTTTCCTCCTCTTTTATTTCCTCCTCTGCACTTTTTTTCTTGCCAGCTTTTTTATTGAAAAGAAATGTTTTTTAATAGCATTTTACTTTCACCACAACATTCATCTTAATATAAGTTGTAACAACTGTAAATTATACGGCAGTATGTCATCAATAGTAAATTCTGTTCCATCTTTTATAACTGAATAAAAAGTGTAATCTGACTAGCACACAATCAGGTACTGGTGACTGCTTTATAGATCATGATTCCTGTGACAAAATTATGCCTCAAGTTTTAAAGATTTACAACTTCAAATCTAACACTTAAGTTCATGTACAGAAAAAATTCTGAATTATTAGAAACAATTTTAACCCTTAAAGTGCTGAATTGTTTTGCAGTGAAAGGTCCCTCAGTGCTGAATTGTTTCAGGAGAGAAAAGAAGAAAACTCCACAGTCTTTAAATTACATGTATTTCATTAAATATACACAATTGATAGACGAACCCTATATAAAAAATGATGGCGCGTGTCTATACTTTAAGACTGGCATCAAGACATGTGTAGGTTTAACATATTTGCAGGTACAGGTGTAAATACAGGTAAAATGACAAGTTAAAATTGTATTTCATCAGTAATTTTGTTTGTTTTTTTATGGAAAAGTTCAAAAATATCTAAGAAATGTTATATTCTTCAGTAGTCCAACCATGCACATGTTATGTCTGTCACAATGTTATATATAAATTGTGAAAATCACAGGTAAAGGAAGGGTGACAGTTTTGCAAAAATCCACTCCATGAATGTCACGGGTAAGTTTAAACCCTCCAGTCAGCAATTAATGTTCATGAAAAACTATCACCTGTTATTTATTATAATATCATCAAACCGAGGTCCATATCTGGTGATTAAACCTCAGGAAAGGCTTTATTTTTGTTCAAACATTGGGTTGATTTTGTGTGAAGAGTCAACTTAATTGATCTCATTGTCCGACAGGTGTAAATTGATTGGAATAGCTTGAAATATATCCCATACTTACTTTTTTTCCTGAAGTATGCGGTTGACATCGCATCATCAATAGCCAATTAGGAATCGGGAACAGACATATGTACCAAACCCAGTTTTAATCGATGCGAAAACGTTTTAGACGCTCACGTGTGTCAGGCCGCCATTTCTTGATGCGACTTTTTTTCCTTCAAGTCTGGCCCATGAACTCTCTGATCTGCATTACGATTTGTTTGATCTACTATCAGATGCAATAGCTCGTCATCTAAGAAATAGTCTTCAGTAGTCCGATTGTTCATTATTCACCATCTCGACATTTAATTTTTAATTACCAGTGAATGGGGGTTGACAGGCGCGAAATCTTGTCACGTCAAGCAAGCATGTACATCCGACGTAAATTATTGGCTCAAAATCATTCACGTGTATTTCCATCAATACCTCGCTTGCTCCAATAATGTAATTTTTCTCAAATTATTCAAAATCACTATTAGCATCACTATCAGACGCGAATATTTGTTGCAAGAAATCACCTTCGTATTCGGCGTCGGCCATTTTAGTTTTGCACTAGTACCATTTTTTTGGGAGCGAGCATTTGTAAAATTACATCGTTAATAATATAGTAAAGTACTACAGAATGCTCGTTTCGGGCCTTTCCCGGGCCTTTTTAAACCAATCAAATATAGTTTTACAGGCATTTATGGCAAGATGAAGTTATACAATGTAATCAGTGTTGTTCACCTCTAACTCGACAATTGTTGAGACACGCGCTACAGGACCACATACAACAGCGCGACAATTGTCGCAACACGCATTTTAAGAGTTAACTTTATTTAACCATATAATACCTAAGCAGAGAATGCAGTTTCAAATTGTTAATATGCACTGTATGTTTATCAAAGTGAATTATATTATCAATATAAAATAGTCAAAAATTCATTTTCTCAAATTGATCAAAATGTTATTGTGGAGTAATTTTACTCATTTCACCAATACCTTTCTTGTCTTGACTACATTTATCTATACAATCTCAACCAAAGTTTCGACTGTTGGATTTTCTTCTGTGCCATCAACCATACCAAAAAATCTAAAGATCAATTAAAAATTAAGTCATGTAAATCCACATAGTATAAAACAGCTATATTCAAAATGGTTTGAGGTTTTTTAAAAACAAAAACAATTATAAAAAGTAATATTACGAGGGTCTTAAAAGAAGCTATACATGTGGGATGTGCTCTACTGGTTACAAGGATGAACCATGTAAAACTTTGTTTTAACAAGAAAAATTTAAGAGTCGTAAATGCTGTCAAGGTCTGATCTGATTGGTTGAAGAGCTTGATTCAATTTTCATGGTTTTGACATGTTGGATTCAAACTAATGCATAATTAGTATTTTATCCTATTTATATGCTGGGACTCTTAATTTTCTGGAGTACTGTGTGCATTTTATAAAGCAGTACCCCATGTTTTTGTGTGAAAATGGCTTGGTATGTGGTACTCCTGTTTTTTAATTTCTATTACAAACCTTGTTCAACTAAAATAGCTTTATTTAACCCTTTAGCTACTACAGCTGTTTTGTAGTTTCACTACTGCTCTGTGCTATCATATCAGTTACTCAGACTACTGAGGCTGTTTGCTAGGCTGAATACTAGAGCATCATCAAGGCTGACTACAGAAATTGACAATAAAAACATGGTTACATTTATATTCATTATTTCAATAGTTTTTACTAGATTTAAGTGAAATAAAAAACAGCTTACCTTGTATAGTGTCTGTTATTCATATATTTCTACTTTATATATACTCCTATATCCCATCATATAAGAAATCCCAGTCACATAAACTGTTTTGAATTCCATAAAATAAATCCAATATTTTCATATGTACATATAAATACATGAATGAAATCCACTCTAATTAAAATGTTGCAATTGGTACCTCTCAAAACAGTAATTATCCACACATAAATGACGATGTTATCAAGTATATTATAATATATGTATAGCAAAATTACCATGTTCTATGTCTTACATGTAGGACTAATGCCCACATGTGATGCTGATTTCATACCATTTCATGTCTTGCTTTTGGTCCCCTATTTTCTTAACAACATTGTTTGTTTCTTTCACAAGATTTTCTACCAGATATTCAGGAATTAATCTGAGTAAAAAATCTTTCATTCACTGGTCCAAGCTTGATTGTTGTCTGTTGAACCAACGTAAGAATCAAAAACATTGATTTCGAATACGGCGAGGTCGTCAATCCATTGTACAATTGAAACTACGTCCGCCTTGTCATCCGATTAAAAATCGTTTGTATCTGATGTTGAAATCAATATCTGATCCATTTTCTAATTATGATCCATTAAACTTTTCGATATCACTTGCACTGGACACGTTAAAGTTGCTCATATCTGAATCGGAATCCATCTCTTTGTTCATCTCGAAAACACGTGTTTCGTAAACCGCGGAAAATTCATTTTAGTGTGTCTAAATTTAACCTCTCAGCATTCAAACTTGTATCAAAATGTCGAGTAAACAATCCTCTCATTGGTTATGATAATCAAAAATGTGTAAACTTTTGTACTTTCAACCAATCAACGTTTAGTTAACACGTACGTATTCTGCGCACTTGAGCGTCGCTGATACTGTGATTACTGCTGAACTTTACGCATCTGTGCGACATTGGCTTGTAAGCTAGGTTTTTCGGCACTGCAGATATGCGTCACGGATATTCGAGAGCTATTTACAGTAGACGCTTAGTTGCGGCAGTCGTAGCGAAAGGGTTAAATATGATTTTTAGTTGTGACAAATAATAAATTACATTTTAAAGATTTTTAAAAGATGTATAACTCACAAAACTGAAGACAGAGTTATGGGCCATGTGCCGATGAACTCCGTAAGCAATAATGAACAATAAAGTTTCATTTATGACCACAGAGAAATATATATAACCCATGTTAGGTTCCAATTTAATTGTGACTTATAATAAAGGTGAAAATGACAAAGTCATCCCTAGGAGTCTACCGTGCTAACGCAGGTGACACAAAAAACACCGACATGTTAATGAGAAAGTTTCATGACTGGACAAATGATCAGACAACCTAGCTTTAATTATATCATTGCATCATTACTATGGCTATGGAATCATTAACCTAACTTGTTAACTGCCTATATTTCATGGCTAGAGAGGCAAGAAATACTATTGATACTGTTGAAAAATAAAATAAATATAAAATAGAGCATGCAGCCTTGCTAATATGAATACTCACCGCAGTGAATGTCTTCATCTTCTTTTTCAGTTTGAAGACCAAGATGCTTAAGTGATCTTGGTGACAAAAACAACTCGTATTTTGTGGAAATTTCTTTACTGTTTCAAATACAACAATTATTTCAGAGATTTGAATTTCATCGCAATCTAATGCATAGGTATTTTATGAAAAAAGAAAATGGCAAATAATATTGAGGACATTTATGATTGTGAATTGTACAAAAGTATTCTCACCCAGGCTGCTTTCTGGACAAGAGCAATAACACATCATTAACGGGGTATACCGATGGTGTGCCACTTTCCAAATCTTCAAAAATAAGCATTTGGCAAATTGTTTTTTTCCATAAATGAACTAGCTATAGGGGGTTTCACGGTTGCAACGGAGTTACTGATCGTAGCGTCTAAAATTACCTCCCTTAGCTCCAATGCGCATGCCCACAACAAATCTCCAGTTCCGGATAGTTTACTGTGCTACACTTGATTAGCGAAACATAAAGTTAACAAAGGAAAAAAAATGAATCAATTATATATGTCAAACTTATTTTGTTCATACTAGGAGAATAATTATAGACAATAAAATCAGATATTAGATTCAGTGTACATACTTACATTATATCATATAATTAAATATTTCCTTGCCATACTTTAACAATGCCAATTAATTAAATTAAATACACTGTCCATATTTATATTATACCTGATAATATCGATTCACTATCCATAATTTGAGACACATTTGTCGGAACATTTCACCTTACTCTCCAATTTTAAACATTTCTTTCACCTTTTTGGCTACAAACTTTAAAGAAATATAATTTCAACAATTTGCATTTTTGATATGTTGATATATCCTTCTTTCTCAGTTACTTTCGCAAGGTTAATAGTTCGTTTATAACACAAGTTAAGAAAATTATTACACAAGTTCGATAAGAAAATTATAATACGAATTCAAGTAAGCACCTGATATGTAATTCTAAATATTTTAAATCAGAAACGTTTTTTTGTTAAATTTTAAAAATGGAACAGTATATTAATGTATTCAGATGAATTTGACAAATCAATAATTACATTAGCTATCGATAAAGGAGTGTAATTAATGCTGATGGAATATTGTTTCATATTTGGGTGGAAAAATTGTACAATTTTCAGATTAATGATGTTTTGTCTTGTTTCATTTTCGTTTTGAATTTTGAACGTCAAGTATCGGACGGTACATGCATAAAATTTCAAATCTGCTAGGGTCTTTTACAAGATTTCAGATTGACACCTGCAAATTCATGTATAACAGCCTTATTAAAATTAGCTTAATTATGTTTAACTTTCCTTGCATTAAAGATGTAAGTCTTAAAAATACAATTATTTCATAGATTTCGTCCTACTACTTTGGTTCAATATAAATCCACGTGACCGGATGTAAAATTTCAAACAGTATTATTTTTAAAAAAAGAGACTGCTTGAAAGAAAAAGCCATACAAGTCAATAATAAATAAATACTCACAAATATTATCTTTGTTTTTTTTTTCTATCGGTCACTCGTTCTTTCTTAGTATCAAATTATACTCATTTTTCACCTGAAGTACGTTTATGTAATATACGGATGCAAACACATTCATTCGAGGATATACATACCCAATGCACCAGATGAAATGTGATAGACACACATACAGAAAGAAATACAGATACCGTATTTTCTGGGGTACAAGTCGCTACTTTTTTCGTTTTTTTTCTTTCAAATGACGTGTGCGACTTATACGCAGGAGCGACTTATACGATAAATAATTTTTTTAACGACTGATATGACTGATGCGCAGTGATGCTGTGTTATAGCGAAATATATCTACGGTATACCGGCAAGCCAATTGCTCGAAACTTACATAACGTAAGTATTAGACTACAAGAATATCAAATTAAATAATCAAATAATATTTAGTTATAATATATATGTGTTAAAATTTGTTGTTATTAATTAAAAAAATATTGAAATTACGATTGCCATTGTTTTTCTTTTATTATTCACCACGTGCTTCAAGCAAAGTGTTGGTCAGATGTCGCTACAATATATGTATTTAAATGTACCGGTAGCGCTTCATAATTTACTTCAATAGTTTATAAAAACTCTGGATTAACCCGAGACTGGCTTCATGGAGAGAACTCCAAAGTAATTAATAAAAATAACTGGAAGGCTGGCGAACATTTTCAGTTGTCGTATAAAATGCCTTTGAAGTTCGCTCTGGGTGTGAAATTGACCGGAATACCGAGACTGGCTTCATTGAGAGAACTTCAAAGTAATTAATTAAAAAAACTGGAAGACTGGCGGACAACTTCAATTGTTTTATAAAGTGCCTTTGAAGTTCGCTCGGGTTGTGGAAATTGACCGGAATACCGAGACTGGCTTCATTGAGAGAACTTCAAAGTAATTAATAAAAAAAAAACTGGAAGGCTGGTGGACAACTTCAATTGTTTTATAAAGTGCCTTTGAAGTTTGCTCGGGTTGTGGAAATTGACCGGAATACCGAGACTGGCTTCATTGAGAGAACTTCAAAGTAATTAATAAAAAAAACTGGAAGGCTGGCGAACAACTTCAATTGTTTTATAAAGTGCTTTTGAAGTTCGCTCGGGTTGTGGAATTGACCGGTATATAAATACAGACCGTTCATACCATGGAGCATCAAAAAAAGATAGTTTCACAATAACGTTGTATGATTTAAAATTGTTATATTAGCGTAAGTCAATACATTTTAATCATGGCACCTACAACTACCACGCGAAAAAGTTATGATGCAGAATTTAAGTTAAACGTCGTAGCATTTGCGAAAGAAAACGGAAATCGTTCAGCAGTAAGAAAATTCAACGTAAGCGAGAAGCTTGTGCGTGACTGGCGTAAAAAAAGAAGACGAGTGGCGCTATTATTAACTTAATAAACATTATTTATAAATCTTATTTGCTTATATTTCTATTTTTAAAATTTCAAACAAGAATATACGTACACGTTGTTGGAAATTACCAATTCGTATGCAATGGCTCGCGGTATCAAAAACGTGATTACGGTTAGTGCGCAGGAGCGACTTGTACGCAGGAGCGACTTATCTGTTGAATTTTCCAAAATTATCTGGATTTCCCCCTCCTGCGACTTATACGCAGGAGCGACTTATAGGGCGGAAAATACGGTAGGTGTAAAAACAAAAATGTCCTTTACATGCATAGTGGGTCTAACATAAATATTTCTCCACATTATGTACTCTAAAATTTCCATCCGTTCCAGGAAATAAAAATTAGAATAATCATCAAGGAGACTCGTACGTGCGCCTGTCTGTTTAAGAACGGACGACATTTGTGCATTTTGAAAGAAATTCAAGTTATTTCATTTAAAATATAATTAACATTAATAGAAATGCAACAGTCTAAATCAATAATAAACGAACTTTAAAAGTTAGAATTTTTTTGTTGTCGTTCAATGCTATGATTAAAAAAGTAAAAAAAAATAAACATCTTTTCAATATTCTTCAAGCGAGATAAATTGCAAGAACTTTTTACGCAGTGATACACTTTTGCACAATCAAATAACACAAACTAGTACATAATGTAGTAATGGAAAGATAATAAAGATCTGAAAAGGGCAGAAAACATTTATTTAAAAGCTGGCTGCAGCGCAAGTTAGTGAAAAAAAATAAAGATGTAACAACAATTTATCAAATATTGATATAATTTCATTTTAAGATAGTGAGATATCGATCGTGTTTGCAAAATGTCAGCGGTTTGTCAAATTTTCTTGATCTACGTCTGCCATCTCTAATTATTGAACTATCCGGAAGTGAGCTGCACCGATACGCCCTCTGGTGAGCTAGTAACCGTGAAACCCCCTATACAGGAAAGATTTAAACGGGAGAACATGCTTTTTGCTGGATTATGGTTTGTAGATCAAAACCATCACTGTACATTGTCATCTTTTTTTAAACCTTTTCATGACGGTTTGAACAAATTTAGAGATGATGGATTTGAAGTAAATTGTGCACACTGTTCGGCATTGATTACTGTGAAAGGTATGCTTCTCTGTGGAACATGTGATCTGCCTGCTAAATGTATGGTTTTGAATATGACTCAGTTTAATGGTAAACATGGGTGCCCAAAATGCAAACAAGAGGGAAATGTTATAAAAACTGGAAAAGGACATACCAGAGTATTTCCATTTGATGCACATTTAATTTATGGACCAAAAAGAAGAAATCGTAAGGAATTTATTCAGCATGGAGAAGAAGCATTTGCATCCTCAACACCTGCCTTTGGTGTAAAAGGTCCATCATGTTGGTCCAATTGTTGTCCCGATATTATAAATGGAACAGCCACAGATTACATGCATTCAGTACTTCTAAGACATGTGCGTCAATTACTACATTTGTGGTCTGATCTTGTCGGTCATTCTCACTTTACAACCTTGTCAATGTTGCAGATAAAAGATTATCTTTAATAAAACCACATTTCATTCACAGACATCCAAGAGACGTGAAAGAGCAGTCCAAGTACTGAAAGGTATCAGAATGCAGAGCCTGGCTTTCCTTTTATTCAGTTCCTGTGCTCTTTGGATTGTTAAAGCAGCAGTTTTTTCAACATTATTTGTTGCTTGTTGAAGCAATATATATTCTTAATTTAGACTTAATTTCCAATGATGACTTGAAACATTGTGAAGAACTTTTAATCAAATTCAGTTGCATCTTTTCTGTCTTGTATGATGAACAACGCATGTCTGCAAACTTGCATCAAATGCTTCATTTGCATGATACAGTAAAACAACTTGGACCACTACGGGTTTATTCTTGCTTTTCCTGTGAAAGTATAAAAGGCAAGCTTGTTACTTGTTAGCCTATTTCATGGAACTCAGAATCCAGTTATTCAGATTGCTAATGCAGTTTCAACAGTGTTGAAATTATCTGCACTTTCACATCATATTGTTGATGCCACTCCTATAGGACGTTCTTTCAAAGTTAACTTCCATGAATAATCATTATAAAATCACTGAAACAATATTTGATGGTGCATATATTATTGGTGGAAAACATTTAATACAACTAGATGATAAATATATTGCTACATTAAGTCAATCTGTTGATTTTGCTTTTGGTAACTGCTACATGTTTTATAGAATCTCGCTGAATGGTGTTTTATATCACAGTATGAAATATAATACCTATTCAAGGAATTCATGCATAATTGTTTATAAGGTACATGATATTTATTATTGTGGACAAATTATGTTCTATGTGAAATTATATCAAATTTGTCATTGTGATGCAACTGCATGCAAATGCACTGCTGTATTTCTTGCTGTTGTTCAGAAAATTAGACAAGACAAGAAATGTGCATTTTTACAAGACGGCACAGATTGGTCTATGCAAAGTTAGCACACATTTACACAGGCAAAATAACGAATGAATATATCGCAGTTTCAGTAGAAGACATAATTGGGCTGGGTATACATGTATGTGTAAGCTTTTCTGATGAAAAAATGTGTATCTCACTTAGACCAAATACTGTAGAAAGTGACTGAACAACGTAATTGGTGCTGTACAAGTTGTGAATGATGCAATACATGCTCAGTAACAAGTAATTTACAAGTAAACACAGTTTGTGCATTTGTTCTGAAATATAGCTAACTCACAATTGCCCAGACTTAGTTGTCTGATAGGAAATAATGTATCGACACTGAAACTTGTTTAATAACAGAAATTATTTTGTATCAATGCCATGAGTTGTTTGGCAGACTTCATAAAATTAGTTTTTTATTGTTAATATTAAGGTCATTTCAAATTTCTTGATTGACAAGCAGTGGGCCCACATCAGTTTTCTGGGATCTTGCACTTCTGTACAATTTCATCTGTTGCACACGAGGAAGTGTGTGCAGTGTTCTGAGCTCTGCCAAGGATTGTGGTATGGGCTCTCCTTTCTGGAGAGTTTGAAGTTTACGTAACTGCCTTATTAGTAGAAAGACTGTTGTAATCGGGCTGAAAAGTCTCGAACAATGCCCAATTTTGTTTTCCACTCAAAAATTTGCTAGAATGGCGTGGTCTACCTGCATCACCCTCTAATGGGGTAACATCAACATTGCTATATGGAGCATCATTTTCAACTTACATTGTACTACATGTAACTCCAGAAACGTTTCACCAAAAAAGGGCATCAATTTCATCGACATCTGCCATAACGGGCTGCATATTATTTAGACCCAAGTTTGTCTTCAACAGCTCAATATCGGTTTCCGACAGTTCATTTATATCTATGAGACTGGACATCATCTTGTCTTGTCGCCACAACTGAGGCTAGCGTTTTGCCGCTTTCTGAACTCTAGTCACAACAGAATTTACTATTTTTCTATTTTTGTGGCTTCAAAATTCCTTTCTCTTTTGAGGAACTTGTTTCTGCTTCACAAAAGGTTGCAATATCCTAAGGCCCAAAACCCAAATATTCCAAGTCTGCTTCGAGGTTGGTAATTGAGAGGATTTTGTCCTCTTCAATAGACATTACAATTAAATAAAAAAAATAAACTATAAAGAGAACACGTATAGCCTAGACTACGTCGCAAGCTGGCTACGACAAACCTAGACACACGCCAGTCACTTACTATTTTATACTTGACACTCTGCTACAATGCCAGAATAACTATATCTCGTGCGGGTGGCTCGTTTATATAGGCTACCTCGGGTGACATCACGTGTCTGACAAAAAGTTTTCATTTCTTTGAAGAGCACCTGTTTCTGCCAACGATGTAGGAACATGCTGTGTATACTTGCGACGCTGAGGGCTTTATGAAAAATAACGAGTACCATATGCTGCTACCACAAATTTTTTTTTTTAGACTCTAACCTCACACCCTGATATAAATGTCGAAATGTTGAAAATAAGACGAGAATATTCTGAGGAAACTTGTATTACAAATGCATGTCATTCCATATCAAATCTTACCTATATTCACAGGATAAATGGGAGATTATTATTCCTTGTATTTTACATGTGGTTTATTTTAAGAAATAATGAGAGCCCCCAAGAGGATTGGTACAGGTTTAGGGACTGGTTTATCTCTGTACAAGCAGACATTTAAATTTTGCAGAAAATTCAATCCATGTTTATAAATTACTATATAATTTCTCTTTTAATGAAAATTTAAATAAACCCTTTTGTAATTGTGGGTATTTAAAATGTGGATTTTTAATAAACTTGTATGGATAGTTATGTTGTTTCAAAATCTCATTACTTTGGGTTTATTGGCACAGGTTGATTTAGGATTAAAGTTTTCTTTACACGAGACAATTCTAATACTTATTTTCTTTTTAAATTGTATCCTCCGATACAAATGTATACTTTGTTTCTACAAGGTGCATATAGATTGCTAACCCAATTTGCGACTGCTTAAAAATAATCAAATTTCTTTGGAATTAAAGCTTTGAAAACATGCAATATGTCTATTATGTTTCTTCAAACCAACATAAATACAGTTCAGCAGAGTCAACTTCAAATTTTTATTCTGTAAATTGAAACGAATTGTCGTGCACGTTTCTATCAATATACATTAGATGAACTTGTATAATGCATTCTGTGGTTTGGTGCATGATCATAGTCATTTATCTGACATGGGGGGGAGCACAACTTCTTTTGACGTGAAAAATGCTGGTTTTCTAAGCTATAATGTTCTTTAATTCCATTCAGTTATGGCCATATATGAACGTTAAAAAAACTTTTCTTCTTCCTCGGGAAACTCATGGAAATGACCTGAAAGTTTTTTTGGAAAAAAAGTCTACGAACCATATCTGTTACATTAAAAAGGCTAGTACAGTTTTCTCTGTCATTCGTGTTGAAGTTTATAAAATTTTCTTGTAACCAGTGTCTTGTGTGCATCCATTTATCCGAACTGTAACAGTTAGTTTTCAGAGCATTTTTCTGCAATGCTTAATCGAGTCGTCTTGTGCATGATTGTTGCTAGTTCTGCTGGAGACTTGTCGAATGCAAATACTTGTCACAATATAGTCCTGACATGTTTTGGCAGCATCAGCCTTATTTAGCTTATGGGTATGGAGTAACGCAATGGGCTGGATTGCTGTACTTTTTGTAAGGTGCTGTATTTAAGTTTCTCAACTTGGCATTTTATCAAGAATGCTATGTATTTAGATCATTTCATTGCCCAAAATATGATTGTTTAAAAAAATAACGATAGCTCAAGTGTTTCTGCTCAATTGGCCTACAACCTATTATCTATTATCTACATTTTATTTCAGAGATGTTGGAGGATGGGGTCTGATCTGCCCAATATGCAAAAGGAACACTGCGCGCTTGAGAAAACACTTAACAATCACATGCATGAAGGGATTTCCTGAAAAGGAAGTACAGATGGCTGTGGATTCTTCGACCATACAGATGCAACGAATTTCTCGTAATTTCGTCCTTGGTATGAATGATTTTGAGCGAATGGGTGGAACGAAAAACCTGGCAAAAAGAATGCAAGAGAGGGGCTTTTTGTTTTGTTCAGATTCAGAATGTGACACAAATGTTGGCGAGTTGATTGGGGGAACGAGGGACAAGGTCTTGACAGATTCAGAATGTGGCACAAATGTTGGCGAGTTGATTGGGGGAACGAGGGACAAGGTCTTGACATTTCACATGGATAAAAGATTTTTATGTGATCCAAATCTTCTTGAAAAGGTTTTAGGTGGCAGAGCAGTACCGGAAAAACAGACCACAAATTGTGTACCACTGGCTACAAAAGATTGTGTAACTTTTGAAGAAACTAGGTATGTCTGGCATTGTTGTGAAGCAAGTTGCAGCATAGGAATGTTGAAAATGAATCCTAAAAAGCAAAATCTGGAAAATGCATGCAAACAGAAAAATGTACAGGCCAGAGATGAGAAAGATGACTGCACTTCCAGAGAACATTCATCTGAAAATGATGTAATTTTCCTGACGGTGGATTCAAGAGATCTGGATGATGCTATGTTGAAACAAAGCAACATAACTGGCGAGAACGTGGAAGAAAGTAATCTGGGACCTTTGCACGAAGATATTTTTGTTGATAATAAAGGCAGTAAATATAAAGACAAATCGTGCTTAAATGAAGATGTACACTTGGGAGACATTGACGAGGATGAGGATGAAATATTAAAGGGGAACAGACAGACAGATATCCAAGAGGTTTTTCCCATTGACAAGATTACAACCAATAATTCAGATTTCTGCAGCACAAAGTTTATCCAAAATCAGACAAGAGCAAATGAATACGTGGTCAATGAAGAATCAAAGGCAGACTTTGGAACTTGGAACTTGAGATCACAAACAAAAAATTACATGGAAGATGGGATATGTGGGATTGGGCAGAGAAAAGGAACTGAACGAAATGAAAACGTGCAGACACCAGTGCCCACCACAACAAAAATATCACATGTGGACAGACTGGTAAGGACCAGACATATCCTTCATTGTGGTTCAAGTATGCAAATTCGTAAGCGCAAGACACCAAATAGTTCAGCTGCAAGACCATTGAGAAGTACTGACGTCTGCAGTGATCAGTCGCAAGAGGATGATTTGATCTTCCTTAAAATGGAACTGAAGGATCCAGTGGTAATGGTTGAAAAAATTGGTGGTGAAGTAATTTGCAAACAGAAAAGAATAAAATTGGAACCAATGGAAGGTAATGACAAAGTACACTCTAAGCGATTTCAAATGGACTCCATCAGATTCGAAAGAGAATGGGTCAAGGATACATCATACAAAAGAGAAGGGAGAAGGAAAAATGCTGATAAATGGCTAGTGGAAAATAGAGGGCAAGAGGACATGAAATGCCAAAAACGATTAGATTCAAGGCAAGAAGACTATGGTGGTAATGGTCCAAAACAGATGAATAACAAGCCAAAGCTCTCAAAGCTGAAAAAAAGAACAGGACATCAGAAACGGTTTGATTTACATCAGCAAGCAAATTTGCCGACTTTAAATATGCCAAGTCAAAATGACAAGGAAGACGTATTTCTTAGCATGAGGCTTAATGATCCTTTCATTGTCCTCTGTGATATCGGAAAAAATACCAATACCAATCAAAACCATCAGTACCAACAGAAGAAAATAAAATTGGAATCTACTCTGGAGAACACTACTATGGAAACTTCAGAAACGATTCAGTTGGATTCACCATCGCATACTGCTGAGCAATTTGCAATTTCTTCCACCAAACATGGAAAATATAATGAAAGGACAAGAGACGGTGTAAAGCGGAATCACTGTCCGAAAGCGACGATTGCTGGAATTACTGATGAAAGACCCGTGTGCATGAAAAAAGGTGAAAATCCTGGAGAAATTGTTCACGAGGCATTAACACCAAATACGGCACAAGGTGTAGAATACAAAGCGACATTTTCTTGCCTTGCAAGAAAAAGAATGTCCCAAAAAGGATTATATAAGCTTCATGATGTTGATAAAGGAATTTTAAAAGATTTTTACATCTATTTATTGAAAGAACGTGGTAACAGAACCACACACTGTGCACAAATTACACGCAGTGTGGGAAAAATCCTGTTTTATTTGAACCCAAATAAACTTGATCTACAGGCTCTAACAAATAAAACAAAATTAGTAAAACTATACAAAGAACTATCGTCTATAATTAAACCATGTTCCATCACAATTTTCATTAAAGCTGTTGTTCTATTTATACAGTATCTAGAGACCATGACAGATGCAACAGACAACATAAATTTCATTAATGTGAAGACGACACTTCAGAACTTGAAACACTTGAATGCGCGGCGTGTCCAGAAGGAGCTGGCACACCGCCATTTTGAATTAACTTTTAAAAAGCAAACAAGGAATGCTGACGTCCTGCAACAACAATTCCACTTTGCCAAAACTGTCATGACAACAGAAATGTTGAAGGCCAAAACGAAAATGAACTTTAACTTGTCCAAAATCAATGCCTTTTTCTACATTATGTTTGCTTTCCAACACTTCCAAAGGAAGTGCGTGTTTGAAAATCTTACCATTGAGGAGTGGAACAAGAGAATAAGGCATACCACCGAAATGGAAGAAACCCATGTGATTTTAGCAATTAAGAATCACAAGACCTTGTCTAGTCAGTTGGCAATGATAGCATTGTCTGAGGAAGAGGAAGAGCAGATGAATGACTATCTAACTTTTGCAAGACCAAATTGTCATCAAAAGGAATTCTTCCTTTCCCGTAAAGGGGAAAAAATCAGGGATGCCTCACACCTGCTAACGTGTTACCAGAAGATGTACAAACTCCGAAAAATTACAGGGACACAAGCCAGGCGAATTTTGGAAACAAATGCATGGAATATGCAAGACATCGAAAGGAGGAGTATATGCCAGTATCTTTGCCACTCTATGAGGGTGGCAGAGAAATACTATCAATTGAAGACCCCGCAAAGCTGTGTTTATGCCAGAAAAGTTGTCCAGAAATTAGTCGATGCAACGCAAGATGGTTGTTTGTGAATAATGTGGTCCAAAGTCCCTGTATCTGCAATCTTGATCATCTAGATGTGAAATTTGTTACCGTTGCTAAGCATGAACATTTTACTGTTTTCAAGTAAGAACAGTTGCATTACAATCTCCAGATTTTGGATAAATGAGCCTGTATGCATGTTTACAGAATATAAGTACATGAATAATGCATTCAGTTTTCATGTATTCTTTGCATCAATACACATCTTAATTGATTTTGCCCCTTTCTGATCATAGAACAGGGTGTAATGTCCCCTTGAAAATGTCTAACTTTGTCAACTTTGTGGACATTTTCTGATCTACCTAATATTCAAGATTGGGAAGCAATCAAATATAATCTGTTGGTTATGCAGTTTACCTCAAACAAGGGAATAAATGCCATGGAGGACACAACTTGTCACAAACCAGCTACGAATAGAAACTGGAGTAATCCCGGGTCAAAATATTTTGATACTTCTCCTTGTACCAGAACCTTAAAATGTGTATCAAAATCGGAATGTGATAGAAATGTAAATCAACAAGTAGAACAAAGAAAAAAACTTTCAGCCAGATACTCATTTTGCACAACATGTAGCATTTCTTGTTCAAACATGGATGTTTAAATCGATTTATTATTTGGTTTGTAACAGACTTTTTACTCCACATTCAGCAAGCATCTTGTGCTAAAACGTTTCCCATTCTTCATTAAGAGGATTGTTTTAGCTAAAAGCAAGATACAAGCATTTCCTATTATTTGAGGAAGTCCCATTATTTTTTCTGAAGAAAATATAAAAATACCCTGGTATCCCATTTTAGATATATATCATAGAATCTGTTTTAAGTCATTTCGCCATCTTGATATAAAGATGATTATCATGCCTCTTTCATCTTTCTTTTAATCATGCAAGCTTTGATTTACTTTTTGTTCCTCGTATTATTAATTAATTCATTAATTATTTGGAAGTGTAAATGCAAGCAAATTCAAATCTAGAGTGCATTTAACTTGGAGCATTATTTTAAGTAGTCGCAAGTAAACAGGGGGCATAAACCATTGGATTGAAGAGTCCTACCAGTTATTTGTTGTGATGAAATGACCAGATGCCATCTTTTATCTTGTGTTGGAGGGTAGTAACAAATGCTGTCAAGATAAAAAAAAAATTGTGGTTTCTTGAAGTATTTCAACTATAAATCATTAGGCAAACATCCCAATGATGGATGCATTTTATTAACTGGAAATGAACACGATGTCTTGTCCAAAACTAGAGTTTGCTGTTAGCCTTGTTGTCTTGTCCAATTTGGCACAGATTAAACATTCATGTATCTTGGAATCTAGGAACAATCTACACAATGTATAATTACTGTTCACAAATAGTATTTGCGGAGACATGTCGATTGCTAAATTTGCATAACCAATCAACTGTAGCCAGAGTGGCTTCACTATCTATGAAGACTTCATTACAAGTTAATGTATACAAGGACTACAACTAGTAATGTACATGGAGCAACAACACTACCAAGTAAGAAAAGACTAGACGTAACGTCTTGGGAGATGACGCAAGATGGACTTGAAGGTCCAGAAAACGTGGAATCCATTAAGTGGCTTATATAAGCCTGATAAGGCAAGAACTGGCCCATACCACATGCTGGCATTTGGGATCAAACATAGGAATCCAAACAAGCCAGGCCAATGGTGGTTCATAAATGTTTCTAATGTTCATTAAAGTATGTATGTAGAGTTTTCAACTGTAATGTTGATGTATTAAACGCGTTGTAAAAGCAAAAAATGTCACTTGCTTACTCGTTCATTTCCTTTTCCTCGTTACTTTAAATGGTCCATGTGAATACTCCTTTACTTTTATAACTGAATTTATTTTTGTCTCAAACTGCAAAGCTCAAAGCTGCAATGTATTTGAGGTCAGTTGTGAAATATAAATTAATGAATAAACTGAAAATCATTTTATCATTGGCCACACATAAATTGTCTAGATTTAAAAGAACTGCAAAGGATATACTTGCTGTCAGTCCATGTAAAAGTTGTGCTTATTTCATTATTCACTGCACATGAATAATTAATCGGGATAAATTGTCCATTAATTAGAAGTCGTTTTCCTGCAAGTTTATTCCAATTAGAATCTGTGCTGCTCTTGACTGGCCCAAAAATGAAATTTGAATAGCTTTAAACATTAGCCTGCATCCTTGCAACAGTATTGTGGGCGAGTTTATGCCAAACGCCAAACAATTTAATAAGTTGCAGCCATGCTTCAATTTTCTCGATGTTGGTAGTTGTTAATGGAGTACTAGAGAAGTGTAATGTTGGTGGCTTTCCCATTTGTACAAGATATCCTAAGAAATCAGTGGCAGGTAAAAAGTAAAGCATTGGTTTTACAGTCTGTAAAGGGTTATCACACAAGACACTATTATGCATAGGTTTACAGTAATACATTTTAATAGAGGGTTAAAATAATTTCATCTGGCCTCGACTTTATCTATTGTCCACAAAATAATAATTTAATGCAGACAGGACTTTTACACAACACGAGCAATGCTTTCATTAAAGCAGTTTACTTTGTAATCCGATCTGCAAACCTGTCTGGGTTAGAACAAGACCACTAACTCTAAACTTTTATTTGTACCTCTGAATCCTAAAACGTAACAAAAAAAGTCTTTACAAATTTATGTAACGCCAAACTTGGATTAATTTGTTGTCTTTTTTTTAATTACAACAATTATTAATGGTTCTACCCTGACCTCGTTAAAATGATTTCTTGGACAGTTGTCTTGGCACTAGCAGATTTTTAAAAAATATATTTTTTAATTTCCACTTTCTGTTTATTTTATTTACAATTGAAATAAAGGCATACTTGATCAAATTTTTCATTGTTATGCTTACCAGGAGATACATCTTGTAACTGGCTCGAGTTTTGGATTGCAAAACAATATTCAAAACCTTGACCAAAAGAACTAGTTTTAAAACTGAATTTCAATTCTAGCTCTGTTGGCAGAAATGGTAATTTTAATTGAGAAAGTGAAATGTGGAGTAAACTTGCCAAACTGACATGTAAAAGTAAATTCTGGCTTCATGAACATTTCCTTCAAAGCAATATTGTATTCAAGATTCATATCTATTCAGACACTGCAAATTTTGCTTTCCAGTTTAAATACTTGCAGAAACTATAAAGGGCCATAACTCTTCAATAAATGAAATATCGTAGCTGATGATACAAATACACTTTGTGATGCTGATCATGCTTCCTAACAAGTCTAGTCCAACTGCACACAAGACATTCATCTAAATTGCCCAATATGCCAGCACATCCGGGTCGATGTAATGATTATTACTAACAACAGTTCAAGATTCAGATCAGTCTGTGCATGTTGTAATGTCACTTCTAGGTCTGTGCAGTTTGCACTTTGACAAAACTTTAAACTCTATACAGATGGTAACCAATCTGATTAAAATGTACAACATACAGAAAGCCACTAAATGGCAGTATGTCCAGATTTCTAACCATGAATACTGCAATTCAATTTTTATTCAATATTGAATTTAAAAAACTGTTCTTTTGAACCTCTCGCCTTGAGGAAATGTCGGAATTTTTGTAGATTGCCACAATTTCAACTTTCTGCTAGCTAAGGGTTACACTAGGTTTATGATGGCAGATGGCAAGTTGTGTGTTTATTCAGTAATTAGTCTCGTCTGCTTCAAAGGAACAATCTGTTCATGTCACTAAGGCCAGACTTCTGCATTCAGTTGCACATGAAAAGATTTGGGCCCAATTACTGCCAACTATCAGTCTTGTCAGCTAATTGGAATTAAAGGAATTCAAAACCTTATCAGAGTCGAGTGCTAATGTCTCGGACAAGGGGAAAATTTAATATCTAACCTTACATGTTGGAAACCAGCCAAGACTGGTTTAAAAAAAGGGGGGAATTGAACTGGGAAAGAAATGGAAAGCTTCCAATGGTGCAAATAAGAGACTGCACAAAATTCTCCAGAGGGAAGGAGAAAGCGAGAGACTAGTACAGAATTTGTTTGTTTGATTAGAATTTTAAATGTAGTTTCAACAATTTTTCAGTCCTATCGCTACAATGTCTGCTGTGAGGCAGTTTAGTGATGTCTAGCACTGGGGCATCATGCCGCAGACATTTAGCATGATGTCCCACCCAGTCACATTATCCTAACACAGGTCGACCAGTCCTAACACTAGCCTCTAAATGCTGAGCGTCGACCGAGGCAGATGTTAGTACCATTTTTGTAAGTCTTCAGTATGACTGCTGGGGATCAAACCCACATCATCCTGCTTCCATGGCGGACGCTGTAGACATTAGGCCACTGGAGCAATTAGTAGAGAATGAAGAGTGCAATATAGCACTGAAAGGGAGCAGGAGGAGAAATAGTACAAGGATCAGTACTGGAAGGATGCAGGAGGGAAGGCAAAGGGAGATTAGGAGAGGGAACAAATACCGACCTGTACAATGGACAAGTTGAAAATGGACTCTCGCATTAGGATATTGACATTTGTATGATGGAATAAAGGCCAATTAATGTTATCATCTTGCGAGTGGAGTGTAATTGAAAGCTTCATCTCCCAAAAACTGCCTGAATAGTTATATTTATTATTAATATTGATTAAATTTGTGTGTATTTTATCTAGAGTTCTTGATGTATTTGCGCTCTTGGCAGTGCTGATTTGGGGCTTGCGAGTCATTCGAAATGTAACACGTCTAACTTTTGCCTTGATAGACCCAATACTGTAGAGGGATTGTCTCTTGCATTGATGCATATACTAAACTCCTGTGCAATGGCATATTTATATTTTAACGTCGACATTTGATTTTGCAAACATGAAAATTGAAAATGTTTTCAATATAGGAATTGAACTGGGAAAGAAATGGGAAGCTTCCAAGGGTGCAAGCTAGATATCAAATTGCCTATAGAGTTGCAATAAAATTACCCCAAGACTCAAAATTTCAACTGTAGAGGCTAGTTGACATGAAATAATTATGATTCTGCTGTGTGCACAAGTGTTGATAATTGATGTGATTGTTACTTCTGTCGGCCATGACAAGAGGACAGTATTGTTTTAAAAAGTATCGTTTCAAAAAATGTTAGAAGGGTAAACTAAACGCCTATCATCACATCCTGGCATGTTGATCTGAGTAAATCTAGCAGGATAAATGACTAACAATGGCTGTGATCAATTAATTACACAATTGTGAAGAAGTTCACAAACACATCTGAACTCGTGGCAAGTACCCCACCCAACCCCAATTTTCAATTTCTATGTAAAATTACAAAGAATTTTAGTTGACTAAATAATATGCAAAAATTTGGCAACAAAAGCTGTACTGTCTACATTTTTTCTCTTCCTTCTGTTGTTGCATGCTGTGTACAGCCTAACAAGATAAATAAATTCTGCTGGAAAAATGCTAAAATTAAAAAGTTTCATCAACAATTTTGGTTGTTGTAACGAGAATGGAGTGTACCAACTTGTACTACACGCTGAACAAATTTTCCATCAAAATGTCATGACCTTAAATTGGAAAAACTATAATATGGGTGACATGGACCTAGCTTTTAATGATGTTTCAACTTTCAATACACCTGAAGACATAATTGCATGATTCGACTCGATCTGCAACAATTCCAAAGAGAATGAGCTAAATGCAAATGTTAACCGAGAAACAGATGGTCCCACCCAGTCACATTATCCTGAAACTAGGCCAACCAGTTATAACACTAACCTCTTAATGATGAGCACCTAGCGAGGCAGCTGTTAGTACCATTTTTGTCTTTGGTACGACTCGGACATGTATTGAACCAACGACCTCCTGCATCTGAGGCAGATGCTCTAACCTCTAGGGTACAGGGGAAGTGGTCCCTTGTTTCAACTGCATACTTATTCAAGAGCCAATAGTACAACAAAATGCGGACAGATGCAAAACCAATTTTTACATATGTAATACTCCACAGTGAGGAGTGAAAATGCCAAATGACGTGAGCAACAGTGTCCAAGAAAATGACCTAAATGCAAACGTGATCCAGTGTTGATAAATAGTCTTACCATAACCAGGTACTGCTTTGCAGTCTGACCAAATCCAATTGATGGCAATATGGCTGGATTATAAAGTTCTGTTGTAACTAAATGTTGTAACAAGTTTTATATTTATCTCACTGAATCACCAGGCTAATGGATGGGGTAATGTGGATGAAGCGTAAAATATAGGTAGTATACTCGTATAACATCTACATAACAAATTCCATGTTTACAATGGCAAATGTATGAAATTAAGCTAAATACAAATGTTAAGGAAAGTTGCCTGTGAGAAAAATGATTTAGTTTGACTGGTGTAGTACTCCAGTGAAATTCTATCAAAAGTTGGACAAAATGCTGCAAAACTCTATGTAAACCGTAACCTAGAAACCTATATGATGGGACTGCTGCTACTTCTCGGGAAGTAGTTTGTATGCGACTCCACAAACCATAAGTATTGAGGAAATTATATAATACTGGGGTCTCAAACTCAAATTACCACGAGGGCCACATAAGGACCAACATATTGGTCTGAGGGTTGCATCACTAAAACTTTGTCAATCAACAAAAGCCACAAGCGACTCTAGAAAAAAGGTAACCAGCTAAAATATTTGAAACAAAAAGTAAACGATGTAACAAACTTTTATGAAAACTTGCTGGATGGGACGAAACAAATGTGATTGTTTTGCAAATTCTGGATGTCATTGCAGGCCGAAGAAAATAACTTTATCGGTTATGTGTTTGAAACCCCTGATCTAAACACGGACCCTACAATGCCAGACAGACAAATGCACATCATTTATCAAAAAGTTTAAATTCCTCTGCAGTCGGGCAAAAATGAATGCTAAGTTTTGAAGGAAATAGTCTTCTAAATTACTGAGAATACTGCAAAAGATAGTTCAAGTTCACTGAAAGGGCACGCAACATGAGGTTTCACCAATGAACATCAGATCAGCACCAATTTACGGCCAACAAGACCAGAAACAAACAAGATGGCTGCTACATTGGATATTAGATTCAAACCATTTCCAATTAGGGGTCGTCCATTTAGTATGTACGCATGGAGGGGGGAGTAACCCAAATGCATACGCTTGCCTGCGTATGGGGGGGGGGTCTACTAACAATGTACTTGCACAGCGGCTAGCTTTTGAATCCAAAATTCCTTTTAATGCGTCATTTGATCTGCATTGTCAGTCACTTGCACAATCTGAAATTATCAAGCGCACATGTCCTGTGTGCGGCGTGTATCACTCGTCGCAGGCCAGTGTAAGACGACACCAAAGCGTTCACACTACTGAGTCTACCGACACTGAGAACTTGAATCAAAACCCGGATGATGACATCAACGAGGCTGTGGATATTGAGACAGCGGCCCAGCATAGTGCAGCTAATGCTGTTATGATTCAGCCTGACGTTAAGCTTGTTGCTGAAAGTCCTGTTATACGTAACCTGTTTGACTGGGTTCAGTCAGTGTTTGTCTGACCTTTAGCAGACACTGGCAAACTTTTTAAAGGTTTAATAACATGCAACTTATTTCTTTTATATATACAGCAGCTGAGGACTGTCTGTTTTACTCTGTTTCATTAAACATTTGAATATTATTGATCCTGTGTCATTTCTGCGTGGATGAAATATTGTAAGTTCTATACGAGTGGGTGGGGTGGGGGGTCATTCATACGTACGTACGCATGGGTGTGTGTGTGTGTGTGTGTGTAAAAAGTATGCATGCGTACAATGGGGGGGGGGGTCAAGTTTTGTCTTATTTTTGCGTACGTACTGAATGGACGACCCCTTAGGACCAACTGAATAACATGTCTTTGGTAAATGCACAATATCAAAATGACAGCTGAACAGAAGTAGCGATAAGAAGCAGCTACTAGTATCATCTTTACGAGTCTCTGGTATTACTCGACCTGGATATGAACCTGTGACCTCCCGCATCCAAGGCAGACAATCTATCCTAATCTGGATGCAGTCGATTGTGTTGTTGTTGTTGTAGGATTTAATACCATTTTTATAGCACAAGATATTTTATTCATGACAGCCAGAATAAATTGTGGAGGAAGAAACAGGGAAAAACCCAAGACTCTAACCCACACAGACAGGTGAGATGGCGTAGATCTGTAACAGCAAGTGCTTTAGTAGACCGGGGGTGGGGGGTGGGGGTATATATATATATATATATATATATATATATATATATATATATATATATATATATATATATATATATATATATATATGTAGACACACAAACATATATACATGCACTCACATAGATGGACTGACAGACAAAATGAAAAATGACATATATCCTGAAATTAACTGTTTCTTTCTCGATATGAATCACAAATATATTAATTGAAAAAAAGGCTGTTACAAATATATTTTATTCATCTTGTAAAAGGTTGCCACTAAAAAAATTTCCATAAATAAAACAACTATATACAAAGACAACATATGTGCATATATCCAGAGAGGGAATAGTCGTTTCCATTTAATTACTGCTACAAATTTTTGTCTATTTGGGGAAAACATGTCTCTTAAATTTACAATATGATGATAAATAGACTTAATCACATCATAGCCCAATTTCATGTTTCAACAGCTCAAAGTAACTGTTTATTCCATCTCAAAAGTATCATATTTGAATGGAAAATATATATTCACATTCATGTTGGAGTTAATCAAAATATCCACCAAAACTTCCCATCACTGCCATACAACTAACGCCTGATATTACGTACAATTACTCCAAACCCAATCATCAAGGTCAAGTGATTGAAAAATAATCTTGATGATAAATGGCAACTCTAGCCAGCAAATTCTGCTACAATTTTAACTTTACACTGCCATGTATAATCCTATTTTGTTTGTTTTTCAAGGGATGTAAATGGGCTGCAAAACAAAAGGATGTATCAAATATGTAGGTATTTAAAAATAATGAGGAAAACAGAATCATGTGACAAGGATTTGCAACCTTGTTTACTTCAAAATTGATACAACAGTAGACACAATACACTACAAATTATAAAACATTAAACCTAAAGTATTTCAACTTTCCGAATACACTTTAACATGTACATTTGTACAGTGTACACCAGGCACCCATGATCTGCTTACTGCATACAATAAAATTATGCATCACTCTCTGAAAGGTCACCCAACCAAGCCATTCAGTTCAAAATATGACATAATATGACCATGCTATGTTATCAAGACGACAAGTCTCGTCAAAGTTTCAAAGCTCTATGTGCTATGGCCCATTCTCCAGACCATGCTACGCAATCAAGACAACAAGTCTCATCAAAGTTTCAAAGCCCCATGTCCTATGGCCCATTCTCCAGACCATGCTACGCAATCAAGACAAGTCTCGTCAAAGTTTCAAAGCCATATGTGCTATGGCCCATTCTCCAGACCATGCTACGCAATCAAGACGACAAGTCTCATCCAAGTTTCAAAGTCCTATGTGCTATGGCCCATTCTCCAGACCATGCTGTGCAATCAAGACAAGTCTCGTCAAAGTTTCAAAGCCCTATGTCCTATGGACCATTCTCCAGACCATGCTATGCAATCAAGACAACAAGTCTCATCAAAGTTTCAAAGCCCTATGTGCTATGGCCCATTCTCCAGACCATGCTGTGCAATCAAGACAAGTCTCGTCAAAGTTTCAAAGCCATATGTGCTATGGCCCATTCTCCAGACCATGCTACGCAATCAAGACGACAAGTGTCATCAAAGTTTCAAAGCCCTATGTGCTATGGCCCATTCTCCAGACCATGCTGTGCAATCAAGACAAGTCTCGTCAAAGTTTCAAAGCCCTATGTGCTATGGCCCATTCTCCAGACCATGCTGTGCAATCAAGACAAGTCTCGTCAAAGTTTCAAAGCCATATGTGCTATGGCCCATTCTCCAGACCATGCTACGCAATCAAGACGACAAGTGTCATCCAAGTTTCAAAGCCCTATGTGCTATGGCCCATTCTCCAGACCATGATGTGCAATCAAGACAACAAGCCTCGTCCAAGTTTCAAGCCCTATGTGCTATGGCCCATTCTCCAGACCATGCTGTGCAATCATGACAACCAGCCTCATCCAAACTCCAATGACACACGTGCCACTCAGTAGTGTGGATCATTGTTAGATAAGGAATCGAGATCTTACAGGTGATTAAAAGCCATGGATGTCAATACAGAACCAAGTTTAAAATATTTATTAACACCCTCTACACTACATTTGAGATGCCCTGAGGGCAAGAAGAATTGCAGAAGTAAATCTTACATCCTTGCCATGGAAGGTGGCAACGACGAAGATGGTGGTTGACAAATAAATTGTTGTCTGGTGGGTCATGATATGTCTAAAGCCTGTGGTAGCTATGACGATAAATTTAGATCTTAACAAAAATATATAATCTTAGCAATGTGGCAAACAAACCAATTAAGGTTAGAAAGAAGGCAGCACATCGACTAGTGGAAAACAAATGTCCATCCCACTTTTTAAAGGATATTCATGTCCCTGATGTTCCATATTATGCTATATGGAATGTCTACTTTAGGTAGATGCAGAATATTCACCACAGGGCAGTGATAAAAGGCTTGATGGTATCCTCTCAAAAACACATCCCAAGTGAAAGCTAGGGTGACGCTGAATCTCTTTCTATATCAGTATAACTGAGGATTGATGTGTAGTGCTGAATCAGCTAAGTACCATGTACACAACTAGGACAACATTCATGACAACACTGGCTCCCATCACCACTCCAATCAGAAAGGCTGGCTGCATCAAAAATGTGCCTGAAAAATTAAATAAACTGGTAACAAGCAGTCTGATTAAATGAACTGTTAACGGGCAGTCTGATAAAACGATCTGGTAAGAGGAAGTCTTATTAAATGAACTTGTAACATGCAGTCTGATTAAATGAACTGGTAGGCAGTCTAATTAAATGACCTTGTAACAGACAATCATTAATCAATTGTCAACAGGCAGTCTGATTAAATAAACTGGTAAAAGGTAGTCTAATCAAATAAACTGATAACAAGCAGTCTAATTAAATAAACTGATAACAAGCATTCTGATTAAATAAATTGGTAACAGACAGTCTGATTAAATAAACTGATAACAAGCATTTTGATTAAATAAACTGGTAACAGGTAGTCTGATTAAATAAACTGTTAATAGGCAGTCTGATTAAATAAACTGGTAACTTGCAGTCTAATTAAATAAACTGATAATAGGCAGTCTAATTAAATAAACTGATAACAGGCTTCAATGACAGCTTCCTGAATTGCCCGTCATCTGTCAGTGATGAAGCCTACAGTCGTCTCCCCCAATTACCCATCAAAAAAACACTAGATGACCCTCCAACCTTGCTGGAGACACAGTGATACATCAGCTCTCCAGTGACAAAGCACCTGGTTCAGACCTCATCCCAGCTGAAGTCTACAATTAAGGAGGCACAGCCTTGATAAAAAGGCTCAACCAACTGTTTTTATTGATGTGGCAGCAATCGACGATCCCCCAAAGACAATTCCATAATCCACCTTTATAAGCGCAAAGGTAACTGCCAAACCTGCGACAACCACCGGGGTATATACTTACTCTCAACTGCAGAAAAGATAACTCACCAGAATCCTACTGAACCACCTCATTATGTACCTTGACCAGGTGCTACTCAGTACTGCCAGAAAGCTAATGCGGAATCCAAAAAGAACATGGGACTATCGACATGGTGTTCACTGGGAGGCAGCTACAAGAGAAATGTCAAGAGCAAAACACTGACCTTTTCTCCATCTATGTCGACTTGACAAAGGCATTTGATACTGTCAGCAGAGAAGGCATGTGTAACGTAATGGCCAAATATGGATCCCAAGAAAATTTACATCCATGGTGCAGCATTTCCATGATGGAATGCAAGCACAAGTCCAGGACAATGGAAACATCAGAGCCATTCGCAGTAACCAATGACATCAAGCAGGGTTGTATTCTGGCACCAACACGGTTCAGTCTATTGTTGTCAGCCATGATGACAAATGCTTTCAGAGACGGATAGGTTCGTGTTGGCATCAGGTACAGTACAGATGTTAAACTATTCAATCTCAGCAGGCTTCAAGAGAAAACAATGGTCATGACAGACACCATTCGAGATCTCTTATTTGCTGATAACTGCGTCCTCAATGCTGGCTCAGAAGCCGACCTGCAATGCAGCATTGACAAGTTCTCCAGCTCCTGCACAAGCTTTGGTTTCACCATCAGAAGACTTAAGACCTGCATCAGCTAGCCTTTGGAAAGCCCTATGTTAAGCCCAACATCACTGTCAATGGCCAAAATCTCAACGTAGTGAAACGTTTCACCTACCTTGGCAGCACACTATCACAGAGCGTCACTATTGACAATGAGGTGAACCTTCACAATGCCAAAGACAGTGTAACTTTTGGAAGATTGTATTCCAATGTCTGGAATAGAAGAGGCATCTGCATCCAGACTAAACTAAAGGTCAACAGGGCAGTTGTGCTCCCCACACTTCTTTATGCATGCGAACTATGGATGGTGTACCGATGCCACGCTAGGAATCTGAACCACTTTCATAGCACGTCTCAAAAAAATCCTCAACATCAAGCAGCAGGACAAGGTTCCAGATACTGAGGTACTTGCCCAAGCAGGTCTTCCCAGCATCCATACCATTCTGATGCAGTGCCAGGACACTGGGCAGGACATGTACGGATGCCTGATCACCAGCTGCCTAAGAGACTCCTCTATAATGAGCTACAGCAAGCACAGTGATCCCATGGAGGTCAGAAGAAATGTTTCAAAGACAATCTGAAAACTGCATTGAAAGCATTGAACATAAACTCTGATACCTGGGAGCAAATTGCAAGTGATCGAGTCACAAAGGCTCCAAGTTGTGCAAGCCAGAAAAGCATGTGCTATCAACCCTCCTAGAGTGTCCCACTCATTCCCCGTCCCTTATGCAACTAGCATTCCATCCAAGGATCCCCTTATGCAAACGAACATTCCATGCAAGAGTTGACCTCATCAGCCACCTTCTCAAGCACAGAACAGAACCTGCCCCTCCAACGCTCAGTTGACAAGATAGGTCCTTGTCGAATCGACAGACGAACAACACACACACTTTACTGAGCATTACTGAGCATTTAATACCAAATGTGAGCAAAGTTTCTCTGTACATGGATTGAGTCTGGATGCCTCTACTTTTGGTGTGTCATGCAAAAATAAGATAAATCCAGTTCTGGTTAGTGCATATTGTTTACACAGCTGCCAACCCCGAGTAGAAAATTACTGACTGCTTGTGACACGATACTGATTTTCCAGAACAAATAACTGATCTTTAAAACTTTAATGTACATGCTACTTTTTACATCAACACTCATCAGTAAAGCCAGAAAATAACTTGGCTAATAATTTAAAATCAAAGAAGCAAGCGCCTTAAGAAGTCATCAGATACAAGCTGTTTTATAGGATCCTTGCCTTTTCAATCATTATTGATTCATATGTATCATCTTTCATTGATGATCTGAATTATGTGAGATTGGTTTTTACTGAACTAAAAATCCTCTCCCAATCAACATTATAAAGCGGTAAAGAAAGAAGTCCCAGCATAAAATAACTCAGATGATTCTTTTCATTCTAGCACGAGAGTTACCCTTTGTGATATTACTGTCTGGAAAAAAGTGTGAAATAAACCACTAGTATCACTAGCAAATGAAGAAGGAAGTTCCTTTCTAAAAGAAATTTAGTCAAATGAACTTCTGATTGAATTACATCAATGTTTTCATTAGTATTTGTAAATGTAAGTTTAGGCTATGATTTTGAAAATGAAACAATAAACTGATGTTTATCAGCTTTTTCATGCTGTTTTGTCTTAGACACCACCATGCTCAATAGCTAAATTTTAATTATAAAATTTTCAATATGCAAATTTTCTCCTTTATTAGATGGTTTCACAAATTTAAACACAGGGGCATAATTGCCCTTGCACTTCTGTTTTCTTTTCTTTTCTTTGCTGGAGAAAATTCTGACTCTTCTGCTTTCCTTTTCAACACAAGAGATTAAATAGGGACACAGGCTTGGCTCAATCCAATATGGTGGTTAAAGACTGGCATGATAGCCTTGATTTTGAATGATCCAATTATATATTAGAATACATTTCCTTTCAGAGTGAAACAAAACACCCATTCAAAACAGAAAATTGCAAGTAAATTTTTTATTCATTTATTTTTGTCAAAACAAAGTGAATTTTTAACATGAAAAATGTACATCCTTATTGAGGTCCAAAGTATGGGACAAATTAGGGAAAAAAGATACTCTTGGCAGTTAAGTGTTTACCCAGCATTGTAGGGTTTAACACCATTTTTCAGCACAAAATGGGCTATAAATGGTGGCCAGTATTATTAGTGGAGGAAGAACCTGGGAAACCACCACAATATTTTGAGTATCAACTGACTCTTCATTTATAGATGAAAATGAAACAGCACTAGTGAATCAGATACTAATGATAGCCATAAGTGATGGGGCATCAGTATCAATTGCACAGCTTTAAAGACTTTATACCAGGAATAGCCTAAGAAATTTGTCAAAATTAACCATTTTCTAAAATGTCATTTGAAGAGTTTTCTATTATATTACTAATATCAGACCTGCCAACCCTAATATAACTGTTTCAGTATGGCAGTTCCTTTTTTTCCGCCATAATTTTTCAGTTAGGTGTAACTAAATATCATGTACTGCTATTGTCAAGGAGGAAAACGTGTATTTAAAACTTTCAGAATTACAAACTGTTGCATCGATGATAAACATTACGTTCATCTGAAAAGTTTGTGAAGCACAAATAAACCTTATTTACATCTTTTACAAATGCACAAACTTCAGTTACAAACCCTATAACCCTATACAGTTCTCAACTTTATGCAATTCTTGGAATTTTTGTCTTAATTTCACTCGACAGCAATCATATCTCCTGCCATGTGACATACTCATATTAGTGTCTGTTCTGCTTTCATTCAGAATATTCTTAATATACCTTTTTATTGTTCTTAACAGATTATTAAAAAATTGTAAAATTTTTATTTTTCCTTTTAATCTTTTAGATATTGGTCACTGGACACCATTTTAAAAATAGTCTATACTCAACTGTCTGATTACACAGATGCTTTGCATGAACAAATATGTCTAGTTTAAACCATCTGAGATACCACTGAAAATTTCAATAAAGCTTATATGAAACATGGATCCAAATCAAATAGGGACGAGCATATTATCTGAATTTTACCATACTAATCATACTTCCAAAGTTGTTCCTTTTCTTTCGTAAATTCGGATTTTAAGGGCAATTTTCATGAGACTGATGGCAAAATCATAAGGGTTGTCAGGTCTGCAATGGCCATTCTAAATAGCGTACAACTATCATTTAAGAAATACTTCTGATTTCTTCATGGCTGTATGCTTTGTCAAATTCTGCTGTGCAGTTTCTGACAGTTATTTTAAGGTTTTATTACAGTTAGTGTTGTTAGCCATATATAACAGTAGATTTGGATCATTTATAACATTTTTAAAGACCCTCTTACCACAATGCAGTATTAAAAAGCTCTGAAATGCCTTTTTGCAAGATTGCTGTTAAATTGGGTAATGTCCAATTAAGCAGTTTTCTAATTTGATAAGTGGTCTGTTTTTAGTAATGGTAACCATACTGAAGATTGGTATCATTGTATAAAATGTTAAGGTATTTAAGGCAGAATGTTTCCTACCTTGTTCAGTTATTTTCTTGTGTTTTTAACCAAACTGTTGAGGTGACATGTCCCATTTTTCCACTAACACAGGCGACACAATAATCATCTATACAAGCTGGACTTAAATTTACCACGTTTCTTCCTTGCAGACATTAAACAAAACCACCATTCACAAAAGTATCTCATACAGAAAAGTTAGATGACACCAAAAAAATATTACAATGGATAAGCTGAATATCTTGAACTAACCTCTATACTAATGACATGCAAGTCAAAATTATGGATTTTAAGATTTTTAAAGTGTAAAAAATATTAAAGATTGCTAAAGTGAAAACAATCTACAAACAAATGACTACAAATCAGCTAGATGCCATAAGAAATCAACCTGACGTCACAAGATATACCTTTATTCTGGCTAGACTCTTCTATTTTTGTAGTGCTATCTACTGGGCAGTACGAGGAAATGCGGGATGGAGTCCTCTGTGTTAACCTCTCTATTTCTTCCTCCTCATCCTTGTCAAACTGAGAGCAATTCCTTCCACTCCGCAGTAAAAACTTTGTTTGCGGTATAGTAAACGTAGACCCACTGTTCCTGACCATTATAGATGGTGTGGATGATTTAAATGCTGGAAATGTATTCATTGAGGAAAGGCCCTGAAAATCCTTCTTTCCTCCAAAGACTGAGCTCTTACTGGGAGATGGGGCTGATGAGGACAATTTCTGGAACAAGTTTAGGTTTTCTTCACTCATGGCAAATTTCTTGCCAGGCCCCTGAAAATTAAATTTATCTGAAAAGAAAAAGACACATTAGTATGCAACACTGAATGTAAGAAAAAGACAGAAAGGTCAATGATTTGTATAGTGTATTATCCTGCAGTAAATATAAACCAAGGAATAAACCAGTCTTAAACACAAATTTTCTTTATTTAGAACGGTCTTATTTTTGTACACTCATTGCCCAAGTGTACCAGAGATTGCTCACCTGTCTGACATCTATGAAACAAATGAATACAAAAGGTGTTGCTAAGTAAAGTAAAACCCTACAAGTTTTACAAAAACAAATAATCTAAAACTCAAATAAAGCAAGGACTGAGACAAAAACTGAATAACTGAAATGCCCCGAAACTGCTTAGAGCCAATATCAGTAACAATTATCAGTGAGCGATATATATCCATGCAACATGTACATCTTCATGATGATGCTAATTTATAAGTCGACTGTGACTAAGAATTCTGACTTGACAAGTTCTCTTAAATTCTGGTCCTCCAATACTACTTGACGGGAATAATGTGCCTGAAGTGAGGAAAGAAAAGCACACAACAATATTAAAAAATGTATTACTACTATTAAGGAAAGCTACTGAAACATATCTTGTAAAATTTAGTTCAAACTTGTAATGAATCTAATTCATTACCATCACAACAACAGCTCTGGTAAAGGACATCAAACATCAACGGGAAGAATATTTACAGTAAGAAATGTATCATTAACATCTAGAGGTTCCCAATACTTGTTCTGTGGTGCACTTTACTGGAGAGGGAATAAATAAAGACTTCTGAGAGGAACAAAGTTCATAGTAGAATTCCGAGTCCCTAAGAATGGAGCTTTAGTCGGGTCATGAATCAGTGGAGAGTATAGTTGAGCTGAATGCTGCAATAGCAGTAAAGCTGGGGGGTGGGGGACACCAGCCTCATGCATATCACTGAGGAACTTGTGCAAAAGCTAGCAGACCATTTTGGCATCCACCCACAAAACTCACTTCTTCCTATCCATAATGTCTCAAGACTTCAGACTAAAGTGCTAGGGAAGGTGGTTGTAAACAACTCACAGGTTTCTTCCTCCTAAAACATTTGGCCCAACCAGTGAAAGGAGATCAGGAATCCTAATAGATGGGTGAGGAAAAATGACCACTGGTTCCAGAATAAACTTCGAGTCTACAATTCATAGAGGCAAGGCAGATCTGTCTCCCAAATTGTCCCTCATCTCTCTGTGGAAAGGGGGATGTTAAAAAAAAATATTCAGTAACTTGTGTGAGTGTGATTTCGATTTTTTAATGTAGCGCTAACAACATTCATCTGGCCAACCAGCCCTAACACTAACCTAACGTTAATGTTGAGTGCAGCAAGGCGGCTGTTAGTACCATTTCTATAAGTCTTTGGTATGACTCGATTGGCTTTCAAATAATAATGAGGACTTTGTATAGCACCTAATCTTTACAAGCTCTAAACGCTTTACAAAGTGTATAATGATATGACTACAAAAGACAAAACACATTAAATTTAGAAAACATACTGAAAATATTTAAGGTAGGAAACATTGCTAAACATAGCCAGCAACCATGATGTCTTGGCAAAATATGCATTTTGACAATCCTATGAACGACCACATCACAAAAAAGAGGATAAACACCACCGACCGATATTTAATTCCTGTAAAAAATTGACCACTCATACTGTCCTATCATGTTTTATAGCTTCTGTCATAAACCAGACTAAAATAGATATAGATTATTGTCTAGTCAGGTTCTCTGTTTATTATAATTCCTGCATTGGTCTCCGCTATTCTTATAGGGGTGAGTAATGCAGGGTGCATAAGAAAGCAGGGAACCAGACTAATTTTTTCCGCACCTAGCCAGCTTCATGACCTTATCGTAGGATACGGCATCCCTATCAACGACCGTGTCGCAAGAACAGACAGACACTACTAACCTACATGTAATCAATTGTTACAATGACCGCTTGATTAGTAATGATTGTTCTGATCAGAAACAAACATAAAAGAAATATTTTTAAAAAAATAAAAATTGTTACTACCGGTGATAGATGCTCGTCATTACCAGGATGATGTACACGTCACGAATTGCAATGTAGTGCCAAAGTTGATGTAGTGGTCACGTATATTGTCTTTAGAGTTAAACCATATTGCCAGGGGGTGGGGTTAATAAGGTCATTGTCTATTAAATCAGCAAGATAGAATCATTTGCAGGGTTAGATTCAAAGTGTTCAAGACTTGTGATGTTTGCTGTACTTCCCCTGCCCACCCCCAATGACAACTGATTACATCCCAATCATAAAGCTGTTGCCTATTCAAGTTGGTATAACAGGGTTAAACACTTTGCTTAGAGTTAATCCCTCTATGTCATCTCTGAATGAAGCCAGCGATTTTATTTCTGGATGAGAGGATTGTTTTTTTTTTCTCATTAATTGTTAGCTATGCAATGAACATACATAGATTTTTCATATTTCCCACAGCCCAGTCAAAACATTCTTTACGTTCGATATTACAACTGAGCACTAACAATTTTAACACCTAGAACCTTAATAACAATGGACAAATCTCCAACTAAAAAGAGACAAATTTTAAGGCTGGAGAAAATAATTATTGTAACTGAAAGAAGTGAAAAAGAGCAGACCACTCACAAAAAAGCAGTTTAAAATAAATTTAGGTTGTTATAAAGGAAAGAGTCATTCAAAAAAACATAAAATATATGATCTTCAAATTCAAATGTAATTTCATGTTTAATAATAGAAGGATATTCTTTTTACTATATAAGTTTGTTTTTAGATGAATGCATACAATATTTTGGCAAGAACAATCAATAAAGAATAGAACATATTTACAGTGATTATGGTTATTTTTCTTGGAAAGGGTTCTGAATATGGAACTTGGAAACTGGTCTTTTGTACAAACCTATGAGAGACCACCTGTTTTGAGAGACTGCTTTTTGTTGACAGAAAGAGCAATCTCTCATAACAGGTTTTACAATATTCTTAGAATCAATGCATGCCTTAGTATCTTGTTTTTATGACGGGTCAACATACCTTGCCTGAAAGGAGACTGACTGGTGCTCTTGACAGTAAACTTGGCTGGGCTTATTAGTGGGCGTTGCTGTCTGGTAACCTGGTTGCTGCCATTAAAGTTAGACTGGTATCCTGACATTGAAAAAGAACTTGAGAACACAGCTGAAAATGAAAAAAATTTCAGATGTCATTATGTTCTTGTTTTTTAATCAAACCAAAACTTATCAGATCCTCTTTTTTCCCACCATAAACACTGACAGTCAAGGTATAGTCATGGATGCAAACGATAGCATATTATCATATTACAGAAAGAATACGGACACAATAAGTTATAAATTTTATGCAACCCATAATTAAAAAGATGCATACAAGTGTAAAATACATAAATATTAATAAATTTTCACTGATTTTAGCAAGATATTATTTTTGACCACACATACATATTCACTTATATGTCAAGTCCAACTCAAATCTGTCATTGCATTATGCACCAGCAGATCTGGGTCTATGCAGTTTGTTTTAGGACTAATCAGTGGAATGAAGAACATGGAACTTGATCTGCTGGTGCATTATATGACGGCAGATCTATGTGTACAGTTGGAAGTGGATGGCATATTTTCAAATGCCATAATTGACCACTTAGTCACAGATGTCGCATATCAATCAACTCTTCGGATCAACTTCAATCAATGGCTTTGTCATCAAATGATATAGTGGTAGGCAAAAAGTTTGCCAACTCTTTCAAGTTACTTAGATAGTCTCTGCTGTATAACATGAATATTTCAACTCTTTAAAAACTTACCATTAAGAGGTTTGTGTTAGGAAAATATGAATATATAACACTGACACTAAATGACTTTTTAATTTATGACAGCATACAAAATGTAAAATGTAAAGTACATGTATATAGTTTTCCTTCTACCTAAATATTTGTTAGTAACTTAATTGTTTCCTTATGTAACTGTTGAAATATACCAGAATCGGTCCATTTTGAGGATGTACTCGTGCCAAGACTAATCGTTTCCAAATCAGTCCTAGTGTCCTCCAAGGACAAATCGGGTTCATCGACCTTTGTGGCTGGATTGATCGGTTTGAAAGCTGACTGTGACAATTGAAACGTAAATGGAGATGAGGGCATTTCTTTAGGAAGAAATGATGTGGTTCTTGTGGGCTGGCTGACTGAAGAAAATGGAGAGATACTTGTAGCATCACCTGTTGAATTCCAGTCAGGTGAATCAAGCAGAACCCTGTTCAAAAGATATAGCAGGCTTTGAAGAAATATAACATATCATGGTAATGGTTCATTTTACAATGCAATTCTTCTTAACATTCATATGCATATATAATACAGTAAACCTGTTATGAGCGACATCTGCTATAACCAACCACCTGTCATTTCCAACCACAATCGCAATGCACAGATCAATTTTATTATATAAATGCTCCATTGCAAGTGACCACCTACCACAAAGTCGTGGTAAAATATGCATTTCAACACTACTATGAATGATAGAAAATTCTGTTTCACAGGATTGTCGCTCTTGAGACTAGTGTAAATAAAATACAATTCTTTGTTCAACATTACAGGAAGGTCACTCTTGTGACTAGTGTAAATTGTGACCTAGACTCTCGATTAATGAGCTACAGGCTCGTCAGTCTCCACCATGTTTTATTACAAACCAATGAAGAGTTTTTGTTTGTTTGATGACCAATCAACACTCTTATTACAGACCACTTAACAGACACTTAGCGACCTAATCATGTCAGTTTTCAGCATGTTTTTTTTGTTTTCCAATTTCATTGTTTTTGTCATCTGTTGTTCTGTAGTGTAGTCATATCATTATTGATGGTGTAAAGCGCTTAGAGCTTCGAAAGATTAGGCGCTATACAAAAGTCATCATCATTATTATTATTACATACCAATGAAGAGTTTTTGTTTGATGACCAATCAACACTTTTATTACAAACCACTGAAGAGTTTTTGTTTGATGACCAATCAACACTCTTATTACATACCACTGAAGAGTTTGTGTTTTATGTCTAGTGACACTCTTATTACAGACCACTTAAAAGTGTATTTGCTTTTCATGTCTAATTGATACTCTTATTACAGACCACTGAAGAGTTTGTGTTTAATGTCTAATGACACTCTTATTACAGACCACTTAACAGTGTATTTGCTTCATGTCTAATTAACACTTATTATAGACTACTGGAAAGGTTGTTTCTAATGTCACACATGTACATAAACATTGTTTTAAAGTGGCAAGACACACCACGATATCTCAATTAAAAATGAAAGTATAAGATTGGATACTGTGAGCAATGTAAAACTTAGATCAATAAAATCTGAACATATGTTTTTCTACCAAAATAATGCATCTTTTGACACAATATTTAATAATACCTGTTAATTTTTATGGTAGTCTTATTATGTCTTTGTCTTATTTGACTAGCACACAATGAAGCAACAAACGTGTTTAGAAGGCAAACAAACAGCTCTACATTCATCTTCTGTGAGTCTGGAGAAACAGGCAGAAAATCAGTCTGTATCAGCAGCACTATCAACCAAACAGGGCAGCTTATGATGTCAGCCAATGACAACCTGTAATTCAAAAAACACTGTGGCCAAAAAATTGCGGTTTTCTGTCAGCAAACTATCCCCATTCTTCATTGTCGACCCTAGCTCTCCCCACTTCCCACATTAAAAGAAAGAAAATTCCTAAAATTGATTTCTTCATATAACTGAGCTGATATAACCCAGTGTTTTGTACATTATATATGCTAATCATCATTATTTCAGTAACCTGACCTTTGATCTTTTAAACCCAAAGATGACAGTTCTTCTTTACCCAATTTGCAAGCCATTAAAGACCTAAATTTATAACTGTTTAAAACAAACACAAATAGGGTTCTTCTTTACATCAAGTGCATGCCAACCATAAAGGTTCCTAAATTTTGACTAACGAGTTATTGTCCAGAAATTAAACTGGAAACAGATTAATGGTTGGATGCTGGACAATTTCCGACCATCCATAACATAGTACTTGTGGCAAGTGCATAAATAATAAATACAAGGAAAGAAATCAAAACTCTACTTACAATGCATCTGCAAGATGCAGAGAAATCAGTCACAATGGCTTCATCTCAATTTATTTATATTGTAGCGTTTGCATTACTGAATATCTTACATGTTGTATACAGCATGTACAAGTATAATTGTTTTCAAACCGGCATGATAACCCCAAAACTGCATGAATTTAACACTGCACTCGCTGCTGACACTGACATTTTTCCAAACTGCAATGGTTTGAGTAATACATAATTTAAAATTTGCAAGGTTTGAAGGGATTCAACAATTTTAAGCATGATCATACATTCTGCCAGGTAAATGTTTTCCAAGATTCTAAATTGGTTCATAGACTAACAAGAATTTAAGTGTCCTATCTGTTTGCTTACCAGTTTTTCCCCATATGAAACTTTGTCCCAACATTCAGAATCATTCCAAGGAAGGCAATGCCTGAGGCAAATCTATCCAGGGCTATCAACATCGGGTCAAGCCAACTAACCACTAGCTGAATTTGTTCAGATCGCCAAAACATGTCATGGATTCTGGTAAACAATAAACACAAGGAGCATATCAGGGTCAGCCAATGGACAAAACCGCCTCTCTTGTCTGGTTCACTTTCAATTGAAGATGTGCAGTGGTCATCCTGAAACAGTAAAATTGCTTTCCTTAAACATGTTGCTTCAATCTCTCACTGAGGAACTAAAATAATCCTGCTCAATAGTAAATAACAAGACTACAGAAAAATAGCATAATATACTCTCATGACCTTTTGATGGCCTTTACCAACAAGCGATGGACTTTACTATGGTATGACAAGGACTGGACCTTGGTAAAGTGTTGCTAAACTATGTTTAGGAATTAAAGGGACAAACTGGATAAGTGAATGGGCCATTAACTTGCATTATTCTTTAATGTGATATTGCTCTTGAGGCAGGAGGCATGACATGCTATGTTGTTGTTGTTGTAGGGTTTTCTAACACCATTTCTCAGCACACAAAATGCTATACATGGTGCCAGTATTATTGATCGAGGAAGAACCCCTGAAAAACCCCGGAAAGAAGAACTACGAGAAGCTACTGGCAAGCTTTCTCACATAACTACATTAGCCGAATCTTAGACTCGAACCCACGCAGGTGAGATGGCAGTGATCCGTAATGGAAAACGCTTTAGACCACTCAGCCACTCGGGGCCCCCGACATGTTATGTAACACTATATATAAATAATGAAGGAGGCGCAACAATTTACATGACACACAACCTACTCATGAGGCAGGAGGCACAACATTTTACATGATACACAATCATCTCCACTGGCAAGAGGCACTAAAGATTACATGACACAATCTATACACGAGGAAGGAGGCAAAACATGTTACATGACATATTGAGGCAAAACATGTTACATGACATATTCTACACACAAGGAAGGAGGCAAAATGTGACACAATCTTCTCACGAGGCAGAAGGTATATGTTACATGACAATCAACTCGTATGGCAGAAGGCGCATGTTACATGATTCATCTACTTTGATAGACAGAAGATGTATGTTACAGGACACAATCTACTCGCAATATATCCTCAAGCAAAACCTCATTAAAACCAAGTGGTTCAAATGTTATAGTCTGGACAAGGATAAAAGATGAAGTACAATTTTATTTCACATGAACTCAAAGCTCAAACAAGAATAATGATTAAAAGTTACACACTCTCTAGTAATAATATACATTATATACACATACACTGGTAAGATTTCATGAAAACACACACACACACAAGACATCAATGTTACAAAACTGTGGGTCAGATGAGCAAATGTTGAATTAAAATGTGTATAAAAGCCAATTCCTAGACCAGACCAACCAGTCCTAAAACTAACCTCTTAATGGTGAGCCCCAAGCATGGCTGCTGTTAGTACCATTTTTAAAAAAAAGTCTTTGGTATGACTTGACCGGGGTTCTAACCCGCAACCTCTCGCATCCAAGACGGTTGCCCTAACCAATAGGTCACCAGCAATCTCATCAACTTTGTTAAGGCAAAGCCTAGCAAGAGATAAATCACATGGTATTCATCCACTAGTAACTCTAAATACTTTTTCATGCAGACTCAGATCTACTACTACTCTGACAGATATGGGTCTCTATAGTTTGTTAGGAGTAATCAGTATACAGGTTTTGACCATTAAATAAAAAAACTTAAAATGGAAAAGTACTCCCCCAACGGGGTCTCGAGAGGCAGTGCCCCTGATCAGGGGGTTTCGACCCTCGACTAAAAATGCATTTTATCATCTGAAAAGCTAACAAATTTACCAAAAATTTTAATAATTTTACAATATTTATTGTCACAATTTGTTCTCCAATACTAATGGTACTTAAGTTATTTCATGTGCATGTCAGTGTTCACATCGTGATTAAGTCAATAATTAGGCAGTTTTTGCTGCCAACATATTACACTTCTCTCTTTTCATAGCATGTAAAATAAACACCCAAATACATCATCTAAATACTAATAATCCCATATATTCACTTGTCTTTTTGTCCGCTGAACACAACATGTTGATATGCCTCTTGAGCTCTTTTTGCGGCTTTAAGAAAGATTTCTTTAGTCTTCCTTTTTGTCACCAAAGATTTTGCTGGATTCAATGTGCAATCGTTTAGTTTCTGTCTCAATGTGAGTCTTTTTCCTTTCAAGCTCCAGCAGTGCACATATTCTGACAGAGGGCTTCATTTTTTCTGTATGCAGCTTCATTTTGACAGAGTGCTTCATTTTTTCCGTATGCAGCTTCATTTGTAGGTGCGGTTCCAGACTATTTCAACCACGACTTCTGTAATGTATATATTGCAGAGGGCACTAAATGACAGTCCTCGAGTGATCAGTTTTCTTATAAACTGACCAATTAAAATTTCCGTCGACAATTAGCTCCAGCCATTTCCTTCCGTTTTTTTAAAACCTTTATCTAAACTTTTTGTGTCATCGTCTCTCTCGAAAACTAGGTGCGCCATATTTTCAAGCACGCTTCTCTTTTTTTCCATTGCCATCAGTTTCCTTTACATGAGGATTCATTGGATGAATTTAAACTTTTGACCAATCAGAATACTCTTTACGAGAGTCATGGGCTAACTAATATATGGAGCGAATACGTTACAAGGGTTGTTGTGGAATAGGACTGAAAAGAACGATTAAAAACCAGGGAAAAAAACGGATTGAACATTATTTTTAAAAAACGGTCTATATAAAGAAAAAGCGGATTCAAGTCAGGAGAAAAGCAGAATTCCGTTTTAAAACGGAGAAAAATCATGTCTGAGTATCACAACAAAGACCCTGATCTACATTAGCATTACAAAATGACAGATCAGGAACTATACTTTTTGCAGTTCAACTCTACAGACTGCAAGTACATATGGTAACATAAAATCTCAAGCCCACCCGCTCATAAGGACCAGTCCTGGGCAAACTTTAAATGTTCGGAAAGCAAGGATTACTACTTGGGATCCGTTTCAATACATGTTTTTTTCTTAAAAAATTGTAAAATGATGACGGAAGCACGAGTGGTTTTTGATGGCAGTGAGAGCAAGAATGAGGAGTTTCTTGGGTTTGATCTAGAAAATATTGAGTAATTAGAGGAGAGATATGTTCGACACTTGGATAATTTGCGAGATTTCGAATGGGACATGGAAGATTCTTGAGATTGAATAGTCAGAAAAAGCGGATGCTGATAGCGAAAATGAAAGAGTTTCTGCCGATCCAGCAGATTGGGGCGAACGTCTTCTGTCTATCCAAATCAATGATTTTAGTGGAATGAATCCTGGAACTACAACATACAATGACAAATTGTCAAGGAAAAAAGAGAAATCTATCTTTTTCACTTATAATTATTTCCGGAGAAACTGTACACGGACATCGCAAACAAAACCAATCTATATGCCTAAAAATGAATATTGGTATCACCAAACAAACGTAGTATCCAACCTGCAAAATGTGTTTATTGAACAAAGTTCTATCTTAACCAAAAACTGGATGTGAACATTGCCAAGTAATGTATGTACAAATTGTTTCAATCCATATCACATATTAACTTTTCCTAGTTTATTTGAATGGAATCAAGTGCTGATGATGTGATATTCCTAACAATGTTGCACATAATTTTGTAAAACAATGTATAAATAAATTGTGAAAAACTTGGAAAAATAGAAAGAAAAATACATCACTGTGTAGACAAATTAATTTGGATTAATTGGTGAAATTTTCATGGATTAATATTGGATACATGAAGAGAAATTAAAGTAAATGTGACGGCATGTGCATGATTTCTACAAAATTTTCCAAACAGGTAAAATACTCTGGGGCACAAGCAGCTAGTCACAGCTTAGTGGGCTGGGGCACAGTAACAGTGTTACTGATAAGTTTCTTGGGGCTGAAAGAGTTAAGACCATGTACAGATATGAAGTTTTATTGTGACCAAATACCTTTGAATTCGACTGAACAGACTGATTCAAACCGGCATGCAGTTTCTCCACTTTTGGTCGAAGAATGTCATCTTGTCGTTGTAGCTCCTGATCCACTTGTTCCTGACAAACTGAGCACAGCTTATAAACCCGCTCTAAATGGATTTTATGTGCTGCAAACTCTGCATCAAAATTTGCCTAAAGAATTGGAACATAGCATTAATATATGTCACTTCTGACTTTCATTTATGTAATTAATGATTTACTAACAAATAATGTCAATAGAGGTTTACCATATTTACAATGATGCTGAATATTTCATACTAATTTAAAAGCTCTTTGAAACCAATATATCTGGTGTTGAAAAATAGAAAAATTGAAATATAGACCAAATTTGCTATAATAATACACTGGAAATATGCATCCATTTATTATATAAAGTGTGAAATACAGAAACTTTTTGGCAAAATAATTTCCACATTTTCTTCATTCCCGTATCTGAATATGTCTCCTTATATTTTCATATGTGAAAAATATATCCTCATAATTGGACACGTGAAAATATACTATTTCCCATCCTGCCATATGATGCTTCTTTGCATATGGCTACAAATGTTGTACCTGCAACAACTACAACAAAGAAGTACATTGCGAACCAGAAGAAATACACAAATAATGCCTTATATTTCGGACAAGGTAAGTAATCCTTAATAATGAAATCTGGCCATACTGTTTGTGTCGCACTGAATTTTTTTCCACTTACATCCTTGACAACAACGATCAAAACCCAGTAATGCACTGTTAACAGATAGGCTTAAATAGTTTACAAAAATTAAATCTACTGTGACAGATTATATCAACCCAATCCTTCCACTTTCTTAAGTTACCTATACTTATGTGATCAGGCAATGCATGTGATGTGAATTTACGAAAAGAGGTAAACGTTGTGCTTAAGATTTAATCCTCTAAATTTTAATTCTGCATCAAATTTGGTATGTAATAAAAAGAAATTTTCTTTTCCTACATTAATCCAGGACATATTTCATCTTGTGGAACCAAACTATATATTTTAACTCATGACTTTGCTACCATACAATAAAATATAAACATAGGAAAAGAAAATAGCCTGTGTATTCCTGATAAATATAAACTCTTGACAGGTCTTTTAATAAATTAGGAAATTCAAGCAAACAATTTAACTGAGTTTACCAAAAAAGTACTTACATGCATAACATTCATATGTGCATCACCACCCTCTTAAAAATACATTTCCCGATTCAGTATAAGATATCTAAGATTCCAAGGCTCTTTATCTACTACACAAAAAATAGTGAGATAATATACTACTGTGTAAATATTTAAGTTGCAACTTACTTCATTCATTGGTTCAAATAGAGCAATTTGTTTTATTTTCAATTGTTGATTTCGATTGCAGCTTTCACACAGGACATCATCATTGGAAATGAATTCAACCTGCTTGCAGCCAACTGGGTAGTTTAGGTCATCCTGAAGTTGAGCAGGGATGGGCTTGTTGTAACCACCAGTCTAAAAGTTAAATAACACTAATAAACTGTACATGTTTTTTAATGAATGAGCATAACTATATAGATATATAACTATAGATATATATATATATATATATATATATATATACACACACACACACACACACACACACACACACACACACACACAGAGTGATCCTAAGATCAGTGGCATTGTTTATTGGGAGGGGGGATCAATTCATCTGAAAATAAAGTAGGGTCACCGTGTTTTTCTGGGAAATTAACAGTATTGGAGAAAAGATTTAGGTTTAGATTGTGTATCAACAGGGTCTTTAATGGAGAGGAATAAGTACTAGTGGGTATGTGATTTAGATTTTTAACATAGCTGGAACAATTGTCCAGACATACAGCTACAACATAGCTGTCAACCCCCGAGCGCAAAAATACTGATTACTTGTGACAAAAATACTGATTTTGAGGAATAAATACTGAATTTTAAATTTCAATGCATATGTATCTATTTACAACATATACAACCATCAGTAAAGTAGGACAGTGCCTTACATAATCAATGTCAAAGATGCACATGTTGCACATTTGTACCTTCTGGAGTTGCACGTGTTCCATATAGGTGCCCATTCAAAAGGTGCAAGAGTGCAACACACTCAAACACAAGCTATTTATAGGAGCCCTTTCCACGCCTTATTTTTTTTTAATCATTGATTCCAATGTACCAATTTTCATTTATTATCTCAATTCTGTAATTTTCTTATTTAAATGTTTTCGTTCGAGCATAAAAATTATCTTTTGCGATTTTAATGTCTGAAAAACTTGTGCAAAATAAATCACCAACAACACTAGTAACTGAAAAAGGAAGGTTTATTTCTAAAAGAAATTTAAAAATCAAATTTTGATCGATGTACATTAAGGTTCTCTGTCATTTATCTACGTCGTAAGTTCAGGCTGAGTTGTGTGTGATGAAGCAGGAAGCTGATGTTTATTAACTTTTTCGTGCTCTTGCATTTCATGGACACCTCCATGCCTAATAGCGAAATCACGTTACACAATTTACAAAACCTCAGTTTTTCTCCTGTACTATATGGTTTCACAAATCTTTACAAGATGGCACAAATATCCTTCCAGTTGTCTCCCATTTCTTCTGGAGAAAATTCTGAATATTCTGCCTTCCAATTTATCATGATTAGAAGCTGAATATTACTTAGACTAGATACAGCAACAGCAATAACTATTGTGAAATCCAATATGGCGGATAATGACAGGGTTAGTAGCCTTGATATCAAATGAACCAATCGTATTGTAGAACTTTATTCATATATACATGTGATATATTCTGTCAAAATAGAACCGGGAGCGCATTCTAAACTGACAATTCCAAAGAAATTTTATTATTATTTTTTTAAATTAAAAAACGTATTTTTTGCAAAAAAACGTACACCCGTATTCAGGTCCAAAATACGGGACAAATACGGAAAAAACAGGACAGTTGGCAGCTATGCTACAATGCTATAATGTCTGCAGTGTGGCATTCTATTTATGTCTAGCAATGAAGCATCATGCCACAGACATGTGGCATGATGTCCCACCCAGGCACATTATCCTGACAACAGGCAGACCAGTCCTTACACTAACATCTTAATGCTGAGCACCAAGTGAGGCAGGTTCTAGTACCATTTTATAAGTCTTTGGTATGACTCTGCCGGGGTTTTAATATGCATGTCTTTAGTATAACTTGGCCATAGTTTCAACACGTGACCCTCTTTATTTAATTTAAATTGAGTGTAACATAAAACATTAGTAAGAGTCAAGTTAGATATACAAGTTTCCCAGTTTGCACTAGATCCACAAAAAGAAGTATTTTTATATCAATATTTTAAAAGGATCATACACTGGTACCGTAATTTAGTTTTAATAGAAATGCTGCAAAATTTTAGATATCTGTATTGTAGATATTCTTTGTTTCTGATAATAATTTCACAATAAATTTGTTATGAATAAAATGGGATTAGTATTGTTATTACAACATCACCGTAGTATAAATTACAATGTAATAGCATTATTCACACCTGCTGGTACTGACTGCTCTAATTGCCTAATAACACCTGATGACTTAATAACAACAACTTAATTGCCAGTGGAAATCCATCACTAAAAGCTTTTAGCAATCGGGACGCAGTCTAAGAGATGGAGATAACAAATGATTTATTCAGTGAGAAAGTTGAAAGGGGATAGAACATACAGATGGACAGAGATATTGAGATAATTGAAGCCAAAGAAGCATAAACTGTAGGTCAAGATGACCTTCTTTTGACAAGATCATGTTGTACTCAACAAAACATCCTGCTGCCAAGTTGGCTGACAGACAAGAAACGGACATCCATGCAAAATGTCTGAGAAATGGACCTAACTGCAAAATTAACCGAAGATGTCAGTAAACAGATTGACAAACATGACACAACTCCTCGTGATGCAAAAAAAGGACGAATCTGAGGAGGCAGCAGATCAAAGTGATTTCTGGTATAATCATTTATAATGTATGCATGCTATTTAAACTTTGTAATTTAATATGCTGATTTGTTTTACTTGACAGGATCAAAATTTCAATAAAGTGAACCAGAAAATCTATTTTTATGAACATTATCAATGCGATACTGCATTGTATTCTGATTATCAAAACTAATATCACTGAAAGACATGTCATGGCTGTAATTTGTCTTTTAAACAAATACTTTCTGTGGAATAATCTGAATGAGAGATTGACATGTGTGTGTGTGTGTGTGTGTGTAGCTTAATAGTACATCAGCATAATCCTGTCTGGATAGTGACAAGCAAAGGACAAGTCAGAAATATAAACTTGCCAAATGCGTTACAATGATAAACACTTCCAAAAAATGCAAGCATGTATTTTACAACACAGAAAGTAAAATTGCTAAAATTAAGTAAGATAGAGTATGCACAGTGTATTGGCCATATTTCACTTGTGCTTGTGGAGAGTAAATTATGTCAGTGGAATATCTCTTCTTTTTTTTTTTTTTTAGCCCTGGACCCCTCTCATCACATTTAACTTTCTCAAGACCACTACAACAGAGGATTTTACCTGGCCAGTTCATGGATTACTGCTATATCCCAAAAAAACTTACTGCAGAAGTCACATCATGGGTTGTAAATTAGGTATAGTACCCAACAGCTCTGTATAGCTCTGGCCTGATTCCACCCAAAATTTTCATGGCGTACTGGTTTCTACAGATGGGAGTGCAAAATGATCAATACACTGTGTACTGTATATAATTAAAATTAGAGAAAAATTTTAACACATTAACCACTGAGCCAAACAGCTAGGCAGTCCCCTACAGCATATTTGCAGAGATCACCTAGAGCAGCGTTAGACTTAACAGTGCCTGTATCCCTGAGACTTGCTGAGAATACTTGGCTTGCAGAGTTTTTCAGAGGGAGAGCAACAAGTAATAAATGTTATTTTCTTAATTATGTTCTTTTAATAAAGCTAAAATTTGGCACAGCAATTTTCAATAAAATTACATTTTAAAAAATGGTATAAATTTTGTGCTACATGCAGAAATAAAACTGATGCATAAGCAATGTTCACTCTATGAAAGCTAACATTTTATTGGTTAAACTGCCTGCATGAATTTGGAAATGGCTTCAAATCAACCATAGTTTTGTGCAGAATTAACTCATCATTCAGGATACAGACAAAATACTTAGTCTCAAACTATGCGCCCAGGAAACAAGCTATGTAAACTCAGCTATGTTATTGAGGCACTTGGGAGATCAGGGAGGTAAAGTATGACAAGTTATCAAGGCAGCAGGGGTTAATGTGTTAATATGCATACAAGTAACTTGAGTAGTACATTATACACCCACCATATGTTTAACACTCCTGTGTAGGCACCATGAGGACAACTCGGCTGAGCATTGAAAAGTGCGTCAAAGATTTTAAAGTATTTTTCGCCAAGAAATTTTCTACCCAAACCTTCACAACCACCTAGCCATGGAAGTATCTTGTTCAGCTAAAATTAGCAACACCTGGCATTGCCAAGTGGAGGTAATGGACAAGAGTTATTGCCCTTTGTTTATTAAACTAAACATAAGAAATGTCTTTTTATCGCTCTCTACAGTTTCATAATTACATAGGGCAATAACTCTTGTCATTACCTCACTTGGCAATGCCAGAGTGCCTCAGCTAATTTTACTGGCTATTTAAAAAAAGGCATTGTAATTAATTATTATGCAGTGAACTTCTATAATTTTATATATTTCTTATGTCAGCCATAGTGCATCAAAGTAGCATAGAGGTATGCCAAAATTCTCTCCACTCTGCATGTTTCAAATGCGAACTTCACCTTACACAAGTCACTTTCTCAAAAGTACATAATAACTGGTGAATGTCCCCTTAGTAGGGCCGGATTCACGAGGCAGCAGGATAATATTCCTAATTAATGTGATTGCAGAATGTATCAATGAAGAAAATTAAATATATGTATTGATTTCTCAAACAATTCAAATAAATTTAATTTTATAACCATCCCACAAGTAATGGAAGTTGTCCCTAATAAATCAGAAACTCTTACATTATGATTGATTGATTATACCCTTTGACAATTCAGAAAAAAGAATCTAAGATGTTCAAAACGTTCTAGTACATAATAAATTATAAATCTGATATCAGGTCCCAACTTCTACAAAGCTAGAAAAACTTACTTTTAAAATAAGAATTGTAATTATTATAGTATGTATATATATATATATATAGTTTTGGGTAATAATAAAATTTGTTAGCACAATTTTTTTAATGTCCTGGCATATGATTTAACTGTCACACGAGTTAAAGTCATGAAAGGATCTACCTGAGGCAAAACGCAAGTAAAGTGGAAGGGAACTCCATTTAGTTACCTCGTTAAATCCATTGTACTGGTCACAATGTGGACAATCCCAGCAATTTCTGTTGCCATAAGGCACCACTGTGTCCTTGTTACAAAACCAACAGTTAACATGGACTGGAAACTTTGGCCTGTAGAGGGAGAAATGGCACATTATGATTACAGCATTTACACATCATGGAAACAAAATCTGACATGAATTAATACCTTTTTTGTCACACATAAGCACGTCACATGCAAGTACCTTCGCATAAATTCATGGTAATTAGAAATATATATATATATATATATATATATATATATATACACACACTTGTAGTGTATGAATCAATAAATAAAAAATGTAATGATGAAATTTTTAAGGTGGGATGCTACACCCTGTCACTCACTAGGTGGTCGTTTGCTCTTAATGGATACACCCTGCCCTAGGGGTCATGCTACCGGCAAAGTGAGCAACTAAATCACTAAAAAGTATTAACTTCGCCTTCTTTTGTTAGGAAGCAAAACCAACTTCGCCCTGTGTTTTATTCTGATGTACATTGAGTGACAGTAGTTTATGAAGTCTGAGATGGCCCCTCACCCTAACCAGGTAGTTCTGACAGTGTCATGTTGTAGCTCAAGGCAAAATGTATTACATTCAGTGTTGATAACAACCATGCAAACTCATCACATTCACAAGCATGTTTTAAAAGATAACTGACCATTACCCCTCATACCTGAATTCCACAAGTTACCATCTGATGATGAAATCAAACCAACTTCAGTTCAAAATCTAGACATCAATATGTAAAGATTGTGTTTTAAAAATAGAATTGGTGTAAAGCAGTTTCTAATATAAACAAAAACAAAGATTATATAATTGCCATGTTTGCAATATTTTCTTTGTATTTATTTGTCAATATAATTTATAATATAAATACACTTGTCTGAAATGACTTTCAGGACTCTTTCAGGCTTTGTGAGGATTTGTTAGGCTTTGTGTGATTAGTATATACTGTAAAAAAACCACTTTCTTTCGGTAAGTTCAATGAACAATTTATACAGTAATAAACAGTTTACATAAGATTGTGTCATACTTTATTATTATTCGATTTAGTCTTCATCCAATTTTCTGTCAATTAATTCTGCATAAATATTTAAAACTAGTTTTGCAGCTTTGTTAATTTATTCATCAATATAATTAATCATTAAAGTGTTACATTTTTTGCAGTAAAAGGTCCCTCATTGCTGAAATTTTTGAGGAAAAAAAAAAGAAAACTGCAGTTTTTAAATTCATCAGCATTTTTCTTTGTTTTTAATCAGGGTTCATACTGAACTATGAATGATAAATTGAAAGACTTTTCCCAAACTTTCAAAGAGCACAAAAAGAGATTTCCAAGACCTATTTTTGCTAAATTGTGTATACATTTTATCATATATGAGAAAACAATGAATGCCAAATACTACAATATTGTTTACTGATTAAAGTCAAACTGTAATTAATTTCCTAAAATTGCATTATAATGATTTGGAAGATAGGTTAACATTTGTTGTTTTTTTCAGAAATATGTAACATACGTGTCAGATTTAATACAAAATAAATTGTTCTCTTAACAGACACCAGCACTGCTTTAAATGCATTATTATATTTGCTTTTTTTCCCCCTCTTCAATCATTTTGGAAAGAAACGTTATCTTTTCCTCTGCTCTTCTCCTAACAGCATTTGACTCTGACAAGCACAATGAGTCCTTTTAACTCCACCTCTTCTGCTTTCTGTACAGAGGAAGCATGTAGGCTGGCAATGTCAGCTTCAAGACGCAGCTTTCTGGCTTTAAGTTCTTCCACTTCATCCAAGGCTAACTCTCGTTTCTTTCCTTTTTGGTTTTTCTTCTCATCCTTCTCTGCTTTTTTCTTATCTAGATAGGCATTGTACTTGTGTCTTGCAGAGGAGGCATATATCATTTCATTGCTAATGGTGATTCCCAAAGGTCTACCTGCTTTTCTCATTGTGTCAATGATTAGCCTTTGAGCTCTGAGGCTTTCTCTGCTGAGGTTCTCAACAGATACCTGTTTGTTGACAGAAAAGGCTTTATTTTTGTTCAATCATTGGGCTGATTTTGTGTAAAGGGTCACCTTGATTGTACTCATTGTCAGCCAGGTGTAAATTGCTTAGAATAGCTAAAAATCTATCCCATACTCATTTTTTGCTGAAGAATGAGGTTGATATCACATCATCAATATCCCAGTAGGAATCAAGATCAGATGTATGTACCAAACCTATTGCTATAATCAATGCAAAAAAGTTTTAGATGCTCAGGTGTGACAGGCTGCCATTTCTTCATGCGATTCTTCTTCTTCAAATCTGCCCCATGAACTCTCTGATCTGCATAACGATTTGTTTGATCTACTATCAGATGCAATAACTCGTCATAAAAGAAAAGTCTTCAATAGTCCATAGGTTTATTATTCACCATCTCGACATTTAATTTTGAATTACAAGTGAATAGGGGTTGACAGGCACATCATCTTTTCACATCAAGCGAGCATGTACATCCGACTCCAGTTCCACATAAATTCCTGGCTCAAAATTATTCATGGGTATCAATACTTTGCTCCAATAAGGTCATCTTTCTCAAATTCTTCACAAATCATTATTATCATTATTATCAGACGTATTTGTTGCAACAAATTACCATCATATTTAGCATTGGCCATTGTAACTTTTTCCAGGTACCACATGTTTAAGAGCAAGTATTTGTAAAACGTCTTCGTTAAATGCATAGTAAAGTACAGTAGAATGCTTGCTCAGCACCTTTTTAAACCAAAAAAATATAGTTTTACAAGCAGTCATGGCTAGTTGAAGTAATAGGATGTGTACATCGTTGCTTACCTAGAAAGCGACTCAAGTTGCGACAACCACTACGAGACATCAATCAACCACATGACTAGCACTTTAAGGGTTAACAATATAAATATACATTTTTTATTTGATTTCGCATGGCTTTGTGGGATCTAGTCTGACTTAGCAGTATTTAGTAGGAGCTCCCAAATTAGTATCAATGATCTTCAGGGTAACTTCTCCTGATACCATCACCATGGATGAGTTTTCCATGACCCATGGCATAGGGCGAGTTCTCCAAATAACCTTGTGTTATATCGTTATACATAGTACTCTTTATCCTCATTTGACAGTAAGAACCAAAATTAGTTCCAATGTATACCAGCCAAGTGGACACAATTTTTACGGTCTCTCTAAACACTCCGACATTGCATATATTTCCACGAAATCTTGCAAAAACGTACCAAGAAGTGGAAAAAAAGAAAAGAAAACACATACGGACATTGTTATTATCAATGTTTTATAGTATTGGTTGTTGGCCCTATTTCTGATCATCTACAGATATGCACTCTTGTGCATCAAATCTCTTTAATATATATATATATATATATATATATATATATATATATATATATATATATATATATATATATATATATTACACAATTTCCTCATCAAATGGCAATGCACCATACTTCTTTCATTTATTTGAATTGTTTATGCTCCAAGTTAATAATTATCAAAATAAAGGAATGGAGGAATAGTTAAATTGTTATTTAGATAAACAAACAATTTATATACAATAAATTTGCTATTTTGTTTTACTTATTTTACGACGTATTTGTTGTATAATCCCGTATTGCTAATTATTTATAAATGTTGATAAATATTCACGTTACTGTACCGGAAAACTCTTTCGTCAAAACGGGAGTTGTTTCCCTTGGCAACTCCTGACATTGCTTATTTCCCCGTTACTCAAAATATCGCTAAATATTCGCAGTTTTTGTTTGTTTGATTTTTTATTTTTTTTATTTTGTACTGTTGTTAGAATTTAAAACGGGTATTATGGTTTAAGGTGTTATTGGAGAGTCTTGAAGTGTTTAGTGAGACCCCAATTTGTACGCACACCATTTATAGAACCTGGAAAATGCTATCCCCGAGAATGAACCTCAGGCTCTCGTAACGATGCATTGCTTACCCGTCATACATGTACTAATATAATAAATATATATACACGTATGACTGATATTAAGCGACGATACGAGCCCCTTTGGATAAAAACAATAAATCCAAAATAACACGATTTCAAATTAATTAACACCATCCACCCGACAAAAACGTTCTTTCCTTATCTTCAAAAACTGTAACACCTACGAATCTTCTATAAGCATACCTAATCAGCCTCCTGAATACACGGTACAATACCGTTACCAATATAAGTGACACTGAAATGACAGACACTCCAAAGAGTAGACTCATTTGTGATTTTTAAGATGTTTCGCGCTCTGTCAATAAGCACGTGGAAAGGAAATTGACAAGGGGACGGCACTCAGTCGTGACGCCGGTCGGTGTATAAGGTAGTTTGGGTAAGGATAAATCTTATCCATTACCCTTCCTGAAGAAATAAATGGCAATGTCCGACAACAGCAACATGAACAATAACAACAAAGTTCTTTTCGGTACATTTTGCTATATTTTAATAGGATGCTAATAATTTTAATGTTCACTACTAGTACTACTACTACTAAGTAAATAGCAAACATCCTAAGAAACTATCAGATTTTAACTTTTAGCAGCCGCAAACGAAGAATAAGAAATTTTTACAATGAGGAATATATATATATATATATATATATATATATATATATATATATATATATATATATATATATATATATATATATATATATATATATATATATATATATATATATGAAATTGTAGAGGAAATAAAAGTACTGTAAGAAAACAACAAGAATTTTTTTTTCTCTTTTGTGGCTAAGTACGTGTATTGCTATAGCTGTTAAATTAAAGCCTAAATAGATAGATTTCGTGTTGCTATTTTCGTTATCGTTAAGAGGGCTATCTGCATGGTCTCCCGAGACTAAGCCGCCGTTGATGATGGTTGTTAACCTACAGCCTAAAGAAACAGATTTCGTGTTGCCTGTTTATTGGTGTTATGACAACTAACGCCTAAATATATACATAGTTCATGTAGCTTTTTTAAAATTCAAAATAAATAGATTTAATGTTACTATTTTTCACTGTCTTTATGACTATTAAACTAAAACCTAAGTATATATACATGTATTTCAGCATCGTTTATCACTCAGCACTTACTACACGCTCATTTAAAACACGAATTCGGATATAACACAGTCGCGGTTGGCTCCTGATTTTTTTTAATCATTTTTCTTGCACACGAAATAAATTCGTTCTTTAAAGTACGAAAAAAGGGTAAAATGTTGACTACCATTTGGAGAAGAGATCGTGCATGAATAATACAAGACGATCGTGGCGTAGTTGTGAAATTTTATATACATGTATTTTACTCGCACACAAAAAGAAATAGTTTTTCTTCCTAAAAGAATGAAAAATAAGCGTAAAACATTTATTGTAGGATCGCACTGGGCAACTGTCCAACGTGCGGTCAGCGGGCTAATTTTAAATAGCACAACAGAGCCCGATGAAGTAATATTAAAAAAAGCCCATGGCCACTTTCATAACATCTCTCCTTAACCAGATAAACAAATGTAAATAATTTTGTCTAGTCATTGCTTTCAAGTTTTATGCTGCGGCTATCGGCTGCAAGAAACAAAATTCAGTGGACCATGATGTCCAAAAGGTTGTACTGCACTGGCTTAGGGCTTTGCCAATTTCACAAACTGCGATTTTATTTTCATTTGTGGCTGCACAATATATCATGTGGCGAATTATTTTTGGCGACATTGTTGGCTGTTTGAACTTGTATATAAAACCCTTGGTTTTCGAGTGGATAAATTCAGAGGTCTCATGCAAGGAAACCGCAAACTTGATACAAAATGCACTGAAATTTATATATTGTTACATAAATATTTTCTTTGTCCATATTGACAAACCATCTTAACAGTGCATTGATGTATCATAATCCGCTTATGTTGACGTCAAATATGAGTACATTGTGTTCTGAGATATCCACCTACCTTTTTTATTGTTGACATTTCTGGCAGCAGAGATCAGCCGGACGAGGCAATGTCTCGTCATTTACATTTCGTCGGATTTTCGGCCTGTTGTTAGTAGCTAATACATTTACATAGATGTGTGTGTGTGTGTGTGTGTGTGTGTGTGTGTGTGTGTGTGTGTGTGTGTGTGTGTACCTTAAGTAAAACCCCTCTTCTTTCTATCCAGAATTAAATCCTTCAGAACACCCACATTTTCTATACGAATACTTGTCATCAGACTAGACCATCTACGTCTCTATCGTCCGATGACCCATTATTAAAGTTCTGACGCATTCCCCCCATCTTACTTGTTGGAATATTTAATAGCCAGGAGGAGATGTAACTACAATCAACCAAACGAATCCCAAATTCTTTTTAAAACAAATGTGCCCAGATAAACAAAGTTTGCTGAAATTTCAAAGCAAATATTACATTTGAAGAACCGACTGTTATGAAAACGTACGAAGCTAATGGAGAAGAAAACAAATCAATTCCAATCATGCAATGCAATAATTTGATGTTGCTGTCCCAAAAGAATTGGGCATTTGTTTGCTTCTCCAAAGCTGGCCTTTAGCAATGACTTCAATAATGCGTGTACCTTTCATCAAAGAACAATCTTCAAAATAAACAAAGTAAGTCAGTACCACACTTAAATAAAAGTAATGGAATCTGATGGATATTTTTATTTCTCAACACTTTTACTGTGCCGTGAAAGTTTCCTTATAGACAGGGGCAATGTTCGTGCTTACGAACGCTACCAACGGCGGATTAAAATGGAAACTAACTTTTACCGACTTTAAAGTAAATGTGCTTCATGATCGTGTTATGTTTAACCACTTAATTCAGACCTATATGACCTGTCACAAAATTATTATATATTTTCAGCGCCGGCGCAAGGCATATTGGCGCACTAGGCGAGATCAGATATCTGGCGTCCCCCCCCCCCCCCTTCTCACTCACGCCCTCCCCCACCCGCTCATTATGAAATAAAACCAAATTTGCAATTTTTTTCTCATCCCCGCAAAATGTTGGGGTACATGCATCATTTCTTCAGTTAAATGACCTGGTTGCTTATACCATGGTTCGGTCTATAACACGGTCGAGATCTATGGCTCCCAACTTCCGTGTTATAGCAGGGTCACGCTGTACCAATCTACCATAAAGTAGTGTCGTAATAGAGGTTTTGAGATTGATCGGCCCATTCTGGTTTCCGATCTCTGAATCCTTTCTATATACAATCTAGCCCGTCCCTACTGAGGACGTTTACACACACAAACATCTGTTCTCATAACTCGCATTATCCTTGTAGTGAAGTGTTCACGAGAACCCTCTGTTAGATCAATACATTCATGCGAGCTTTCAGGCAGATCGATATACATAGACAAGCATTTACTCACCTTTTACGGAATGTAAATCAGTTACAAATCAACCGTCATTGACAGACTGTTGGGAGAGGGGCGGTTATTATTTTTAACCAACACAACCTTCAATTCCGACATAGTAATATTGCTTGAGTAATAAGGACAGTGAGTAATTTGTGTGGTTGTTTACATCTACGGCTTCCCTTTGGTCTCAAACGCAAACACGATGACAATATTATGACCCATCTGACGACAATCAGGTTAGAAATCGTAGACTGATGAATTGTGCATTTCTTAAATCAGTTATGCATGTTGCTTTTCAAATCCTAGCGGAGTACAGAAAACGGGTGGGTAAGCAAATACTATAAGTGTTTTATCTTTGTTAACCACCGAATATAGTTTAATGACTAAATTGAAACTGATTTGTGCCAGGCCGAGGAGTTCTGAACAGACACGTATTCGTTAGGTAATCGTAGTGAAATTATTTTCTCAGCTCCAAACAAGCTTAAGAAACCGGATGCTATTCATACAGACTTAGATCACAATTGGAAAAACTCATGGCGAAGTTCCTGACATATATTAACAATCATGTGTTGACGTGTCTCCAGAAACCATAAAAAGACAGCAAACATGATTATGTGGTCAAAAAAAATGTTACCACAGGCATCCATAAAATTCATGTTGAAAACTCAACTTTACCAACAGCGACACGATCACCTCGCCAAATTGCATAGGTTGCAGGTCTTTACGAGTTAACACGATTTTGTGTTTGGTCACGAAGATAACCTTGCTGACATACCTGAAGAACCTGAATATGAGAAAGACTGCATAAGAACACTATAATTAGCTTCCATTAAGCCAAGCTGATGACACAGTAGATTTTGTAATTAACATTAGGACATTATAAGTTACATAGCTGAAGGATTGACGGTATTCTTACGGTCTACTGCTGGTACAATCATGTACAAATGATCCCACAGAAACCATCTAACGCTCAAATTTAGTAGTAATTGTCGTTCTTTTCGGATGCACCCGGGTCAATGATTTGCATGCCAACCAGGTTTTTAAACAGAACTCTATGTTTGGGGAGTTGGGGATTTACATACACTGAGAGGTCAGAAACTGTGAAATCTTTTCTCTTTCGTGATGGCATGTTGAATGTCATTTATTGTATAACTCAATTACGTTTTCATATTGTACGTGTCTCCGCATTAAAGTACGTAACAAAAAATGCAGTTTGGTTTGTAACACGTAATGCTCGAGTCAGAATGGTTGAAGCTTGCATCTGATGTGAGGAAAATAACCCTTCCAGGTCCACCTGGAAAAGCAGTGAATGCTCAGCATCTAAAAATGGTTGTTTGTGATATCACTAATGCATTAACAAAGTTACCAGGGGAACCATGGAGTAAAACCATATTGGCCAAAGTATGGAAAACAAATACCGCGAGACTGGGACAAAACAAGTGATAACACACCAAATCCCGAAGAAAGACCAATAAATCGTGCTGATGCTGAATGTTTCCGTCATGTCGCGTACAAACAATCAAATTATACAAGTGAGTCTCTACGCGACATAGTGTATCTCATGTGTGGCTTAAATACAATAAATCATACAGTGAAATAAATAATTGCCGGTTTTATCATCAATGGAGTTTTAAAAACCAAGATTGTGGTCATAGCTCACTCATTGAAGGGAAAGCATGTTCATATCAGCAAAATGGACGAAAAACTGACCATGATATGTGTCACGTTGAAGAATTAAACCAGATTTCAACATGTGTTTGTTAGACCTTGAGGCTATAATTTCGCGCCGTCAAAATGTATGAAGATGTCCATCCAGTTAATTGATATAGCCATAAACTAGTGACTTTCGATTTTTTTTTTTTTTGCTAAAGCCAGTTACGCAAAGTTGTTCACAGGTAAGTGGGAGAATTCTTGTTCGGAACAAGGGAGTATCAAAGAGGGTCGTATCCATCATTAACCATCATCGTTGGGAGAGGGGCTGTGTCTGATCATTATATGACCCAGAATCCAGTCGGATTTGAGCAAGGCGTGGCCAAACATTAGAATCGCAAATTTAAATATATTATCTTGAGAACTAAATGTAGTAGGGCTACAACCATTTTGTGCTAAGTAAGGAGATAAGCTACTCTTATGCCATTCGATATTCGCGGGAAAAGTGTTATCCCGGGAATAACCAGGAGCTTTAGTATAGAAGTTTTAAGGGACCAGAGGGAATTACCCAGTGCAGTGGTCCTAGTCTCTGGGAGACAAAAGATAAAAACGAACTGAGGGAAGGAAGAACGGAGGGAGAAGTTCGAAGGAAGAATGGAGGGAGACTAAGGAAAATCGAAATAAGAATCATACAGATGAGTAGGAACTCAGGACAGGAAGAAAATTTCCCACACTAATTCAATGGATGAAATAGGCCGTCACTTGGTCGGGTGATAGGGGTTTAGTTGAATTTTATTTGAGAGATAACTGTTATTGAATTATATCAAATTGTTATTTGAATTTGACATTTTGTGTATTCATTAATTTAACTGTAGCTGACTGGGGGCTCAGAGCTTTGCATCTCTCTATCACTACTTCAATTTCTGACAAAAAAGAGCCAGGGTGGATCTTCTGTATTAATTTAAAAAGATTGGAAGCACCCCACCCCAAACTAAATGAGGCCAAACCATTACAATATGCTTAAATATCCCGGGGCATTACCTGAAACGTGAAACAGACGTTGCAAAAGTAACAAATGTTATTATCGTGATCGCGTTTTGGCCAAACAAACTTTGTCCAGGTTTACCACCTGCACGAATGAAACTTTCATGTGGGCGGTTGATGTTCATCAGACTGATTTTTTGCATCTCCCACATTATCAGGTAAGTGGATACACAACCAAATAGGCTCTATCCGTTATAGATGTTCCAAGAACAAGACATGGATGTTCAGGCGCTGTCGCCCGAACATCTATGTTGTAACGTTGTTATCAAAATAGCTTGTGCTGCTTCGTAGTGGACATATCAACATATATTGCGATCACTAAATTGCTGTGCGACTAAACTGGACACTTCCAGAACGATTATTTGTGCATCAGGAAGTTAAAGAACTATTGATTCATGATCGCACTCGCGAGTGTGTGACACGACTTTGAACTATCATAGCAACGTTAAACAATGAAATCACGAATAACGGGTTACGACCCGTTATAGATTCGGTAAAACATTCCAACCACCCGCTTTAAACTAACTCCGAACATATTTCTTATTGTATGTGTATACAATAGGGGAGTTAGAATGAGGACAATATCGAGCTACTGACCAGGTATGGCCCGTCGATGAATGTACGGTCTCGGACTAAACTTAAATTCAGGGATTATAAACGTGCTACTATCTGGAGCCAGTCGAACCATGGGAAGCAGAGCTTAGCTGACTTTCTCAGTCAAAAGCAAGCGTTTCGTGGTAGATCATATACTAGTTGTTCTCGCGAATACGGAACTACCACCAGGATATTAAGTTGGGATTTTCGTTACGCGTTAAGTGCTGATTCAATCAAGGGAAAACCATCGCTTTGTATTCAGCAGAGTCAAATTTACCTTGGTGAAACGTTACATACTCACACAATGATTCTTTGACTGAATAATATTTTTGCGAGTGCAGTTACCGCTGCTTGCATAACCACTCCATTTACGTTATGCGGTAGATTCGTATGCACAACCACGTGCAGCAGTCATTTTACCTTCTAGATACTTTTACCGATGATACTACCACCGGGGATCCCAGTTCTACACTGCTCGATTCAACGTTGGGTCTAGACCAACGCATTCCACAATGGGCTTGACCGTGCATTCATCTTGGAATTTCTTGATGGCGAACAGTAGATGATCTTTCAGAGTCGTTTACCAGCCACGCGTAGCGCAGGTCCACATTGGTTATATGCATCACTAACGCGTCCTTATCCGTGCACAGCATCTGGACATTTTGGACATTTTTGCCATGCATAGGCATTATTTAATCGTAGTAAAACTCGTATATAGGAAGCATTGGCAAGTCGACAACTGACGTACCAACGTTGATAGGTTTTTTGAAGCTATCGAGTCGACTGATTGTTTCTACTATGGATAGCAAGGAAATATTTTGCAAGACTCGAACGGCGGTTCTGAGTGGCATGTTGATTTTGTTGTTGTTATCGGAGACAGTATCCACACAGATTCTTTTTTGAAAGTTCTCTAAGGTTTCTCGTTGACATCAGTATTCATGAATGTAAAAACAAAGTCTTCTCAAACTCGTCAGTTGCGACCGTTCACAGGTCCTAATTAACTAGAATGTATTCAACCATCCATTCACCTTGGCTATACCCATGTGCCTGATGAATCCGTGACACAGTGCTAGCCGAATATACAACTATAATTTGTACAAGAGGACCATATAATTAAGTTTCTTGAGCAGATTTTGTACAAGATTGACGCATCCTGTAAACTTGTGTTCGGAGTCGTCCAGGAGTTCACACTGGTACGGGAACATTTGCTCGAGAGGTACCGACAGCTCTTCTATAGACAGACAGCAGGTGTTATGCATATCGTCTGGATAGTCAAGATCAACTTAAAAGATTTTTCTGGTATATTGTTGTACTTATGTGCGTATTTGTGTATGTCGTCGTGCTCTCGAAAAATCAAATTAAACTCACCCTCATCCACCGGTTGCATCACTGCCGATTCATACAGGTTATTGGAACACATGTATAATATATGACTGGCCGGCTCGTATCCATTTACATGTGGGTTGTTCGAGCGAGCACATCGGTGACTTGACATCGATATAACGTTACGGATATCAGGTTAAATACTCAAATATTATTTGATATAAATGAACATTTCCAACTCGCTCTTTATTTTTGATAACAAGTCTCCCGATGACATTCCTGCTCGGGATAGAACTTGTACATGCGCATTGCTGTATCGTAAAGCGTCGCAGAGACATTTGTGATCAGTGCTGAGATCAGTGATGTGACAGTGATCGAGATCGTTTTCAAAGTTGGGCGGCGAAGATGTCTCGCTGAAATACCCTGGACATATCCAGCGATATGTGGTTATGGAAAGATCGTTGATACCATTATCAGTTAGTATAACTAATGTCGGCGGGAGAGGAGAGGTTTGGTCAGTTCCGTTTTCCTATAACTTTGAGCGATTTATAAAAAACTCATCAGAATCCTGAAAATGGTAGAACATTGGTTGTCACCGTTTGTCATGTTTTTTCCCCACTGCTCTGGTGTTGGAATATAACTCGACCAAAATAAAATGTAAACGGGTATAGATGAATGTCAGTGTCTTGGTACATGGAAACCATCCAGCCTGAAACATCACTAAAATATTTTTGAAACGTTTTTAAGAATAACCTTAGTCGATTTCATCACTGATGTTCTCTTTGTTGTTATGTTTGAATGACCAGGTATGGTAAATTCCACCTTGAAAAAAACAATATTCAATGTAAATCTGGACGGCATTGCCGTTTTATCTACCTGCTACAATGTTGACATAGTCGACGCAGGTATATTTAATAGAAGCTTTAAAGCAATTTGTACACGTGTCAGATGGTTGCTTGTTGGTCACAAGAGAGGGTGTGTAATTTGAACTCTGGAATTTAATTATTGGCCTTCCAGAAACAACAGCAACTTAGGTAACAGTACGCAAGATGCTATTACGTTATGGTTCATCAAAGACCAAGCGTGGAATATCATTGTGATTAAAATTAAATCTCCACTGTCCTACTTGAAGATTTAATAGCGACCGTCGATGGTTCATGTTGTTGTGACCAATGGTGTTACCGTAATTGCTAATTTTATTAGCCAATCAAGTGAAGTCCATAACCTTCGCGTTTAGGTGATTGAGCAGTATGTTTAAAGAGCATCAGTACTCGCCTAACGATTTGATTCATTTTAAAAGTTCTGAAAACTGCATTTATATTGGCTAATTCAAAAGCCACCAAAACATGACACCAAGCGGTCGGTGTCAGATCTTCACGTAAGACAGTGGAAATCTGATTTTAATCAGGATGCCTGAAATGTCAGCTCGCATGGCACATGGAGGAAACTTAATATGTAACTGCTGATGTTTCAGGAGGCTGTCTCATGGTTTGACGTCCCTATTATTATTATTATTATTAGTATTAGTATTATTATTATTATTATTCCCGTATTTATTTTTCCTTGCAAAAAGGATTTAAATAAATTTCTTTATTAATATAATTCGTTGTAAAGACACTAATGGAAGATGAAAAACAACTTTCTTACTTATCTTCTATTTACGACGTATACGACAATTCAGCCATGTATACGTCGAACTAAAAAATACAGTTTCGGATCTAAGGTAAGTTTGCAATTTCTCGAGAAAGAGCGCAACAACTGCCGATTCCGAATTGTCGCATTATTACAAGTTGGAGCCCAACATCCATTGGGAAACCAATATAGAAGCACGGGGATTTACATCAAATGTGTTTGAAAAATATAATTGTAAGTTATCGCGGTTTTTGGTTGGCTGAATGTCACTGTTTGCAAGATAGTATAATTTAAAATATTGTATGACAAATAATACATTGGTTTAAAGTCCTTAAAAATCAAATCACATTGTACACAGATTTGACAAAGATGACGGGGGCGCGTATTACAATTTACCTATAATTAGTATACGCACTATGTATGACCTAGTAGTAGTACGCGTGTTATTTATAAATAAATCGGGGATACTAGAAACACCGAATACACTTTTAAAAAAACGAAATATACACCGAAATACGCACGTATTTACATGTTATCTCTGTATATACGGTTTCCACACACATTATTATTGTTTTTGTTTGAATATTAATATAAAATATGATTTATGTGATTTTGATACGAATTATTTACATTTTTCTATGGGCAGCCGTCGCCTCCAAAATTACATTATTCAAATGATCTAGTATGACATCAAATGATTTAACCTAGCAAATGAAATGATCAATCCAGATTCCAAATGATGGGGTGTCACATGAAATGATCTAACGAACAAAATCGAATGATGATTTTAAATTTCAAATGACGTGGTATTAAATGAAATGATTAAGTGTGAAATGAAATGATTTAACCTAACAAACGGAATGATCAATTCAGATTCCAAATGATGTTGTGTGATATGAAATGATGTAGCATGAACTAAAATGATTGAACCCCAAAAATGAAATAATGAATTAAGATTTCAAATGATGTGGCGTTAAATAAAATTATCTGGTATTAAATAAAAAGATTTAAAGAACAAAACGGAATGATGATATATGCTTGCAAATGACGTGCTATTAGATAAAATGATATAGTCTAACATGAAATGATTTAACTCAACAAATGAAATCATGAATTTAAATTCCAAATCATCTGGTATTAAATAAAATGATTTAAAGAACAAAACGGATTAATGAAATCTGGTTCCAATCAATATATTATTAAATGAAAGTACGTAGTATGAAATAAAATGATTTAACTCAACAAATGAAATGATGAATTCAGATTCCAAATGATGTGATATTAAATTAAATGATTTAAATAACAAAACGGATTGATGAATTCTACTTCCAAATGACGTAGTATTAAATGAAATTATGTAGTCTTGAATTAAATGATTTAACCTAAAAAAAAAATGGTGTATTCAGATTCCAAATGGTCTGGCATTAGTTGAAATGGTCTGAAGAGCAGAATGGAATGATCAGCTCATATTCCAAATGATGTGGTATTAAATGAAACGTATTGAAAGTAAACCATCTGATCAAAATACGAATCAGCTAGCGTAAATCCAAACAATCACAGGGGGCGCTGTTATCTATGACGTATGATGTCAGCACCCCGAAAACAGAATCGACGCTCGTATTTACAGCATTCGGCTGAGATTTTTGCATACGACAGTTGGAGAGCAAAGCAAAGGCAAGTGTTTCTTTTCGTATTTTATAAACAAGAGCCACGTTTTCCAATCAGCATAAAGTGATTTTATCCACATTAATGAATGTGCGTGTATTTTTTTCTTTCTTCAAGTTCTGCCCTGTACTGCGCGAGTTTCTTGGCTTCAACAAAGCGAGATCTATCAACTAAAGAGATTAAATCTTGATTTTTTTTATCAATATTAATTAACATGTTTAATGACCTTACACACTAAGCCAAAAATGTGTGTTCCCGTCACTTTTGGTATATTTTACATTACCGTCCCCACGTGCATACTCGTTATTTGTCCAAGGTTTATTTATTTATTTATTTTTTTAATTTTTTTATTTATTGTCATGGTAGCTTATAATTTTTCAGTACTGACTAATTTTAAGATAAACCAATAAAAGCGTTGTCTCCAAAATTGTATAATCCTGTCAGTTTTACAGGTTTCCAGATATCAAGAAACTCTGTGTACATGATGTATAGGATGCTTTATTTCTTATATATTGGTCACTATAAAGGCGGATTTACTTTAGGTATGACATTGTTTTTTTTGTGGCTATAATTTAAATGTATTACCAGTAAACGGTAATATATGGCTATATGTATATTAGAAGTAACACTGAAGAAACTATGACCATTAAAATATTAAAATATTAAATTGAAATAAATAATTTAAAATATAAAAAAAATTAAAATAAAGTTTTTGAAATGATATGAACATGGAAGTTTCTAAAAGTTTATGATTAAAATTTACACGAACCTTGTGCATGCAACATTCGTGCAACAATGTTTATCAATTTGCATACTAATTAAATAGTTATTCTTTTTTAGTTTCTATTTCTGTACACATTTCATCATTTTTTCATAAGCCAAATAGACCAAACAAATCAACATGGACGTGTATCAACAATTAGCATCTCTTGATATTTTAAGTTTGGGTCTATATGAAGTGTTACAACTTTATGGTGTTAAACTAAGTAAGAGAAACAAGCAAAACCGTAGAGTTTAAGAAAATCTAACTTTGTGCATCATTATCAGATTTATTATGTCAAGTAATTTCTTCTTCTTCTCCTTCTTCTTCTTCTTCTTCTTCTTCTTCTTCTTCTTCTTCTTCTTCTTCTTCTTCTTCTTCTTCTTCTTATTGCTGTTGTTGTTGAACATGATATTTGTGCTCCTGGTGTCTTTAATTTATTCTCTTGATATTGTTTTATTGTGGTGCTGTACACACCTACAAGCACTTCTCCGCATTTTCTGACATGACTGGAGGCGCCACCAGTTATTGGTCTAAGTGATGGTGATTGTAATGTTTTGTTATTGAAGAATAATTCCAGTAGCAATCTATAACTTTTTTCATAGATTTTATTCAATAAAATTTGTATGTATGTCAGCAGTATCACATGCGCAGGCGCGCACTGAGAAAATACATCATGAAAAGGAGAGCGATATATGCATTCCAATCAATATGTATGTACAGCAAGTATGATTTAGAACGCGATGAGAATAATGATAGTGTATGGCATGAAATTAATATTACGTATAAATATGAGTGACAACATCATACGTAGTAATTTTTCTGAAAGAAATGTGTTCACAGTATAAAGACTTAGTTTCTAATGATTCGACGCCAAACTATATAAGCATTATGTTCGGTAAAAGGACAAATAATGTCAATACAGTTTCTGGTCCATCGATACTACGTTCTATAACAAATTATAACTTTCTTCTTTCTAAGCCCGAAATGGAATTGTAAAAAAATAGTTTGGGTCCAGTCATTTGGAACTTGCTACCTAAAGATGTTAAAGAAGAACCATCAGAGCATTCCTTTCATCACAGGCGTTTGCAATGGCTAGAATCTAAATAATGTATATAACCGGTTATGGTCAGCTTTCCCATGTGTGTGTGTGTGTGTGTGTGTGTGTGTGTGTGTGTGTGTCCGTGCGTGCATGCATGTTTTGAATGAAAAGCTTTAAATCATGCATGTGGTGTACACAATGCTTTCTGTGCTATATCAACACTTAATTGTTCCTGTGTATATAATCATTTATTATTACAAAATGGAAAGAGAAATTAACATTGAATCAAAGGTGGAAAACAAAGAGAAACGCGTGAAATTAATATCTAAAACTCAGGCGTGGATATGAGTTACGCAATCAGTGAAGTATGCATTAATAATAATAATAATAATAATAATAATAATAATAATAATAATAATAATAATAATAATTTATCTTTAATCAGGATAACACATTTGGTCATGGCTGACCCATCTGCCGTGTGGTCCTCAGTTTTGTAACCGGCTAGATTACAATGTTTTCATAAAAATATTTTTTTAAAAATAAGAAATAAAAATACACAAAATAAAAATATAAGATCATGCACATAACCAGGTATCTTCGCACACTCATTCTGACTATGTGTGACTATACTGTGAAACATATATATATATATATATATATATATATATATATATATATATATATATATATATATATATATATATATATATATATATGTCGAATAAGATCTGGATATATCAATGATGGATATCATTATAAAGTTTTCTATTTAGAGTTTTTAGTATGTCATTCCAGCTGGTCTAGAAAGAATTTCTGTAATGATATTTTAAAAGAAGCAAGGGAAGTTGAATTACGTATCCTCGTTGATAAAGAATTCCATGCAGTAGGTGCTGATTCAAAAATGAGCTTTTGTAAAGATTGGTTTTCGACCGAGGAACCTGGAGATCGTTGTTATTCGTCGATCGGAGATTACGCTCAGTATTCGATGATCTTAGTTCAATTATGTATGAGATATAATCTGGAGAAAGACCGTTAAAAGACTTGTATGTCATCATTCCTTTAAAATAAAGACTACGTTTTTGTATAGGTAGTCATTTCATACGTGAAAACAAAACATTTGAGGGAGTCATAACAGAAAGTTTCAGTATTATTTGGTCTGCCCTTTTTTGGAGTCTATCAATTCTGGACAGATTATAAGTTGATGTGTTTCCCCATATGGTACAGCCGTAATCTATAAGTGGTAGTATAAAATTCGAAAAATAAATTTCAAGTAATTGTGGCGATAGAAATTTCGAAAGCAATTTTAACAGTTATTCTTTTGACTACCATTGCACATAGGTTATCGATATGCGCATTCCAGCTGAGGTGTTGATCAACGTAGACACCAAGAAGTTTCTGATTTTTGACAATAGATACGTCTAAGCCATTTTGAGCTAGAATTAAATCCATGTTAGTAGATAGACGCTGCCTTTTTCCAATTGTCATACATTTCATTTTAGAGATGTTAATATGCATTTTGTTTTGATGACACCAAACTGATATATTGTTTAAGATTATTTTTAATGGAGTCTAGAGATTTACCAGATAAATGCAATGTATAATCATTGAATGAACGATGGGATATAGAATATGAGGGCGATTATTAACTGGGAAGGTAAGGTACAGTGTGTAAGAGGTAGAGTATGTGGTGGGGAATTATGATTTTGTTTAGGCTGCTATCAAATACTAGTTCGAAGTTATATATGAAACAAAATATTTCAGTGAGCAACATTTATCAACGAAGGGTTAACCAGACTCAGTCGGTAAAAGACGGATTTTATTCTGCATACTAACCTGGATGGTACAAAGGATAACAGTGCCTTACTGGATATTTGCTTCCTTATGATCATATGAACTAATACGTTTAATCTATATGGCGTGTTTTGTATTAAACGCATACTAATTATTTATTAATTACAAGACACCAGTAAAGCTGCGGATACATGATTGTCCTCAAACTATTTTTCTCATTGATCTTAAACCCTGTGAGGGCATAACATCAACCAGCTGTTGATATAAATCAGTTATAGACCAGTGTAGCTGTCTCATTAATTTCTTTGTCAAGAACAGTTGAGTGATATTTAAAGCTAATTATAATTAGGCTAACACTGCATCTCAAATACTGCGTATGTTAACATTTAAAATGACACGTGACCTGGTTCTGTGTCTCATGTGGGTTTCACAGTCTTCACAAACGTGTGAAATATCACGTTTGCTTGATAGATGCTGATTTGCTTTCATCAAGTCAAGCATCGGGTGTTTTGTTTTAAAAAATCACTCGGACAAGCTTTGATACTGTGGTAGGCATGAGCATTAAATGTCTACAGTTATCCGATTTCTTCAGTTTCTTAAAATCTTGCCATTTTCTGCTGCAAGTTTTCTGGTGCCGGTGGCAAAGTAGCTAGTAATTTTCTTCCGATCAGTAGTAATTCAGCAGGGCAGTATCCATTCAATAATGATGTTGCACGATAAAAATGTCAAGATAGTTTTGTAAGGATCGTCTGTCTTTTTCATTATTCTTGTAATTATTTGTATATGTGTTGTATACATACATACATACATACATACATACATACATACATACATACATACATACATACATACATACATACATACATACATACATACATACATACATACATACATACATACATACATACATACATATTTGTTTACAAGTGTTAGGATTGATTTTTTAGTAAAATTAATAAGATTACTATTTTCTTTAAATTGTATTATTAAAGCAATGTTTTATTCATTTATAGCAAAACGTTGGCAACGTACATCATTAGCTATACGAATGTACATTATTGTGTGGAAATAGGTTATGAAGCAAAAATCAGTCAGCCCCTAAGTCTTATCAGTAAAACATAGAACAAACTTCCGTGCTGACGTAAATACAGAATGGTTCTTAACTAATGATGGACAGTCGTTTCTACAAAATGGTTCTTATCTAAAGATTGACAGACATTACAGCTGGCTTAACATATTAAACATGTTCCTGGTTTAGAATATTAAGGAATTATCATATTTGGATCTAACTAGTGCCAAACGAATATAGATAAACTACAAATCTGAGTTGTACCTTATGTCAGATGACGTCAAATTAAGCCGATTTTGACCGGGAGAAACTAACCCTTACCTGAAACGAGCGGAAATATTTTCTCGTCGATGCCTTAAGACCTGACACAAGATGTGTATAAATAGACCGCGCATTAAAGGGCCAGGTCAGTTCCTATCGACGTGGAAATAGATCTTCGCCTTATCATTTCAGGTAAAACAATTGTATATGTCGTAACTTCTTTAGGAATAAGTATTTTTAATGTTGAGATTTTAATAGTAAAATTGTTATGTTAGCAACATTGTTCATTTAATACTTTTATTTATAATATATTGTAACGGAATGTTTAAATGTTCTAAAGGATTCATATTTAATTATATTTATGTAATTTTTATTGTAAGGTTGAGATTGCTACCAACTTCATGTTTTGATTTAATGATTGAAATAAAGTATTCCTTAAGTAAGAAAGAATATTATCCAGCAATATATTCTAATAAATATTCTATTTTAAAATTAGTAAAATGCATTTCTTTAAATTAATTGTTACATTAACTATAGTAATTACATCTTACACTTTTGGCTATCTTGAAATTGATTGAGACTTAACTATTTGTATAGTATTCTAAAATGCAGAAGTTATACGAATAAATGAAGTTGGAAAGCTTAAAAAAGGAAAATATAATATGTATTGCATGAATTTTTATTATAAAGTTTTTAGATGTGTTTCTAGAATGTAGTCAATATATTTGTGTTGTTTAATTAAATAAAAGTCAGTTCCTATCGACGAGGAAATAGATCTTCGACTTATCATTTCAGATGTAGCTGGTTTATCATCGTGGCGGCACGCGTTTAAGAGAGCCTTCTCTCTGTCTCTCTCTCTCTCTCTCTCTCTCTCTCTCTCTCTCTCTCTCTCTCTCTCTCTCAAAGATGTAGCCGTATCTACACCGTTATGAGTGACTCTTTCTTTTGAGAGAGTTATTTCATAAACGTTATGGAGAAGATTCTTTGAAAAAAATGACATTAGTGGACTAACATCTTCATAAAGTTTTCCGTACCAGCAAGAGTCTCATACGATTCCGTACCTGATTCCCTAGACATTCCATCATCATGTGACATCCTTTATCTAGGAACTCATCCTTTCTCTTCTTACTATCTTCCTGAGTTCCCATCATGTGTTTATGAGATTGATCTATAGAACATTCCAGCCAAACATCTCATAAAACAAGGAACAATTTGTCATAATTTAATAAATAAGAAAAATATAAATTAACTGGGCTAGGAATTAAACAATTATTACTAAGTGAAGAATAATATTCACGACTTTTGTATGTATGCGATTTACTGTATGCAGTTGACCAACAATCTTTCTTATGCAGTTTAAATCCTTCGTGTCCACGTCGAATTGTGCAAAATTTCAGCATCAAGACCCCACTAACATGTTTTATAGGAATAATCTTAGTTAAACAAACCAAAAGTCGCTGAGGCCTTTACTCTCTTCATTGTATCAGACAACTTATCCGCATCTTTCCATTAATCCTTAGATTTAGACAGCATTTACACAAGATAGTTCATATGTACCTTTGTGTAACTGTCTTCAGGAGCATTATTCATGATGAAAGCATTTATATACTGGTTTCCTCAATCGTCGAAAGTCGATGCCATTATGTTCACTACAGTAACTCAAGAGTTTTACCTACAGATTAACCACTTCCAAGACCTCACGTTTCTAGCCATGAGCACTCCATTTCTGACACTTTGTCAACACTGTTCTACGTATTTACTATCCGAGTTGAGAGATATGACGCTAAAGACACACACACACACACATATACACACATCATACATACACACACATACTCACACATACATACATACATACATGCATGCATGCATGCATGCATGCATGCATGCATACATACATACATACATACATACATACATACATACATACATACATACATACATACATACATACATACATACATACATACATACATACATACATACATACATACATACATACATACATACATACATACATACATATATACATACATACACGACTCTGTGGTTTTAAATATGTAATAGTGTGAGAAGCAACAGACTGTGAAGAATTCAACAAAGATTTTATTTCCCTAGATTACAAAGTGAAAATAAAAAGAAAGATGTTATCAAGTACTGGTCAAAATAATAATAGAGACTAATTCTTCTAAGATTTTAAATCACAAATTAATTTTCCAGTGACAATATTATATAGTCCACTACTTGACCTCCGGTCACAATTAGCATTGTGTCATACAAACCCTTACAAAAGGCTCCTAATGTTTACAAAATCAAATCTTAGTTGTAATTATTTATAATCATATTATATTTATTTCTAAAATTAGAATACAAACTGTAGTAAACAACAGGAAAACCTTGCAATTTATGTGGAGTTTCCAAAAACCCAGACCCAGACCCAAATAAACCCACTTCTATTGATATGGATTTTAATATCAACTCCATACACAAAGATAATATTTTAGCCATATATTACTTATTCACAGTCTTTAAAAAAAATCAGTAATTAAAGTCGAATATAAAATGAACTTGAATTTTTACAGGGTTAAGTCCAACATACAATATTACATTACAATTGTATAAAGTGAAATACATTTTTAAAAACAAAACTAACAAGCAAACAATGCAAATTTAAACATACAAACATTCATACACTCAAACACACACACACACGAACGCACGCACGTGCGCGTGTATTCCTCATTGTGACAACCAATTCATTGATATTACAGAACAGAAAACGATTCATACAAGCAGCTTGCACGCAAGTACTGTTTATGGCGTTCCATAATTATTACCAATTTAGACACGAGTACAAACCTTGATGATGACATATATGTCTTGAGGAGGGTCGCAGACCAGATTTCCTCCACCTCATCATCACTTACATCCTCTGCATCTGGTTCATCATCTTCATCGGTATCGGAGGAACACAGGCGCTTGTTTAGTAGAACAATGGTATAAACTTGTTAACAAACTTCTCCTTTTTGCACTTTTTAATTCTATGAACTACATCATTGTCATCACGGTGTTTCGTCTTTCTTTCTGTCATCCTTAGCTGTTGATGCCACGAAGATTTTAAAATTGAATTTTAACTTAATTTTTTGCAACTGTCCCATTTTATCAATTTAATTAAGTTTTGTAGATTCAACAGCGACTAAACTGAATTAAATGCTATGCGAAAAACAATTAACCTATTAACACCGACTAACTTATTGTTTTGCCTTTCGGTAACGTGTTAATGTCTTATTGCTAATGTGTACAAATATAATATCCGCTAAACTTTAATTAAACGTTATGTTTCATAAAGTGTGTCTCCGTACACATAAGCCCTATAACATTCATAGTAGCCTATTGTATCAAATAGGTCTTCCTCAATAGAAGAGTAAACGAATATCACCATAAAATGTTATTGATTTCCCCATAAATATAATGCCCTAGGCTTCATCTTTTGTTATATGAGAAAACCCAACATCATCTTTTTTCGGTAAATTTAGACTTGTCACATGTTCTTTATGTTTTGCACAGAGATTAAATCCATATAGGTCAAGAACTGGTAGGACTGATAACAATTTGGTCAGGATCGATGGGAGAAGAAAAGGTACCCTTCATTATCACTATATATTACTATTTTATATAGTTGCTTTATTTCTGTTTTGTTTTGTTTTTTGCCATATTAAGCACCCAAGACAACACTTATGAATGGAAAAATACATTTCATATAATGCATCTAATAGATCGTGGACACACACACACGCACACACACACACACACACACACACACACACACACATATATATATATATATACTGTATATATATTTAAAGGGGCAAATTTCAAGCGATCTATTAATAAAACATTAGGTGAGGCCAGATAACTATTATTAAAATTTATGGAGACACACCGATGCAAAAGGAGGTTCTGTACAGTGTAGTGTAGTATTTAGACCGTTGATACTAATTAAAGCTTGTTTATTCAACAATCAGACTGACTGCTAGCTACATTTTAAAGCTTCATTTTTCACGAAAAGTGTCAGACTTGAGAAATCGCAGGGATTCTGTTACTTAAAAACAAGCATGTTATGCTGACCAGACGTAGGCGACTTTTAGAGAAAAGCGGGGGAAAATACATTTCATTCTGATTGGTCACGGTTAAATAAGGGGTGTGTTTCCACACGAAGTTTCGTAAGACTTAATATCGCCTTTTTGAAAACTATAGTTAGTCTAAAATTTCTCTGCAAGAGAGAAACAAGAGACAGAATCATTTACTAAGACTCCACATGTTATTTGAGAGAAATACGTCCGTTAAGGAATCATGGTCCAGAAAAACAGACAAACCATCCAACGGTTGAATGACCCCAAAACACAAAGGGAGAAAATAGCTTTTTGAAACATCTAGAAGTTACGTGAATTGCGACGTACACTTTGGAAAAGGAATTGGGAAACGGGAATATCAGTGAGCGCATGATACAGTGCACAAGTCCGGAATCGAGCGGAAACATCCACGGGTGCAGGTTATCTAGAGACGGCGAGACAGTGTCTTCTAGAACCAACATTGAACTGAACAGTGAACGGGGACCGATGAATAGCAGGTTATGAAAATCGAACAAGGATTTAAAGTTATCAGTAATAGATCGGCTAATTTGTTTAAATCTATTTCAAATTTTATTGTAATTCGGTGAAAGTTTTATTTCTAAACAGCGTGTATTCCTAATGAAAGAATGTTTTCAAAATTGTGTATGTACTTGATTAAATTGTTTGTTTATCTTTACGGGGGATCGTAGTTATTTGTTCAGTATACCTGCTCGGTTTAGTCTATCTATTCTCATACTCGAACCGGGCAATTATATCGAGGGCGGTCATCTCTTAGATAACGCGTACCAAAAGGAGTTGGTTATAGTTATTATTATTATTATTATTATTATTATTATTATTATTATTATTATATGTTGTACAATACCCTTGACAAAGTGGGACTTAACACTTACTCATTGATAAGTGGGGCTTATACAATACTATAAACGGATAACGCACCCGCCGCACCTGACATTGTCTAATAGTACAGGGAGTCAACATATAGATCGCCGTTTGTCAAAAGTAAGCTTATTTTGTATGTAAAAAAAAATCCCATACATACTCCACCCGGGTTAGTACACGACGCGCGTCGCGCACTAATTGGTTGCTAGGTTTTAACCAAATATTTTATCCGATTCGATATCTTGTTCAAGGATCATGTAAATTTATCGTTACAAACCCATGAGGGTTAGCCTGGGCGCGGCTGAAGAAATTTGTGAAGAGATTATAATCCATATCACCGATGCACCAGGTTCGGTGAATATTTGTTAACGTGTCAACGCCGTTGAACACAGCAATAATATTACAATTATCTCTGATTACTTTAGGGATTTGTGTATATCGCTGGGTAACATAAATCACATCAGCATTGTTATGTCGTCCGCGTGAAAATATCATAGTGGTTGTATGTTTATCCAGGATCACATCATCATACACTACTAAACTATTATTACTGTTATCAAGATCATCAACGCTCGGAGCTTTATCGATATCGGTAATAAATTCGATAACATCTTCGTCGTCGCTTACCGATTTCGCGCTTTCGTTAAAATCCTTTAACACCTTGTAACACCGTTGATCATCTACATTTGGAGCTACCAAATATCATTTCTCCCATTTCATTATCAGATTAAGTAGCAACTGTGTTTTACCACTCCCTGATGGTCCAACTATAATCGTCCGAATATAACTTAGTAACATTGCATGATGTTTAACAGGTTCCTGTCGGTTTTTCGCAGAAAAGTCTGTAATTTCCATTAGATATAACATAAATAAATATGGCTTTATATTGTGTAAAATGCAAGATGCGAACCCCAGCATATACATTAACACCTGTTATAACGAAAAATAACAGAGATGCTATAACCGTTAGCATTGTGGTATAATTTTTTTTCATAGATTTGTTAGTAAAAAAAAGGGAGGTGATATCGCCTCAAGGTTAACAAAACTCCATGGAGTTCCGTGGGCTAAATATCCAGGAGAAAAACATCTTCCAGGATATAACTACTGCGGTCCCGGAACTCGACTTGATATCCGACTTAGTAATCAGGATCAGCCTAAACAAGGCAAACATGCAGTAAACGATATCGATAAAGCTTGTCACGCTCATGATGTCGCATACAAAAATACGAACATTCAGCAACGACATATCGCTGATGTGAACTTGATTCATGTGTTAAATTCTATCCCTGATAAATTATTCAAAGAAAAATTAGCTGGTTGGTTAATAAAATCCGCAATGAAAGTTAAGCTCGTATTAGGTGCTGGTAATTAATATTAATATAGAAAAAATGTATTATTCCCCGAGCGGAAATTTAGTTAGGTAAAGACGCGATTAGTAAACTTGCCAGCGCGGCAGATGTCTAAAAGGTTACCTCGGCTCTCAAGCTAATCTAGCAGAATATAATTATCCGACGTTTGACATTATTAATAGCACACTTCTTTTTAATTGTAGCAACCGATTAGTACGCGACGCGCGTCGTGTACTAACCCGGGTGGAGTATGTACGTGATTTTTTTTAAACCTGTAAAATAAGCCTACTTCTGACAATTGGAGATCTATAAAAAGTGGTATGTTGACTCCCTCTACTGCTTGTCTTGATGTGACACCAGTACCACATCACTTCAGCATTCCAGTTAGCCACTAGAACAAGGCACAATGTTTGTGTCTATTTAAATATTCTGTACTAGTATTATTTTCAATATAAAATAAGTACCCCAACCATTGTAATGACTGTCTGCTTGAGGTGTGTCTGTCTTACGATGCTCAAATGTTACTATGTGTTTGTTTCTCCCATCTTATGTTGTTGTTGTTTTTATTCTGCTTTGTCTTTTCGTTAGTGTGTTTGACAATTCACACATTTATATTGTTCGATTTTGAATTTTGGAATTTATCACATTTTTTTCACACATAATTGCAACAGAGAATATGAAACCTAAGTATGATTTATTAATACATTCATATTTATTTCTTACTTTAATTTTTTTTCAACAGGAACGTGTGGGCATCCATGTCTTACAAACACATACCTAGCTGCTTTACTCATGCAACATAAACTTATATAACGTTTTAGGAAATATTGCTCATTTTTATGTCCTGATTCTAGCCACCAAAACTAGTAAACTGCGATGATACATATTCTATTTTAGGTCGCACTATGACTCGATCTTTTGTTTGTCTGAGTTCCAATACTTCTACTACTATTCCATCTCTGGAAGAAAGGAGAATCCTACGTACAAATGGCCTTGGGGGAAAAGAGAGTTATTATTCCTACTGATGCTTTGCATGACCAAGTGAGACAAGCCATACTAAGGTAATTATGTTTTCCAGAAAGTAATGAAAGGTGATCGGCAATTTTTTTTAAATGAAGGAAACAAGTGAAGTACTTGCAAATAAATGCTTGTATGTTACGTTCTAAATCTGAAAAGAATGAACTAGGTTGCTCATCTAGTTACAGTTGAAGTCATAATAGAGAAGATACACCATCGCTTGTTGATGTGAGTTATATCTACTGTTTCTCTTGATGCAAATGTCTCTTTCAAATTGTATCTCTATGTGAACTTCTATTCACAATATACAGATTTGTTTTAGTCATAGAAATTAACTTCCTCTCAACAATGCGAACATGTACAAATTCCTATCTTCAAGTTGTTCCAAGCCTCACCATGAAAATAATATTCCAGCTGAAATGATTTTCTCTAATGTTTACATCCAATATTTTCTCTTGGTAAATCAAACAATTAAGTACTTATTGCTAAACCATTAAGCTTTTGTGTGAGTGGGAGTGGTGGAAGCTAATATTTGTTGGACCATAAATTATGCGTTAAGCTCCTATTGATTTTTAAATAGAATATTCCACAAAATAAAAGTTCAGAAACACTATGTAAAATTTGAATGTACCTATTCGTATGTATTGTCTATTTTATTTATAGACTTAACTGTATCCCTTTTTGCGATTAGTTTTAATACTGCACTTGTAAAACCAGGTGTTTTTATTAACGTTTTTGCGGACAAGAAACATTTGGTTGAACAAGCTATGTCCTACGGTTTACTTGTCAAAATCAAGTAAACGTTGTTACGTGCTTAGGCTCGAATAAACAGCAACATAGAAAGAGTGAGAAAAAAAAACAAGCTTGCAAAAAAACTTAATAAACAATTTATTGAGTACAAATAGTTTCATAAAAGAAAAATAAACTTACGGCTTTAAGAATCAAATCCAAAGTTAATCCAAAAAGAATTCACAATTTAATCCACTAGTGGAATTGCAAAAATCCTGATAATAAAATGTCTTAATAGTTCCAGGTTCGAATTTTGACGAAGCAATCCAAGATGGAAGACGATGTCACGTGATGAAGTCAGTTCTGGTCTCATGATAATTCAATGAGCACAAGTATTTTCCAGATAAATAACACAATAAATTCCTCTTGATCCAAACGATTTGAAATAATTTCCCGCACAAGGTAATTTAAAATAACTCAAACAATAACACACATCTTTGTATTCTATAAGCCCAAATCTTCTACTGAACAGCTCGCTCTCAAACACAACTATATACTGTTTTTTCACGTAAACAGGAAGGGGTCACGTGATATTCTAGAAGTTTTGGAACAAACCAACGTTCATAAAGTCACGTACACACCACACCACATGAGAATCAGTTATTCCCACTCTCAAGAACTAAAATTAAAAGGATATTGAGAACAAAGCTTCATAATGTCCTTTACACTCTGAAACAAGGTCAGAAATAAGGTCAACATCTGATGTTTGCTTGTAGAGTATGAGTCAACCCAATTTTCTAGAAATATCTCCCAATTAATGAATTTTAAACCCAAAATGTCAAATTTGAAACTGACAAAAATAAATAAATGACTTAAATATACGTAACAACGTATAAACCAAATTTTAGATACGTTCACAAAACAATATTATCTGAGTAAAGATAATTGAATGGTATTCAAGAAGTTACTGAAATATAAGAGTCGGTGACGATTCATGTCAGTACTCAACATCATCCATTCAATATTTCCAGCTTGAACCAACCTTCCAAATAAATTTAACCATATTTTTATTCCTGAAATCCTAACGCCAAACAGACACATTACATAATTGTTTTAAAATTGAGTTTAAAAGTGAACATTGATATAAAACCGTTATCCGTACTCGAAAAAAAATGTAATATTCATTATCTGTTTTCCAGTTCTTTTCCGGCTTTAGATCAGTGTGGTGGTTTTGAGCTGTTAACGCTAAAAAGCAACTCCAAAAAAGTTTTAACCACAGTAAGTCACGGAAGATGCAGTGCAGAAGACATTAGGGAGTTCGGTAAAGGTCGCATATACATCAGGCCGATTCAGAAAAGCATCGCTATAATTGACATAGAAGATTCCATTGAAGAGCAAGAAAAGTGTTTGTCTTGTTCAAGCATGGTACCTATAAAGGACCTGAGAGAACACATGCAAACTAGTCAGGTAAGGTAGTCTGATTATCAATTAATTGTATCATGTATTTTGCTCATGTTAATGCTTTAACATTAATCCAACAGTATATTACCTCCGTTTATATACAATTCATGTATATTAGACAAAGGTGCAATTTCTAAGGGCTGTCATCTTCGCAAGGCAAGGTTCCGATATGATAACCTATCATCGACTCGGCGTATCGGGCAGGTATTTCTGTGTTTTGTGTCTATGAATTTCACTGGATGCAACGGTAAACCACCGTATCCAATCAAAATTAAGTTGTTCAAATGTGAACACTGTTCCTACATGATCGGGACAAGGGGAGCACACAGCTAGAATGGACTGATAAGTAAGCAATTTTCTAGTACCAGTCCGTGTTTGCACAATTTTCTTTCTCAAATACACCTGTAATGGTTTCACTCTGGTACATAGTCATACTTTCGAGGTTAAACATCCAAAGTATCATTTTAGGTCAATTACCTCCATTATTTTCGGCCAGTGTAGAATGCATAACGCTATTGTTTACTTGGCATTATGTACGATGGGGGGCAGTTCAGGAAATCCAATAGATGTCGCTAGGACAAAGCACCAGTATCAATGTTCTGTTCGCCAAGGTGTAGATAGGATTATCATATCGGAAGCTTGGCTAGCGAAGATGAAATGCTGTGTAAATGAAGTTTTGCTTTGCTTTCCTGTTGAGATTTTTTATATAAACTTTTCTGATACCTAGCCAGAATCAAAGGGTATGAATTTCGTTTGGTTAGAAGATGCCTGTTGTTTAGATCACTAAATTTATACAGAGTTTATGCAGAGTATTTTCGTAATGTTAGGGATTGAGAGTGTTATTGCTAAAAACGTACCAACATATTTTTTTAATGATTGTCAGAAATCAGGAGAAGATGCAGGTTTAATTGAAATTTTCAAGTAAGTTGTATGTCTTTGAACATAGGTTTTAGATCTACTTGACTCAGGACTAGACAATTTGTGTGACGTTCTTCTGTCCATCCTTCAGTATTTGATTATTTGCCTGAAATGATTTATAATTGTGTAGAGTGTGTAACTAATTCCCTGTAAGCTGATAAATGATTCATATGTATGTAGAGTATAGTATAGTTGCATGTACAACTGAAATATAATTTACATTTGTACAGTTCCTGCAAACGTGATATGTAATTTACTGGAAGTAGACTGCATATAGATGTGTTGAATCCACTAAACATCACCATAGAGCATCACTTTAGTGAAAACAAAAGTGAGGCTCCAGTACAGATTGATCATGCATTATAAATTGTCCCCTTTACTCAATCCACTGGTCACTACCCATGTAAAGTAACTAAAAGTCCTGTTGGTGGATTTTTTTACGCGATGTTTTTTTTTGCATTGTCAATCCTCTTGCATGTTACAGAGTCTGATGATGGAATTTATTCATCCTTAATTAATAAATATGCCACTTTATAGTCATTTTAGTTGTGTCCTACACATATTTCAACTATTAAAGTACAGTTATTATCTAAAATATGTCTTGTACAATGCATATGCTTTTTATAAAACTTACAGGACTACATAAATCGGAATCGATCTATCATCGTCTGATTGTCAAATGTTGTAAACATATTTTTTTGTGTTTTCAGCGATGATCCAGCTAATACTAGTGAGCAGCCTGGTGTTGTAACAACACATAACACCAGTAGTGTAGACCCCCCACTTCTCAACACTGGTGAAATGTACAGTAATGTACCACACTTCAAGATTTAAGACAACAGGATACTGTCGTGGCCACGTTTCCCAGCTCTGGGACCAACGAGCATGCTGGTATAGTAGCGACAGTAGTCCGTACCAGTAAAGGGCATGGTGCTGGATCAAGAAACACTCAACATCACGATGAAGTAACCGGACATTCCAACATTGGTGATCTGCATTCTTGTTTAGTTGACAACATGGCTGTCATTTTGGAATAAGTGTAAGATGTTTTTTAAAAATTGTTTTGGAAAGATCAAATTGAGATGCCGTGTTGTATGGTTGCTGTATATACTCATGCTTAGAAACAAATCGATCAATAGTCTGTGATCAAAGTATATATCAAAAACAAAATTTCCTTCTTGAGGCCAATCTGTGCCTTTTCATCAACATACTACTTTATATGAGACAGTGGAAATTATTTTGTCTAGATGAGTCATAATAACGCATAATAAGATGCAGGTAACTCTAATTAGTTCATTTTACATGCTGGACAATGTATTGTTGTGCCAAGTGACCTGTTTATAATTACATCTGAGAAAAGGTAACTATATGCTTAACATTAAAGACTGGTTTAACACACACACACACACACACACACACACACACACACGCCAATAAGCACCGATTGCTAATATGTCTACCAACTAGTTAATCTTGATGGATATCTTCTGCTTTGTTATCCAAGTAAAATACATTAATTCATGTATATAGCTTGACTTTAATTACATGTTTTCAGCAGATATCTTTATTTCTCACTGCCACATGCATATGAATGAGTGCTTGTCCTTTGAATTAGAAACGTTAGATACAACTGACAAATTTTAAGATTCTTAGACTCCGTTGCTTTTCTTTTCTGTTGTTGCAGTATATATTGCTGCCTTCTTAGGTTACAAAATTACACCTGAATTCAGTAGTTTAAGTAACTTGACTTGCTTTTTTTGTTGCCACAGCAAGGACATTTATGACCCAGTAGCTGTCTTGCGCCATTTTCAAAACGCTGTTATGACTGGAAGACAATTAGACCAAACATCATTAACAGAACCGCTGGAGGGTGAAACCCAACCCATCTATGTGTCACGGATGAACATGTTTGCAACAGGAATTGAGGAGATCTTGGAAGCGCCAAACCTTCTGGTACCCCTTGAGGTGAAATTTTATGGAGAAGAGGCTTCCGACCTAGGGGGACCAAGGAAGAAGTTCCTCACTCATATGATGAAAGAAATAATAAAAGAAGAATGGAGACTTTTTGAAATGACTGAGGAGGGTGCAAACACACTGAAAGATGACTCCGGTGGACTTGAAAGGAAATACTTTTTTGGTGCAGGACTAGTTTGTGGTAAGTGTTATATTTTCGTTACTTGCTGCAGATCTAAATTTTACTATGCTGGTCATCATTCGGCTATCGATGGACAACATATTTGCGATGTGAATATTAGGCAGAGCACAATATGCTTTCATGTTAATGTTTGTGGTAAATAGCTTTGGTCTGCAATTTGATAAGCAATTGATAAAGCAAATCGTTTGTAGTATAAATGAATGGTATAGGTTTTTCATTCTGCTATTGAACAAAAGTATTCTCTGTCTCTCTGTCTCTCTCTCTGTCTCTCTGTCTCTCTCTCTCTCTCTCTCTCTCTCTCTATATATATATATATATATATATATATATATATATATATATATATATATATATAAGCGATCCTAACTGTTTCAGCAAAAATGTTTTTGACATTCTTTAACTCCTTTACTTCAGTTTCAGTTTACAAGACATTGTTGCATGCATGCTTAATACATTGCTATTTTTAGCGTGCATTTAGCGTGCATTCATGTGTCACGCGTATTTCAACACCTAGTAAGATGTGATTGTGATGACCCACATTTCTTGCTTAACAGGCTTTGTCTCGTTTTTGGAGTTAATAAGCGTGAAACAGAAAAAAAAGATTAATTTGGTTTAAATATATATTTCATTTAATATCACACTCGCGTCATCTTTGTTACTTTTCTAAAGTACCCATTCTATTGTTGTTAACAATATTTTTAGGTTTGTCATTGATGCAGAACGGGCCTTCTACCATGTTTCCTAACAGAAGAAGAATTAGAAACGCCCCTGTCCCAAAACTTAACACCAGTCCAGGCATAATTTAAAGATGGCTTAAATCGGCTTGGTTTTGTTGATGTAAGCACAAATGAGCATCTAAACTTTCAAAAACTGCAGCTATAACCTTGACCTACACAACTCTTGTAACCTCTTATCATTATACACTAACAATCTTGGCAGTGATTTTGGGACAACAATATACAACATATTTTGTTTATTAAATAAGGATTGTAAACATTGTTAAGGTTATTTTAAAAGCATAAGTTTATCATGTATTAGATTATGTGAATATCAGCTAATCTCATCAAGCTTTATAAATTTAGTACCCCTCATATTTTCCAATTATTGATAGGTAAACTGAAGATGCGCATAACTGGATAAGAATCAAATTGATAATAAAGTCTTATATGCAAAAAAAGAAGTTATGTTACAAAGTCCCTTTTGTTATTGCAACCTTGCCAATCAAACAGATTGGGTCAATTACAACTTTTGATGTATTGAAATGTTACTGTTCAGTTAATGCGCCGAAAGCCGTGTGTTAAATATCCCTTCAGGTATTCTGCAAGGTCAGCTCTGACACAGCGAAAATTGATCCATATCCTAAAACCAGTATTCTCAGATATCGGATCTAACAGAAGATTAAAGGAGGATGCTACATATCAGAAATTCATAGCATACCTTAAATAAGTTTCAGGTAAATATATAACATCTATTGAGATAACAAGAAAGAGGTAGTTCTGATTTCATAGATTGTAGATATACAGTTATCAAAATGAAATATGGGGTAAATGTTTTTCGTTTGCGCCATGGTTATATTTGAAGTACTTTTTTAAAGATTATTATTAATATAATGATATTATATGTTTACTCCTGAATTACTCAATACTATCTAAATTGTATCTGTGTTCAGTCCGTTGTACCTATGTGGTGTTAGATTATCACGATTACTAGGACTCCAGTTTATACACATTTTGAAAGACGTTGGATGCAAAGGTTTATATAGCCTCTAAATAGAGGTGGACAGTTTCTTCTTTTACATTCACATTTCTACGACTTATTGTAAAACAATATGTTCAGTCCTTCTTTGTGGCAGCTAGCTAGGTTTGCATAAACGATATATATATATATATATATATATATATATATATATATATATATATATATATATATATATATATATATCATTGTGTAGTGTAAAAAATGTGACATTTACATTTTAGTGGGTTTGAAGTCACATGTTTAAAAATGAAATATATTGCTTTTGTTTCACATGAAATATATTCGGTATTAACATGTGAAAACAACATTATAATTTTATTAAATAACAAACTTGCTGTAATGTTTATTATATGAAATCCAGTCCTGAACAGAATGCTAGAAGAATCACTATTCAGCACGCAACCACCATCCCCTAGGTTTGTATTCACCGCACTGTGAACGGCATTCAGTATGCACATTCAAAACTTGAATTACACTCGAATTCACTCCGATTATTCTATATCTTTGGCCTTGGGATAAAACATTTATGAATATTTGGTATCCATTTCACTATACTGCAAGTTTTCTTTTTACAATTTTCATTTCGTATTCTAGAGAAACAAATCTGTTGTTAAATTGTATGTATTGTTGATATTAAATTGTTGTATATGTATCTATAAATTACAGAAATTATCATAGATGTGCTTTGGAATACATGGAGACCAGACGAAATAATCGTTGCAAGTAGAAAAATTGTTCGTGATGAACTTCAACAAAAAATATTTCAGATACATAAAGACAAATTTACAGAATTACTTGTACCATTATGTTATTGACCATTAGATACACGTCGACAGAAAATATTTCCGTGAAGATACCAGGATCATCAGAATAACAAAAACTTATCATCAATGATATTGTTTTAGTTAACATCGATTATGTTGAAAGTGCATTAGCTAGAGGATCACCAAGAAAGCTAGGATATGCAATGACAATTCATTCATCTCAAGGATTAATAATTTCTGATACACGAGTTTGTATCGTTGATGATCGTATCGAGTGGTCCAATTTAGCTTATCTTGCAGTATCATGAGTAAGAAAAATATCTCAATTACGAAGAATCGTTTTTAGTTTCATAGAAACCACTGACGATATTATCGACGAAGATATAATAAGAAATAATTGGCTAGCTAAAAAAGAAGTGACCAAAAAAAATAATAATCGCGATTTTAATCTTGATCTTTAATTTATTATATTATTAAAACGGCAACAGAATAATCATTGTATAGGATGTAACAGTATAATGTTATGGCAGTATTCTCATAATAATCCTAGACAATATACCGTAGATGTAATTGATAATAATCTTGGTAATATACGTGAATACGTAGTATTAACTTGTCTTGAATGTAATCGACGCAGAGGTGTTGGTGTTCTTAATTAAGTAAAGTTGGAGATAATTGTGTATCCTCTGGAATTACTTGCAACTATTCACATGTAAATCCTCTTTGAGGAGCAGTTTAATCTAATCTGTATAGTACAGGTCTACCCGTGGTTATAACTACGCTGGAAATTTTATGCGTAGTATAGTACTCCAAACAGGACCAGTCGCTCTTTCTTTTGGTACCACCTTCAAGTTCACCAGATTCATGTAAATATCTGACAGTTACATTACCTAACACTGGCTGTTGTGAAAATTTATGTCGTTATTGTATATGTTCTTTTGTGATCGCGTTAATACGTTTCATGGAAATTGTTCGAGTAATTTCATTATTTAATGTGTCTATCACATTTGGTAATCTTGCAACCCATTCACGAGATCTTGTATTCTAAATAAATTCGTTTGCTTATTGATATACAAATAACGATGAATCTCTTTCTGTCCTCGTCGTATTTTAACGTTGTGATGAAACATCAACGATGACACTGCACCAATAAATTATTTACCAGGATCAACCTGTAATAGCCGTGGCCATCGCAAGGATCCTCGTTGATAAATTAGCTCAAACACAGAAGCAACTTCAGTAGTGTTTAAGTTGACAATGGTTCTGCTTCTTTGTATCTACTTGCAACGTCAACGACGATTAACGCGTATTTGTACGCTACTCAACATCTAGTATCATGAGGTAAAACAGAATATCAGCTTGATGAACTTCATTTGGAACACTAGCATCAGAATGTGCATATTCGATTCGTTTAGGTGGTGGAAGATAAATTTGCCAATTGCCTATTTTTATAATCTCACTGCTGCGGCAGAGTGTGTGACATTTGCTGCAGAAGCGAGTTTATTAATAGCTGCTTTACCTTTCCAATATCCAATTGGACTATACAAAATTGATTCAATTAAATAATCGGATGATTAACTACCAGCACCTAACACAAGTTTACTTTTCATCGCAGATTTAACTAACCAATTAGCTAATTTTTCTTTAAGAGATTTTTTTTATTATATGGAATTTAGCGCATGAATCAACTTTACATCTGCGATATGTCTATGTTGTACGTCTTTACTCTTATGCGCAACATCATGAACTTGACATCGCGTTTATCGGATATTCACCAGATTTCGGTTGAAAAATACTCTGAGAAATATTCATCAAACGTATTGCTACGGAAATATGGATATAATTAAATTTTTATAATAAAAAAAAAAACTTTTATTCACGAGCACAGGCTACTTCACACGGATTTATAACAATACATTTACATCACCCACGATCAAGATACCGTACAGAAATTGACAAAATATTTGGATAACCCTGGACAAATGTACATCAGCAGAGAGAGCCAGACCTACCCAATGAGACCATGCGTGTTCTTTTTTTTAGCTCATGGAGATCTCAAAAATAGTATGTAGGGCCTCTCTGCTGCTAGCCTGGACCCTGACAGCAGAATGACAATGAAGAATCCAGGTACTTGAAATGAGGTGCTACAGAACCATCCTTAGCAGCTCTTACGTGGACCACATCACAAATGAAGAAGTGCGTAACACCATAAGGCACAAAGTAGGCCATTATGATTATCTCCTGACCATTGTCAAAAAGAGAAAACTGAAATGGTATGGCCATGTCACTAGAGCCAACAGACCATCCACAACAGTGCTGCAGGACAGTGTCCTGGTTAGCAAAAGGAGAGGTAGACAGATACAAATGTGAACTGATAACATCACAAAATGGACCAGGAAAAGTTTTGTGGACACAGACATAGGCACATGATCGAGACGAGTAGATGGAACTGGTCAGATGTTCAGAAACACAGTGCCTCAGTGACCACTATGGGTCAATAAACTGATGATGATGATGATGATGATGATGATGATGATGATGATGATAATGGCAGTACTGGATTAAACCCTGTGGAGGCCCTTAAGGCAATCGAAATCTTGGGTACTGCGTTATGGTAATAATTTAGTATGTTGACTTGCACTCCGAATTTCAAGTCGTTTCAAACTCAGGAGATGAATCACATAGAAGACGAGACATTGACAATGATCAGTGTTGTACAGAGCAAGAACATACATTACGCACTTGGTATTACAATCCAAAGTACATCATTTTCTTTTAGTCCACCAGATAGACAAAACAATTGATAGACAAACAGACAAACAAAAGTAAAATACATTTTGTATCATACGTTTATTAGTCCACACTACAAACAATTGCTCTAGATTACAGATGGAGACTAAATCAGAACTATCTACTTCTGTATACTTGCTTTCTTTAATTGCAACGTTTTTAACCGTGACGAAAACAGCATGGACAGACAGCAAATACATCTATGATTAATTGCCTAGAAAGAAAAAGAGGTAGAAATATCAACATAGAGATAAATCTAGTGTGTGGTATATTAACCTGTTGATAAATGAATTTGCACACATCAGTACAATCTTAGGAACATTTGAATAAGCCATAGTTTACAGAAAATGCAATTTTTTTGTGTAACAATTTAAGCTAACAGGTAAATTCGTAAAATGAAAAAGGTGCATGGGGTAGTTTTCTTTTAGCTTATCTATTAATATTGAATGTAAGAAGAAGACGTGTACAGTAACTGCAATTATTCTTATCAAAAACATCATACCAAAAAGCAGCCGCCGTCGAATACGCAACGCAGCTTAAATCGTTGTTTTCTTCAAAATATCAGTATCCTACTGACCACCCCAAACATCAGCTAACACAATTTCAAATCTAATGGAGTGGAGCTAATCCATGAAAAATTTATAACACAATACCAAATGTTCATGCTTTCGTTTTCTACATTTCTATAAGCGATAATAAACTTAATTGGATGTGTAGCTAAACTGATATTTTCTTCATTGACTTTATTCTTTCAGCTTTGAGATTGAGGGGGTACTAAATAACGATCTGGAGGATATGATGAACTTCTTCAAGAAATGGCGAATACAGCCAAGTGCAACTAAGACAGTCTCAAGCGTCTTCAAGCTTAACAATGCAAATGCGAACCGTGAGCTTTTCATTCTCCTCATTGGGCAGCATATCAAACATGATCTGACCCTAACATAACTTGGTGTGGCTCTCAGTAGATCAATGACATTTTACAACTACCTGAATAAAACTGCAGCAAAACTCAGCACTCGAAACAACCTAATCTGCATAGTGGCTGGCTCAACCTGGGGTTCTAGTGCTCAGACACTCAAGACATTAGCACTGGCCCTCTGTTATTCGACAGCAGAATACAGCACTCCTATCTGGGTTAACTCATCCCATACTAAGCTAATTGATGTCCAGTTCAACACAACAATGCGCATAATCTCTGCCTGCAATATTCCTTCATCCACATCTTCGTCGTTAGGAAGCAACACCAAAAGTGTTGGCTACCGTCAGTAACAAAGTACGCATGATTACGTTTTGTACTAACTATTTTGGTAGAACTGTGGATTCATTCAAAGACAATTTAGATTAATCCTTTTGAGACATCAATACTATTTACATATTTGCTAAATCCAGGTTCGGAACCGTGTTCAAATTTGAACAACTTAATTTTGAAATGAATCAGTGGCTTGTACATCTAATGAAATTTACAGATCCGAAGTACAGAAATATCTACTCGATAAGCCAAGGTGTAGATAGGGTTATCACGCTGGAACCTTGGATGAAGTTTACAATAACCAAAACGATGCCATTTCATCTCAGTTAGTAGAACTTCAACCGCTTTCTACCATTTACAGATGCTGAACAGGTGACTCGTAATATAATGTGCATGTCACATATCGTTCATTTTGCATTTATTTAATTTGCTGTACTTATTTTTTCTTTTATTGTAAAACGTCCTTGAAATTGGGTTGATATTGCTTCCCATATGACAACAAATTATATATTAAAACCGAACATACTGACATGACGCGCGTGGGTGGGTGTATGCTTTTTGAGGGATATACGAGGATTGAGCAAGTATGCAATTTCTTACAAATTTGAAACTGAGTTTCTTTAAAATAAATGGCTTCTAATCAAGGCTTCTTTAACATCAATATTGTTTCTCAGTAATTATTGACGTGTAATGTTTTGTAACGTGGCTAAAACCGTTTCTCGTTAACATTTTAATTTTGAGCTGATGCCGCATTCAGTGTGAAAATTATATAAAAGTACTTAAACAGAATAATACTAAATAAAACTTGTACTTAATAATAATTTTAAGCATAAACTTAGAAATAATATCCTTTGGCTGTTATGGGTAGTTCCTCAGTCAATGATAAATGTATGCATGTTCGTTTACTCGTTTACCGATTTTGTAAACGATTACATGCAGTAAATTAAACTAAACGTTGCAGCATAAAAATAACGTTCAAGAAGTCCACATAGAAGATGCATTGCTTTGTATTTTGGATGGAGTTGAGCGAACAAAGCTACTATTTTAGGCGCTACTTCCTCTTGGTCTTGTTTAGGGCTGATACTATTGTTCTCAAAGAACAGCATACCATTGTCAAAGGATGTACGGCTTTAGATCAAACTGGGTCTTACTAAACACCCCAAGACTCTCCAAAAACACCTTAAACGTTAAATAATACTCACTTTAAATTTCATCAAAAGCACACAAAAACAAAAACAAACAAAAACTGCGAATATTTAGCGATATTTAGTGTAACAGGAAAATGAGTAAGGTCAGTAGTTGCCAAGGGAAATAACTCCCGTTTTGACGTAGAAAGTTCCGGTATTGTAACGTCAGTATTTATAAATAATTAGCAATACCACAAATAACTCGTTAAATAAGTTTTAAAAAATGGCAAATTTATTGTATATAAAATTATGTGTTTATCTCAATAACAATTTAACTATTCCTCCATTCCTTTTTTCCCCGACAACTATTAACATAGAGCATAAACAATTCAAATAAATGAGATAAGTATGGTGCATTGCCATTTAATGAGGAAAGAGATTTGATGCATAAGAGTTCGTTTCAAATGATAGCAAAATATATTATACAGAATGTTAATATGCGCAGTGTATAATGGAATATTAATAAAAACGTAAAGGAAAACAGCGGGATAAATGGATCTAATCGAAACAAATCCAGTCGGACTTTTAACAGGCAACATGTTTTAATTAATCATATGCCCCATCAATATACTACAAGACAAAACCACAAGTGATAGTTCCAAAATTGATAAATAGGCTTACATTGTCAATATGCAATGGCTTTACAGAATTATCTACATCTATCCATGTTCTTCAACTTAATGATAACTTCAACCCTATGAGAGTTATTCAATCTGCTCCGGTGTTCTAGTGGTTAGAACGTACCAAAGACAATATAGTATACTGTTGGTTACCTAGCCATATTGGTATTAGAGGTAATGAAGAAGCAGACCGGGCTGTTAAGATGGCTCTATCCCAAGAACCATCAGATTTTAAATTACCGTTTACTGATTTTAAACCTTGTATCAAAAGGTACCTGCGTAAAAAGTGGCAGACGTCATGGGATCATACAGTCAACAACAAACTTCATGCCATCAAACTTACTCTGGGAGAATGGACTCCTTCCTACAGAACTATCCGTAAGGAGGAGACTGTCATTGCATGAATCAGAATCGGTCATTCATACATAACTCACTCACACATACTAAAAGGTGAAGATCCACCAGAGTGCGTCTCTTGCAATGAACCATTCACTGTTAAACACTTTATGACCGAGTGTTCCGACCTGCAACCTACACGTGATAAGTACTATAATGTACATGACATGAAGGAACTTTTTGATACTGTATCTATCACTTGTATTTTAGATTTCCTGAAGGAAGTAAATCTTTATCTTAAACTTTAACTTGTATGTCATCACCTAGTGCATTTTTATTTAATGCAAATACCGCCCATTATTTTGCAACATCTTTTCATCAACATACACCATTTACATCTCCCATTGATTGGGAAGCTTCATATTTTACTGTTACCAACAACTTATCATTTTATATTGAACTATTTGTTTTTTTTTTATATCGCTGGTCGATATTAAGCCTTTAGTATTTTTAACCATGTATAAATACAACCTGTTGTATGGCGTTAAATAGCCTAAAAGTGCTGGTGCGCCGTTAAATATCAATCAATCAATCAATCAACCAAAGACATAAACATGGTATATTTTTTATTTTATTGATAAGTGTGTTTTCTCCATACAAAGGGGTGGGTGGGGTGCCACACATGTGGTAAATGGCATACATTAAAAGGGAGAAGGGTTTACACACCTGTCACCTGCAGGTCACTACACTTAAAAAGGACTTCGCAGAATTACCTTCTCCATGTCCAAGATAAAATTTCAGAATTCCGTATGCTTCGTAAAGTTTATTTATTTAATTGATCTGTTTCTAAATTTACTTGGTGTAATATAAATAAAAACAGAAACTATATATATATATATATATATATATATATAGAGAGAGAGAGAGAGAGAGAGAGAGACAGAGAGACAGAGAGAGAGAGATGATTATAAAAACCACGCAAGAGCTAAATATTTTCTTGTACAATTCTAGGAGAAAATTTAAAATTTTAGGGATTTTATAGATCCAAATAAGACAATAAAAACAAGGAATGTGCAATTCCACAACAACATTGTTTTGTCAGTAGCATATCTTAAAAATGTGTCATTTTAAGACTATACATTACGAAGAAAGGGGAAATCATAAATGTTAAAAATAAGACAGCCAGAGTCATAATCAAAATAAAAACATTTAGTAGCTATTGAAGTTTTTGTAGAGAAAACTAAGGCTGGATAGTCGTGGATCCCTTCTACAAAAACATTAATTTACAAGTTACATTTCTATGCAAAATGGCAACTGGCCAAAGATTTACTTAATTATAATATATTTGATTGCGCAAGTTGATAGTGACATAGCTTATGACGTAAAAATTTCCAACCAATACAAGCTGGAGTACGAGCCTATACCTCACCTTTTATAGAAGGATAGAAAGGATGTTACTGCGTGTGTATGAAACAGTACTGAAATTCATATATCAACATGATTTTGTTTTTCAGTTATCCCCTGTGTTTACATGTTAGAAAATGATTTATACCGTGGAAACATATTAATTGTTAAAATATTATCTATAACTCTCATTTCTAGAAAGACAACTCTATGGCCTTGCTTGGGATGCGGGAGGTCGTGGGTTCGAACTCCGGATGTGTCATACCAAAGGCTTATAAAATTGGTACCAACAGCTTTTTCCCAAGGTGCTTAGAACTAAGAGGTTAGTGTAAAGACTGGTCGGGCTAGTGTCTGGATAATGTGAATGGGTGGGACATGGTGCTACAGGTCTGTGGTAGGTTAGTGTAAAGACTTGTCGGGCTGGTGTCGGGATAATGTGAATGGGTGGTGAATGATGCTACATGTCTGTGGCATGATCCACCACTGCTACACATCACTATAAATGCCACAGTGCATACATTATAGAGATGTGGCTGAAATATTGTAAAAGCTACGTTACTAATTAATTTTCTGTTAGCTTGACCTTGCACACAGACAGATATTGTTATGTTGTGCCGTCTATCCTCGTGTTTCACCACCAATGGTCCGTATCTTTTCTAGGGAGATAATGTTAATTTATTATGCAAGTATAGATCGTACTGTGTTAATTATCAAAGTATTATATGTTATTCTTGTACTTTCTGTGCTCTTCACAAGATGGTATCATTAAAATAAATTTGCACGTGTGCTGTATTAGCACACCATACCTAGATGCTCGCGATTACAACACTACAAATTTAATCCCAACCATGCCATGCGGTAACCATACACTAGCACTAGATGTTACAATTCACGCTAAACTAAATTAAATTCACTATTTAGTTTCCAGCATGGTCGGAATATATTTAAATGTGGGGAAATGTTTAAGTTTCATATTTGGAAATAGTTTGTATTATGGATAAGTTTATCTAAGATGGAAATTCTATGTTCTCAGACTAATATTATTGGTGTATTTTACACCTCTCAAAATATAAACCATCGATTGCTTTCTCGCGTATGTATGTATGTATGTATGTATGTATGTATGTATGACTGACTGACTGACTGACTGACTTTCTTTATTTCCTCTTCATAAGAGATTTCATTCAGTTAATGTTTCGTAAATACAAAAAGGTTATGAACATAGTTTGTGATAAAATTACTTACAGTACACTATATAGCAACAAAAGCAAAGAGAATTTAATGTCAAAACACATACGTGAGAGAACTCGTTGCAAACGAGTTATATACGCAACATAGATTAAGAGAGGGGAAATAATGGAATTGTAATTATTTACATTCAACTAAAACGATTTAAATTAATTATCATGTTCTCATTCACTTAGAGCACGTGTGAGTTATTTATTAGATATAAATGAATTGGGTCCATTTCCTTAATTTACTGAATAAGCATACTATGGGATATCATTTACAAGTTCATTTGCTCTTCTGTAAATTGCGTCTATGCCATCAGCCACCACACACATGAATGTCTGCCATGATTGATCATCCATAGAATCAAAGATGTCCACTCTCTTGCCCAAAAGGATATGAAGTAGGGTGTCATTGTCCTGACATAAAAGCCAGTGGGAGTCTAGGATGTCGATGGCATCTATTATTTTTTCAAACACAGTGTTACGCTCGTCATTTAGGGCGTTGCAGAATAGTAACATATGCTTGGTTCTGTCTATAATCAATCTCTTGCAGAGTTTACAATTATTTTCCTTCTCTATTGTAATGGGACACATAGTTAAATAAGCAATGTTAGCGAAAGTCCAAGTTTTATTAGGAACACATTTACCAAGTTTCCAAACTGCAAGTGGTTGAAGATTAGTATGGACACTTGCATAATGTAAAAGTTCAGGTCTCATTTCAAGTTTAGATCTCTACAATGATTCTTCGCAGCAGTGAACTGCCATTTCAATATTCCTCCTCCATGCCGATTTCGGGGTAGAATGTAGAGTGTTCACGTATAGATGGAAAAACCCGCCAAGCTGATATTTCAAAAGAACACGATATCTTTAACAAACCCAATGCTCTCGCTCTAATGTATCAAGAAGTCAAGGATTCTTCTATGGAATATAATTTTCCATACAAATGAACCTTTAGCTCTGCAGATTTTATTGAAGAAGCCAAGTTTGATTTTGTCCACATAACCCTCAATGGTCCACAGTCCAAGATTGCTTATTGTTGTTTCTGTACAAGAGCGCTGATCGAGACCTATAATTCTTCTTGCCGCCTTTCTTTGACATACTTCAAGATCGTATACCTGTGACTGGCTCAAGCTGGACCACAATTCACATCCATATGTCAATGCAGGTAATACTATTTTTGACCATATTGTAGCACTATTAATTGGATTCATTCCACCCTTTCCAATGCCAGTCCCAACAATGGAATAAAATACTGACCTTCCTTTATCACAAACATTTTTTTACTGCAGCAGTATTGGAGAGATCTGCGGTGAGAGTAACCCCAGCGTAGGTTCTATAAGAAACTATAGGAATCAATTTATCTCCAAGCATGAACATAGGTTTCTGTGTGATTTTCTTCTTCGAAAATATGACAATATTGCTTTTATCAGCATTGTACCGCAGTCTCCACTTCGATGCATAGTCATTGAGGTTACGAAGTAAAACACACATACCATTAAATGACTAAGATAGCAAGGACGTGTCATCTGCTAGTAAAACACAGGGGATACTCAGAGTGCCAACTTGTATTCCAGATTTTGTAGATTCTAGCAAGGATATTAGGTCATTTATCATGACTAAGAATAGCCATGCCGATAGCGTTCTTCCTTGACCTACTACTTGATTGACAGCGTATGGTTTCGAATGATATCGCTTCGAAATCCTTGTTGTAATGGGTGAGGGAAACCGATTTTATCGCTGTAAAGAATTAGCCGTTTCAAAAATATGTTTTCAAAAACTTTTTGAAATACTGGAACGATTGAGATATCTCTATAGTTATTTATATCTAACCTATCTTTTTTCCCGCCTTTAAAGATAGGTATAACATTTACAAGTTTGAAGTAATCAGGATACGTTTCCAAGGAAATTATTCTATTGTATACTTTGCACAAAATATAACTAATCGACTGCCAGGCAAACATTAAATGCTCTGCACATATGTTGTAATGTCCACATGCTTTATTTTTCTTCAGCTCTCTTACAGCATCTTCAATATCTTTCGGTAGTATGGTTTCACACATATCCTTATCAGCTCTGTCGTCAATATTTGAATCCACAATATGTTTCATTTGGTTTCTAATTTCAGCTGCAAACGATTCGTTAAAATTAATATATGGTATTTCAGTACTTAGCATTTTAAAATGTTGGCACCATGCGTCACGAATTAAATCAGGGTCCCATATTATTTCTCCTTCCACTTTTAGTTCAGAAATATTTTGTCTCTGCCCCTTCTTATGTAGTCTTACTATTCTTAAGAATTTCCCTACATCCAGTTCTGCAGCTTTTTCCAGCTCATTTAATTGTTCTTGATCGTATTGGTATTTTGCCTTGTTTAATTGTTTTCTGAAATTTCTTTTGGCATTTTTGTATTCTGCATACGTTATAAATTGTGTCCTACGTGGCCGTTCATCTTTTATCCATAACAATCGTTTTTTTCTCATCTCTTTATGCAGTTAAGCCACATAAAAAAAATTCCAGTAAGGTTTTAAGTGTGGGAGGAATCTTTTTTGGGAAACATTTTATCAGCTGTGTTGCGTAGAACGGTCGCGACAGTAACAAGGGTGTTTTGTACATCCGAAATACTATTTACAAATAGCTCCATTGAGTTCAGGTGCTCATTGATTTCATTTTTGTACCTCTCCTGCTGTTCTGAAGAAACCTTTTGCCAGTTAATTGTAACTGGATATCTTGAAAATGTAGATACCAGGAGTTCCTCAGGAACTAACAACTCTACTCGTGCAGGTAAATGATCAGATAAATTGAGATGATGATCATCTTCAATATTAGCACTATGAACTAAATCTATTTTGGAGGAGGGTATCAAAATGTAATCAATGTAACGAACGTTTGCCATCCGATGAGCAATATGTATATCCTGGTATTTCAGAAGGGAAAATGTAACGAACGTTTGCCATCCGATGAGCAATATGTATATCCTGGTATTTCAGAAGGGAAAATATCAGATGTTGACATTAGATGCCTATTTGTCAAGAAGGATTGTAGTATGTATCCTTTACCATATTTGCTTTTTGGAATCACTTTTGTAGGTAGCTCCGCATTAAAGTCACCACAAATAATCACACAACCTTTTTGATTATATTCATCATATAGGCATTCCACAGTTTCCATTATTTCTTTATAATCGTCTAAAGAGGCATTTGTGGAAGGAAACCACACACAGAACAGAAACAATTTAATAGCGCATAGGTTAATTTCAACTGCAATAACTGTCGTTCCCAATGTTATTCATTGGACGAACAGGTAATGATTTCCGATAGAAAATTGCAGTTCCTCCAAATCCAGAGGGACGCTTTCTTTCCCATAGACATGAATTAATTCTGCTATCCGGTCTCAAAAAAGCCATACAATTGCTGTCAATGCTTTGAAAAAATGTAATTGCTCTGGATATAGCCAATGTTCTTGTATACATACAATATCTACCGTATGGAGTAATGAACAAAGATAGGGCGTTCCTGTCATAAAGCCCTTCGCATTCCAAGTCATTATGTTTAGAGTAGTCGTCATTCGGAAAGTAAACAAAAGCTTTTCCACATAAAAGTTGTAGACAATGACTCTTTGAGATGAAAATATCTCAAAATATAAACCATCGATTGCTTTCTCGCGTGTGTATGTATGTATGTATGTATGTATGTATGTATGTATGTATGTATGTATGTATGTATGTATGTATGTATGTGGACAACGTTCTTTTGCATTTGGATATTAATTTGTAAATGTATACTTTGCATGTACACTATTCACACTTTATAAAAATGTACAAACACCGCAATCGCAATGTGCTTAAAGAAATAAATTCTTCGGGGTTCTAATGAATATACATTATAATTTGCCACACGATATGGACTAATTGATAATATTTACTGGATTTTCTTTAATTTGGTTTGTCACAATAATTTTCTAACAATACTAATGAAACCTGGTCACATGACCCCCAAAGAAGCAGTTGTAATTTTTTTTAAATAAAAAATTATCATACATTTTTACTATATTGATAGGGGAAAGTCTCTTGTTTTCACGGTGTTCTAAGGAATTACGAAAATATAATTCAACATTGAAACACATTGTCCACACTATTGGTTATTGGTAAGTAGATTTGCTAGATCGCTTCATACAACTGTTTGGATCCTTTATTTTGCTGCAATGCTTTAGTAACGTGTCCAGATCTTTGTATAGTTTTTCTGAGTTTATTTTAGCATTGAAAACTGAAGGTAGCGCCATAGGGCATAGGTATTTTTAGAATGTTATTCAGTGGATACAGTATCGAAACACTTTCAAGAAATGCAAACATTTCATTTTTCAATATTTGGATCTTGACTATGAAAAATTATTTAAAACGATAATTAGACAAGTATGGCGTACAGTGAATTATTGAAGCCAACTGACACAAAATAAACTGACTATGAAAGAAGCAACATACTTTCAGCATAGAATTTGCTGAAGGTCGTTCAATCACTATTACAGCTAGGTAAAGATTCTACTGAATAAAAAGAAACATTAATCAGATATTTTCAATTTGAAAACAGAATTTCAAAAATGTTACAAATGAAATGCATAATCGCTATGGAATCATGATACATATTCAAATGGCTGAAACTACATCAACTGGTCTTAAAAGATGGTGTGAGTGTGCATGTGTGCGAGAGAGAGAGAGAGAGAGAGAGAGAGAGAGAGAGAGAGAGAGAGAGAGAGAGAAAGAGAGAGAGAGAGAGAGAGAGAGAGAGAGAGAGAGAGAGAGAGAGAGAGAATGTGTTTGTATGCGTGAGTGAACAAATTAAGAAACATGTTGTATTTTAATATAACATTTAATGACAATTTAGATTAACAATGTGCGTTGCTATCGACAATCACACCCAGTCATAGAAATAATGCTAGTCTCACGGGAAAAAAATTGTCTCTTGTTTCTTCAATGTAGTGTATAACATATATTCATTTTCTATAAATCAGATTAAATATATCATGTAAAGATTGCGACATTTATCAGGTAGATTTGACAACTTTACATACGAGTGGCAACAAATATCAGTGATCGCTACATAATAATTTATACTGCGTTTTTTATATAATATTAAACCATATCATTATACCAATACCATCATAAAATTCTCTTGACGAATGATCTTAAATGCTAGAGAGTGTTTGTGTGTGTGTGTGTGTGTGTGTGTGTGTGTGAGAGAGAGAGAGAGAGAGAGAGAGAGAGAGAGAGAGTGCGTGTATGCATGAGTGAACAAATTAAGAAACTTGTTGTATTTTAATATAACATTTAATGACAATTTAGATTAACAATGTGCATTGCTATCGACAATCACACCCAGTCATAGAAATAATGCTAGTCTCACGGGAAAAAAATTGTCTCTTGTTTCTTCAATGTAGTGTATAACATATATTCATTTTCTATAAATCAGATTAAATATATCATGTAAAGATTGCGACATTTATCAGGTAGATTTGACAACTTTACATACGAGTGGCAACAAATATCAGTGATCGCTACATAATAATTTATACTGCGTTTTTTATATAATATTAAACCATATCATTATACCAATACCATCATAAAATTCGCTTGACGAATGATCTTAAATGCTAGAGTGTTTGTGTGTGTGTGTGTGTGTGAGAGAGAGAGAGAGAGAGAGAGAAAGAGTGTGTGTATGCATGAGTGAACAAATTAAGAAACTTGTTGTATTTTAATATAACATCTAATGACAATTTAGATGAACAATGTGCGTTGCTATTGACAATAACACCTCATAGAAATAGTGCTATACTCAGTAAGAATTTAAAATGCGTGATAATAAATTTAACAAATTCATTTTGATTCTGAACAATACTCCATATTTTTAAATCTTCTGTATATGTTATAAGTTTCATGGACTTTTTGTCTTCTTGTTTCTTCAATGTAGTGTTTAGCTACATTTTCTATAATCTATATTCTATAGTACATGTACGTTTTCAAATATAATGTTCTTCCCATATTTCTTCCACTTAAGGAGATTTTGTTGGTCTTCTCTTTCTATTTGTGTTTTCAGTATCTTCTCCGCCTCAAATCAATAGACTGAAATTAAAAGATTTTGAAATTTATTTTCTTATTATAATCCTGTTAATCAGTAGTAGACACAATAAGCACGAGTGATTTAATTTCAGAAACAGTTAAATCCTATACTTTTTCAAAAGACAGACTAATACCACTTTCTAAAACTTTAATTTAATTGGCACCATAAAGGCATTATTATTTGGACATGAAACCACACACACACACACGAAATTAAGATTTAATACATACAGCACTAATGCAGAACAAAGTAAATAAGCAGCTAATGATTCTATATCAAATCCTTTATTGTTTACCAATGAGAATAATTTTGTTAAATTTGCTCTGATTTGTAATTGTTATTAATAATAATTTGCACTTCACAAATTTTGCAACATAATTTCACTGATCACAAGAAATGCATACAATATTAACATACAACATATTCAAATATTATTAGCTTACAAAATTATAATTCAATTTTCAATAAATTGTCAATTATAATAAATCATTTGTCAATCAATGGAAATATTTAAAAGATCTTAGGGTAAAATATTTTTAACAAATGTAATAACAGGACAATTCATTTCCAAATATCTGAGGGGCTACTGGATGCAAGGAATATGACTTATCTGCCTATAATATCACAAATAACAGTAGCTGGGAAGGTGAAAAGATTTTCAAGATGGCCACCATGGCAGCTGTACTGAATGTCATAGGAATACAATATAAAAATTTTAAAGACCGATGGATATTTGTAAATGAGCAGGTGTAGTTTCATATCAAAACTTACACAAAATATTACTGTATTAAAACATGAAAATCATAACTTGAATCCAATTTTTAATAACTTACTGTAATGAATACACTAATAACAGGATTAGTAGTGAAATTGAATTTTTTTATGTTATTAAGTTTATGTCTTCAAAGTTTTAAAAGTATTCCTCAGGCTTAAAACATTTTAGGTTTGTATTATTTATTTAGATTTCCTCCAGTTTCTTTAAGATTTTGTTAGGTTTTGTAGGTGAAATGAAACTTTTTCAAGGTTTTCGAGGTTCACTTCCAACACTAATATATTATTTGTCCAGCACTAAAAATATTTTCAATAAGATCAAAATAAATTAAACAGTTGGAGAAGAATGCATTTTCAGAAAAACTGTTCATGCTGTTGAGAAGGCATTGCAATAAAATTCTAAAGGCAAGGTTGTCAACATGGCAGCAACATGACATGAATGTTTGAATGGCGCAATTTTCAGTTTGGGCCAACTAGACCTTGGGACGAATAAGTGTACAGTTTCAGCAGCCCTATCAGTTTGTTGGTAGAATAGGTTTCAGCAGCCCTATCAGTTTGTTGGTAGAGTAGGTTTGTTGGAAGTAATACAAAATTAGCTCTAATGGTTAGACAGATAACAGGTCATTGCATAAGCATGTTTCAGGGATATATGACCTAAAGTGTAAACTTATTACAAGAGGTTAATATACACTCCCAAAACAATTCTTACATGTTGATGATTCAATAATCTCTAATAATGAATTTGCATCTTCTGAATCAGCGAGGTCCATCCACAGCTCAGTTTCAACTTAAATAAATTTTAATAAAGTACAAAATTATCAGACAGTAAAACTATGAATTCCTATATTTTTGTTATAAAAATGTCTCTTAGGTTTCGAGTTCTACAGTGCACAAATAAAGAAAATATTGTTATTTGTACAAATGATAGTGTATCAAATATACTCCATTTTACAATAGAAGACGATTTAGGTGTCCTGTATTAACATCATTTCACCTGTGTAAGATGGCATAATAGCAATAAAGATTAACCTAAATATGACATATTGCAATTTCCCAATTTTTTTTAAAAAAATCTAACTGAAAGCATGCTGTATCATCACTCAGTTTGCATACTCACAAGATATATACTACTTATGCTACACTTTATTTCCATGGTAACAATATATAATGAATTCAGTATCAATAGGAAGTGTACACAGCTTGGTTGATAAGTGTCTGAAATATCATATCTAGAATGGAATAAGTGTTTGGCTCCTGAAATAAAAATGTTTTTGGACAGAGTGATGGTTCTATTTCTCCATCTCGAACTGAAAAGTGAAAAACAGATAAAGAATGTTTTCTTGTTTGCCCAAAAGTTATTTCCATCTGAAACAGCAATGAAAACAATTATACTTACTTTGATAAAATTAAATAAATTGACATCATGATATAATATACATATTGATCCCATTACACTGGATATTAACATTGTTAATGATAGTTTGTTTTTAATTTCACTTGATGATGGTCTGCTCCAGTGGCCCAGTGGTAAGAACATCTGCCATGGAGGGATGTCATGGGTTTGAAAATAGAGTTATAAATGTAATTATTTTTAAAAAATCTCACGATTAGAATGTCAGACAGATCAAGACTTAAACAAAATAACGTTTGTGCCAATAAAGAATCTATTGATATAATTGTAAAACGGGGCTTTTTATGAAAAAAATAATGCAGCTAAAATGTATTGCATGTTAGTCCAAAAGAAAGTCATTATAATACAATGAAAAATACATTAAATTGTCTAAATATGCATAGAACATTTTTATGTATTTCAATTTGACCAAGAGCTACCCAGCAAACCAGTAATGGATGACTGGTCAGTAGCAGATACCAAAATACAATGCAATGGGAGCATACAAATTATTTGACATTTGTTAGGAAAGTACCTGGGTTGGGAACAAAGGCTTTAGTCCTTCAAAATGGCTGACATTCTGCTGTCTGAAAAGAATTTCCAATAAGTCTGCTTAGTGCTGAACACTTATAATACTATTAAATAATAAACGATATTCAAGTCGGCCTTTGTTATCAGATCAGTACCATCATTATTTCAGACCAGCTAGAGGAAACTTCCGTGTAAATATTAGTCCATTCTGGGTGAGAATGATGACAATACTGTCAATAGAGCCGTACTGCATATGTCCTATCATTTTCATGTGGGTCCAAAAACTAATATAAAAAAGCCTTCTGTAAAAAGACCCTGTTGATATGCCTTTACATTAAGAAGTAATTATACAATTCTCAAGATGACTATCCTGACAGCCCTATTGAATATCAGATCAGTGTCAATTTCATGTAGGACCAACTAGCAGACAGAAGAAAACTGGCAAAAAGAATCATGTTGATATGACCATCCATCAACAAGGAGGAGCAATAACAAGATTGTAGCCATGACTGAGGTCACATTGGCACAAGAGAAACCTGTTATAATGTAGTTTTTAAGTGTATGACACCAAATATTTGTGCTGGGTATAACACACTTTGTAGCATGAATAACAAGCCCTATTGTGATTATGCGGTTGAATAATTATCTTAAATATATATATATTGCATCAGGGACATGTCTATATTTATCAATAATTTTGAATTGAAATCATTACTGTAATTATTTTTAAAAATCTCAAGATTAGAATTTCAGACAGATTGAGACTTTAAAAAAAATGTTTGTGCCAATAAAGAACCTATTGATATAATAGTTATGAAACAACTAGGCTTTATATAAAAATAATGCAGCTAACATGTTTTGCATGTTAGTCCAAAAGAAAGTCATTATAATACAATGATAAACACATTAAACTGTCTAAATATGCATAAAACATGCCTTTATATTTCAATTTGGCCAAAAGCTACCCAGCAACAAGTGATGGATGAATGGCCAGTGGCAGATACCATGCTACAATTCAATGGAAGCATAGAAATTAAAAGAGACCTTTGTTATGAAAGTACCTGGATTGGGATCAGACATTTTGCTTTCATTCTTCTTACAGTGACTCTTGCATTACATTTGGAACATCATTATGATCTGAAGTAAAACAAATTTCATCAAGTTTCTTGATGTTATTAAGTGAAACTGCTTTTTAAAAAAGAAAAAGTGCAAGTAAATAACCTGCTATTAAGCTGACTACATAGGTAACAAGATTTTCATTTAAAAATGCAGTCAAAATGTATTGCATGCACGTCCAAAAAAGGCAGGGTCATTCCAATGCAATTATAAAATCATCTACACATGCATAGAAACAGGTCTACTAATCTCAGTTTGAGTGAGAGCTACACAGCTAACAAATTATGGATGAATGGCCAGTAGAAAATAAAATGCAATGGAAAGGCAAAAATGAAATGATCACTCTTAAGAAAGTACCTAGATTGGGAAGAAAAGGTAGTTTGGTTTCCCTAATTTTCCAGTGAATCTTGAATTGCATTTGGAATTTCAACATGATCTGAAAGAAAACAAAAGTTTATCAGTTTCCTGATGCAATTAAGTCATGCTTCTTTTACTATTTTTTCATCAGCATTCCACTACCACCAGGTACATTTTTATATCACAAGGATTGTGCAATATACACAGATGGCTTAACTCCAGGATCAAAACTCTGCCACCCCTAAGCATCCAGAATTCATGTAAAAAGCTTACAAACCTGATTAACTTGGCTATCCAAAAAAGAGGCCTACTAAAATCCAAATGTGTAACTAAATTAGTTTCTGAGAAATCTGTACCAAAATGGTCTTCACCAAATAATGCATAATTTAAAAATAAGCCAAAATGGATAAAGATATTCCATGGTCTAAATTACTCATTCATCCTTGCATATGAACATGCTTTACACATTTAATTTACAGCTTTTAACTGCTTCAAAATCTGCTCACTAAATTTGTATATGAATACACACTTAACACCTGAATCTGTGTTGGATATGCCAAGAATGATTTTCAAATTCATGTACAAGTAAAACACTAATTAGATATCTAATTATTATTATGATAATAGGTACATATGTTACTGCATTACCTGGTTTAAGTGTATGAATTACAATATAAAATATGCATAATCTAAGGCATATATACATGTCATAATAAAAATTATCTTGATTCAATTGGCAAGGCTCATCTGATGTTCTTCTGGCTACTGTACTTGTCCTTCAAAAAAAGAATTATAATAAAGTTAATAACCCATATGATTTTTTGTTGGCTAAAGCAAACACTTGTAAAATAAAAAACAAACACACAATATAAAATGATCATACATGTAAACCACTGGTGAATCTACATATGTATGCATTTAAACTATAATTAATGGGCATAAAAACATCACTGTATATACAGCTTATAATCCGCGACGACAAACACTGCTTCTCTGCTTGGCAGAGATTTACTCACTGCAGAGTGGATTACAAATGTATGGTTTAATCGTCAGTTTTCCATATGGATCCTTAAATTGCTTCTTTAGATTACAACTCTCATGTTTTAGTTATTTCAATGGCCAAGTACCTTGTGACAGAATTCCAACTGTTTCTTGCACTATCTACTTCTTTTCGAGTCAAAATGCCCATATGGCTTGGGTTCCTGGCACACAAAAATACAAATGAGAAAATCTTTGATAGCTAAGAAAACAATTGAAAGATGCAATAATAATAAATAATTAAATAATAAGTAATTAATAATAATAAAAATCATAATTTCCAAGAATGGGTGTATTTATATAATTTACTGAAAACATTTACTTCTGCACCCATCCATCCACCCACCCAACAAAATGTAGATGAAAACTGAAAACATTCATTTCTTAGTTTAGGTGAAATAGAGATCAAGAAATTCAAAGAAATTAAGTAGCCAGATATTTTAATTAATTTAAAAGAAATGTACTTTTTTGAGTATTACTTTCACTTGAAAACTGAAAAGCCAACACTGGACATATCCTGCAACTGCGACTAATGACCGTCACCGATTAATATAAGAAACTATATTGTTTTGAAATTAAGAAATGCAATTGATTAACCTGCTGGATATCAAAACTTAGCAAGAAAGGAAATTCCTTGAAACAACCAGCCTTGACTTGTTGCCCTTTAAGGTTCAGCGAGTGGGACAAGTTCACTATTCTTATGCTATCCTTTACACTCGTCAATTCTGCATTCTGTTCTACTTCCAATGCATGCAGTTGTTCATCTGTGAAGATCTGGCACAGCAAAGCAAAACAAACAGGACAAATACAAAATGCACATAACACTGACAACATGCACAGGATAAATACAAAAGGCATACAACTAAGACAAAATGCATAGGACAAATACAAAATGTACCAAATGCACAACAAATACAAAATGCAAAATGATAATTACAAAATGCACAGGACAAATACAAAATGCACAGGATAAATACAAAATGCACAGGACAAATACAAAATGCACAGGACAAATACAAAATGTACCAAATGCACAAGACAAATACAAAATGAAGAGGACAATTACAAAATGCACAAGACAAAAACAAAATGAAGAGGACAATTACAAAATGCACAGGAAAAATACAAAATGTACCAAATGCACAACAAATACAAAATGCAAAATGATAATTACAAAATACACAGGACAAATACAAAATGCATGGGACATATTAGAAAATGCACAGGACAAATACAAAATGCATAGGATAATTAGAAATGTTCCAAATACACAGGACAAATACAAAATGCACCTAGCAAATTCAAAACATACAGGATAAATACAAAACATACAGGATAAATATAAAACACACAAGATAATTACAAAACATACAGGAACAGGATAATTACAAAATGCATGGGACAATACCAAATGTACAAAATGCATAGAACAATTACAAAATGCATCAAATACAAAATGCATAGGACAATTACAAAATGCATAGAACAAATACAAAATGCACAGGATAAATACAAAATGCATACAAAATGCACACAACAAATACAAAATGCACAGAATAAATACAAAATGCATACAAAAGGCACAGAACAAATACAAAAGGCATAGAACAAACACAAAATGCATAGGACAAATACAAAATGCATAGAACAAATACAAAACCCAATTGACAATTCCAAAATGCACAGGACAGGACAAGGACAAGGACAGAGACAAGGACAAGGACAGAGACAGAGACAGGGACAAAGACAGGGACAAGGACAAAGACAAGGACATGGACAGGGACAAGGACAAAGACAAGGACAAGGACAAGGACAAGGACAGGGACAAGGGCAAAGACAGGGACAAAACGCACGAGACGAACTCAAACGGACGCGACGAACACAAACGCACGCGACGAACACAAACGTACGAGACGAACACAAACGAACGCGACGAACACAAACGCACGCGACTTACACAAACACACGCGACGAACACAAACGGACGCGACGAACACAAACGCACGCGACTTACACAAACGCATGCGATGAACACAAACGCACGCGACGAACACAAACGCACTCGACGAACACAAACGGACGCGACGAACATAAACGGACGCGACGAACTCAAACGCACACGACGAACACAAACGCACACGACGAACAAAAACGGACGCGACGAACACAAACGCACGCAATGAACACAAACGCACGCGACGAACACAAACGGACGAAACGAAACGGACGCGACGAACACAAACCGACGCGACGGACACGAACGAACGCGAACGGACGCGAGAAAGAAAAATAAAACATGACAAACACAAAACAAGACATAAAAAACACGAGAAAAAAACACAAACACCACACACGCACGCACACCCACAAGGTCAACAACCTGGAAGATAGATCGTCGAAAAGGTTCCAGACACACCTTTTCTTTCCCGATCAAAGCTCCCTGCACATCAGCAGGCATGTCTAATGATGCAGAGGATTCTGACAGGGGGTCAGGAAGGTCAGACAATGGGGCGACATCGACCAAGGTCTCATCACCCACCGTAAGGTCTTGAATCTGCATTGGAAAGAGAATTGGAATGTTTGTGAGCACAAGGAGAGGTAGAGCTACTCAACTGTGCACCAACTGATAGTATTGTAACAAAATAAAAATAGAATAGATTTGCAGAGTTTTCTTGTGCTAAATTTTTGTCTGGATCTGATTCTAATATAACCATGTTAACAGGTGGATTTATGCACATTCAATATGATTCTGTTTTTTCTTTATGATGAAATTTTATGTCTGAATTGATTTTCAAAAATTTCAAAACAGTTTTGTCAAACTTTATTAGTAGTAATGTTTACAGGAATATGCAACAAAAAGTATCTTATTAAACACGTTCAAGGAGTTAATTGTATTATTTACCTTTTTTTCTAATCTTGTTGTGAATACAGATCAAACAGATTCAGTAACAGGGTCATTCTAATCAACATTCTTGTGAATGACACTCACAGGAGGAGTAGTTGGAATAGCTTGTCCTATTATCATACATATATTAGTAGCTTAATCTTTCCAGTATATTATCAACAAACTACTTTTGCTGATATACATGCTCATTAGGGCATTTTCACGTTTTTAAATTGCAACATGCATATACAAAAGAATCAAAGCAGCTAAATAATGCCCTACAATTTAAATAATAAATATAGCAACTTTGTTTTAATGAATCTAGTCTTCTAATTACTTAAGATTAGTAGTTTCTTAAGTGTGATAAAATATTAGTTTGTGTACCCATGGGTTAATACTAGTCAACAAGACAAATACTGCATTGATATGTCTCCTAAAAATAATAAACTCTTATTTCAAAGCAATGTTCTTTAATTTTCCATCCAACAATAGTCCTTCAAAATGGCTGACATTCTGCTGTCTGAAAAGAATTTCCAATAAGTCTGCTTAGTGCTGAACACTTATAATACTATTAAATAATAAACGATATTCAAGTCGGCCTTTGTTATCAGGTCAGTACCATCATTATTTCAGACCAGCTAGAGGAAACTTCCGTGTAAATATTAGTCCATTCTGGGTGAGAATGATGACAATACTGTCAATAGAGCCGTACTGCATATGTCCTATCATTTTCATGTGGGTCCAAAAACTAATATAAAAAAGCCTTCTGTAAAAAGACCCTGTTGATATGCCTTTACATTAAGAAGTAATTATACAATTCTCAAGATGACTATCCTGACAGCCCTATTGAATATCAGATCAGTGTCAATTTCATGTAGGACCAACTAGCAGACAGAAGAAAACTGGCAAAAAGAATCATGTTGATATGACCATCCATCAACAAGGAGGAGCAATAACAAGATTGTAGCCATGACTGAGGTCACATTGGCACAAGAGAAACCTGTTATAATGTAGTTTTTAAGTGTATGACACCAAATATTTGTGCTGGGTATAACACACTTTGTAGCATGAATAACAAGCCCTATTGTGATTATGCGGTTGAATAATTATCTTAAATATATATATATTGCATCATGGACATGTCTATATTTATCAATAATTTTGAATTGAAATCATTACTGTAATTATTTTTAAAAAAATCTCAAGATTAGAATTTCAGACAGATTGAGACTTTTAAAAAAATGTTTGTGCCAATAAAGAACCTATTGATATAATAGTTATGAAACAACTAGGCTTTATATAAAAATAATGCAGCTAACATGTTTTGCAAGTTAGTCCAAAAGAAAGTCATTATAATACAATGATAAACACATTAAACTGTCTAAATATGCATAAAACATGCCTTTATATTTCAATTTGGCCAAAAGCTACCCAGCAACAAGTGATGGATGACTGGCCAGTGGCAGATACCATGCTACAATTCAATGGAAGCATAGAAATTAAAAGAGACCTTTGTTATGAAAGTACCTGGATTGGGATCAGACATTTTGCTTTCATTCTTCTTACAGTGACTCTTGCATTACATTTGGAACATCATTATGATCTGAAGTAAAACAAATTTCATCAAGTTTCTTGATGTTATTAAGTGAAACTGCTTTTTAAAAAAGAAAAAGTGCAAGTAAATAACCTGCTATTAAGCTGACTACATAGGTAACAAGATTTTCATTTAAAAATGCAGTCAAAATGTATTGCATGCACGTCCAAAAAAAGGCAGAGTCATTCCAATGCAATTATAAAATCATCTACACATGCACAGAAACAGGTCTACTAATCTCAGTTTGAGTGAGAGCTACACAGCTAACAAATTATGGATGAATGGCCAGTAGAAAATAAAATGCAATGGAAAGGCAAAAATGAAATGATCACTCTTAAGAAAGTACCTAGATTGGGAAGAAAAGGTAGTTTGGTTTCCCTAATTTTCCAGTGAATCTTGAATTGCATTTGGAATTTCAACATGATCTGAAAGAAAACAAAAGTTTATCAGTTTCCTGATGCAATTAAGTCATGCTTCTTTTACTATTTTTTCATCAGCATTCCACTACCACCAGGTACATTTTTATATCACAAGGATTGTGCAATATACACAGATGGCTTAACTCCAGGATCAAAACTCTGCCACCCCTAAGCATCCAGAATTCATGTAAAAAGCTTACAAACCTGATTAACTTGGCTATCCAAATAAAGAGGCCTACTAAAATCCAAATGTGTAACTAAATTAGTTTCTGAGAAATCTGTACCAAAATGGTCTTCACCAAATAATGCATAATTTAAAAATAAGCCAAAATGGATAAAGATATTCCATGGTCTAAATTACTCATTCATCCTTGCATATGAACATGCTTTACACATTTAATTTACAGCTTTTAACTGCTTCAAAATCTGCTCACTAAATTTGTATATGAATACACACTTAACACCTGAATCTGTGTTGGATATGCCAAGAATGATTTTCAAATTCATGTACAAGTAAAACACTAATTAGATATCTAATTATTATTATGATAATAGGTACATATGTTACTGCATTACCTGGTTTAAGTGTATGAATTACAATATAAAATATGCATAATCTAAGGCATATATACATGTCATAATAAAAATTATCTTGATTCAATTGGCAAGGCTCATCTGATGTTCTTCTGGCTACTGTACTTGTCCTTCAAAAAAAGAATTATAATAAAGTTAATAACCCATATGATTTTTTGTTGGCTAAAGCAAACACTTGTAAAATAAAAAACAAACACACAATATAAAATGATCATACATGTAAAACACTGGTGAATCTACATATATATGTATTTAAACTATAATTAATGGGCATAAAAACATCACTGTATATACAGCTTATAATCCGCGACGACAAACACTGCTTCTCTGCTTGGCAGAGATTTACTCACTGCAGAGTGGATTACAAATGTATGGTTTAATCGTCAGTTTTCCATATGGATCCTTAAATTGCTTCTTTAGATTACAACTCTCATGTTTTAGTTATTTCAATGGCCAAGTACCTTGTGACAGAATTCCAACTGTTTCTTGCACTATCTACTTCTTTTCGAGTCAAAATGCCCATATGGCTTGGGTTCCTGGCACACAAAAAAACAAATGAGAAAATCTTTGATAGCTAAAAAAACAATTGAAAGATGCAATAATAATAAATAATTAAATAATAATTATTAATAATAAAAATCATAATTTCCAAGAATGGGTGTATTTATATGATTTACTGAATACATTTACTTCTGCACCCATCCATCCACCCACCCAACAAAATGTAGATGAAAACTGAAAACATTCATTTCTTAGTTTAGGTGAAATAGAGATCAAGAAATTCAAAGAAATGAAGTAGCCAGATATTTTAATTAATTTAAAAGAAATGTACTTTTTTGAGTATTACTTTCATTTGAAAACTGAAAAGCCAACACTGGACATATCCTGCAACTGCGACTAATGACCGTCACCGATTAATATAAGAAACTATATTGTTTTGAAATTAAGAAATGCAATTGATTAACCTGCGGGATATCAAAACTTAGCAAGAAAGGAAATTCCTTGAAACAACCAACCTTGACTTGTTGCCCTTTAAGGTTCAGCGAGTGCGACAGGTTCACTATTCTTATGCTATCCTTTACACTCGTCAATTCTGCATTCTGTTCTACTTCCAATGCATGCAGTTGTTCATCTGTGAAGATCTGGCACAGCAAAGCAAAACAAACAGGACAAGTACAAAATGCACATAACACTTACAACATGCACAGGATAAATACAAAAGGCATACAACAAAGACAAAATGCATAGGACAAATACAAAATGTACCAAATGCACAACAAATACAAAATGCAAAATGATAATTACAAAATGCACAGGACTAATACATAATGCACAGGACAATTATGACAGGACATAAAACATGAATTGTATTTCAATTTGGCCAAAAGCTACCCAGCAACAAGTGATGGATGACTGGCCAGTGGCAGATACCATGCTACAATTCAATGGAAGCATAGAAATTAAAAGAGACCTTTGTTATGAAAGTACCTGGATTGGGATCAGACATTTTGCTTTCATTCTTCTTACAGTGACTCTTGCATTACATTTGGAACATCATTATGATCTGAAGTAAAACAAATTTCATCAAGTTTCTTGATGTTATTAAGTGATACTGCTTTTTAAAAAAGAAAAATTGCAAGTAAATAACCTGCTATTAAGCTGACTACATAGGTAACAAGATTTTCATTTAAAAATGCAGTCAAAATGTATTGCATGCACGTCCAAAAGAAAGGCAGGGTCATTCCAATGCAATTATAAAATCATCTACACATGCATAGAAACAGGTCTACTAATCTCAGTTTGAGTGAGAGCTACACAGCTAACAAATTATGGATGAATGGCCAGTAGAAAATAAAATGCAATGGAAAGGCAAAAATGAAATGATCACTCTTAAGAAAGTACCTAGATTGGGAAGAAAAGGTAGTTTGGTTTCCCTAATTTTCCAGTGAATCTTGAATTGCATTTGGAATTTCAACATGATCTGAAAGAAAACAAAAGTTTATCAGTTTCCTGATGCAATTAAGTCATGCTTCTTTTACTATTTTTTCATCAGCATTCCACTACCACCAGGTACATTTTTATGTCACAAGGATTGTGCAACATACACAGATGTCTTAACTCCAGGATCAAAACTCTGCCACCCCTAAGCATCCAGAATTCATGTAAAAAGCTTACAAGCCAGATTAACTTGGCTATCCAAATAAAGATGCCTACTAAAATCCAAATGCGTAACTAAATTAGTTTCTGAGAAATCTGTACCGAAATGGTCTTCACCAAATAATGTATAATTTAAAAATAAGCCAAAATGGATAAAGATATTCCATGGTCTAAATTACTACGCGACCACAAACACTGCTTCTCTGCTTGGCAGAGATTTACTCACTGCAGAGTGGATTACAAATGTATGGTTTATCGTCGGTTTTCCACATGGATCCTTAAATTGCTGCTTTAGATTACAACTCTCATGTTTTAGTTATTTAAATGGCCAAGTACCTTGTGACAGAATTCCAACCGTCTCTTGCACTATCTACTTCTTTTAGAGTCAAATGCCCATATGGCTTGGGTTCCTGGCACACACAAAAAGTACAAACGAGAAAATCTTTGACAGCTAAGAAAACAATTGAAAGATGCAATAATAATAAATAATTAAATAATAAATTAATAATAATAAAAATCATAATTTCCAAGAATGGGTGTATTTAAATGATTTACTGAATAAATTTACTTCTCCACCCATCCATCCACCCACCCAACAAAATGTATATGAAAACTGAAAACATTCATTTCTTAGGTTAGGTGAAAAAGAGATCAAGAAATTCAAAGAAATGAAGTAGCCAAATATTTTAATTAATTGAAAAGAAATGAACTTTTGAGAATTTTACTTTCATTTGAAAACATTTGAAAACTTAAAAGCCAACACTGAACATATCCTGCAACTGCGACTTATGACAGTCACCGATTAATATAAGAAACTATATTGTTTTGAAATTAAGAAATGCAATTGATTAACCTGCTGGTTATCAAAACTTTGCAAGAAAGAGGAAATTCTTTGAAACTACCAACCTTGACTTGTTGCCCTTTATGGTGCAGCAAGTTGGACAGGTTAACTATTCTTATGCCATCTTGTACACTCTTCAATTATGCTTTCCGTTCTACTTCCAATGCATGCAGTTGTTCATCTGTGAAGATGTGGCACTGCAAAGAAAAACGAACTGGTCAAATACAAAATGCACATAACACTTACGACATGCAAAGGACAAATACAACATGCACAAATACAAAAAACGGTAAAATACAAAAGGCATACGACAAAAATACAAAATATACAAAATGCTAAGAACAATTACAAAATGCTAAGAACAAACACAAAATGCACGGGGAATACAGACACCTTTTCTTTCCCACTCAAAGCTATCTCCACATCAGCAGGCATGTCAAATGATGCAGAGGATTCAGCCAGGGGGTCAGGAAGGTCTTCTTGATGTTCTTGGTCTGAAAAAAAGGAGTCACGCTAGTACATGGGTTAGTGCACAGTCTCGCTAGTACATGAGTTAGTGCACAGTCTCGCTAGTACATGGGTTAGTGCACAGTCTCGCTAGTACATGGGTTAGTGCACAGTCTCGCTAGTACATGGGTTAGTGCACAGTCTCGCTAGTACATGGGTTAGTGCACAGTCTCGCTAGTACATGGGTTAGTGCACAGTCTCGCTAGTACATGGGTTAGTGCACAGTCTCGCTAGTACATGGGTTAGTGCACAGTCTCGCTAGTACATGGGTTAGTGCACAGTCTCGCTAGTACATGGGTTAGTGCACAGTCTCGCTAGTACATGGGTTAGTGCACAGTCTCGCTAGTACATGGGTTAGTGCACAGTCTCGCTAGTACATGGGTTAGTGCACAGTCTCGCTAGTACATGGGTTAGTGCACAGTCTCGCTAGTACATGGGTTAGTGCACAGTCTCGCTAGTACATGGGTTAGTGCACAGTCTCGCTAGTACATGGGTTAGTGCACAGTCTCGCTAGTACATGGGTTAGTGCACAGTCTCGCTAGTACATGGGTTAGTGCACAGTCTCGCTAGTACATGGGTTAGTGCACAGTCTCGCTAGTACATGGGTTAGTGCACAGTCTCGCTAGTACATGGGTTAGTGCACAGTCTCGCTAGTACATGGGTTAGTGCACAGTCTCGCTAGTACATGGGTTAGTGCACAGTCTCGCTAGTACATGGGTTAGTGCACAGTCTCGCTAGTACATGGGTTAGTGCACAGTCTCGCTAGTACATGGGTTAGTGCACAGTCTCGCTAGTACATGGGTTAGTGCACAGTCACGCGAGTACATGGGTTAGTGCACAGTCACGCTAGCGCTGGACAGGACAAAGACAAAGCGAAGGTGACAGGAAAAAACACAAACACAGGAAAAAAACACAAACACAGGAAAAAAACACAAACACAGGAAAAAACACAAACACAGGAAAAAACACAAACACAGGGAAAAACACAAACAAGAAAAAACAAACAAGAAAAAACAAACAAGAAAAAACACAAACACAAGAAAAAACAAACACAAGAAAAAACACATACACAAGAAAAAACACAAACACAAGAAAAAACACAAACACATGAAAAAACAAACACAGGAAAAAACACAAACACAGGAAAAAACACAAACACAGGAAAAAACACAAACACAAGAAAAAACACATACACAAGAAAAAACACAAACACAAGAAAAAACACAAACACATGAAAAAACACAAACACATGAAAAAACACAAACACAGGAAAAAACACAAAAACAGGAAAAAACACAAACACGGGAAATAACACAAACACAGGTAAAAACACAAACACAGGAAAAAACACAAACACAAGAAAAAACACAAACACAAGAAAAAAACAAAAATGAAGAAAAAACAAACACAAGAAAAAACACAAACAAGAAAAAACACAAACAAGAAAAAACACAAACAAGAAAAAACACAAATACAAGAAAAAACACAAACACAAGAAAAAACACAAACACAAGAAATAACACAAACACAAGAAAAAACCACAAACAAGAAAAAACAAACACAAACAAGAAAAAAAAAAAACAAGAAAAAACACAAACAAGAAAAGAAACAATCTCAAGAAAAAACACACACAAACAAGAAAAAACACAAACAAGAAAAAGCACAAACAAGAAAAAACACAAACACAAGAAAAAACACAAACAAAAGAAAAGACAAGAAAAAACAAGAAAAAACACAAACACAGGAAAAAACACAAACACAAGAAAAAACACAAACACAAGAAAAAACACAAACAGAAGAAAAACACAAACAGAAGAAAAAACACAAACACAAGAAAAAACACAAACACAAGAAAAAACACAATCACAAAAAAAAACACAAACACAAAAAAAACACAAACACAAGAAAAAACAACCACAAGAAAAAAGACAACCACAAGAAAAAAGACAAACACAAGAACAAACACAAACACAAGAAAAAACACAAACACAAGAAAAAACACAAACACAAGAAAAAAACACAAACACAGGAAAAAACACAAACACAAGAAAAAACACAAACAAGAAAAAACAAAAAAAACACAAACACAAGAAAAAACACAAACACAGGAAAAAACACAAACACAAGAAAAAACACAAACACAAGAAAAAACACAAACACAAGAAAACACAAACACAAGAAAAAACAAACAGGAAAAAAAAAACAAAAAAAAAAAACAACAAACACAAGCAAAAACACAAACACAAGAAAAAACAATAAAAAACAAGAAAAAACAAGAAAAAACATAAGAAAAAACACAAACATAAGAAAAAACACAAACACGAAAAAACAAACACAAGAAAAAACACAAACAAGAAAAAACACAAACAAGAAAAAACAAACACAAGAAAAAACACAAACACAGAAAAAACACAAACACAGAAAAAACACAAATACAAGAAAAAACACAAACTGGGGTCTTCTGGGGTCTTCTGGAGTCTTCGTGGGTCTTCTTGAATCTTCTTGGATCTTCTTGGATCTTCTTGAATCTTCTTGGTCTTCTTGAATCTTCTAGGTCTTCTTGAATCTTCTTGATCTTCTTGAATCTTCTTGGTCTTCTTGAATCTTCTTGGTCTTCTTGAATATTCTTGGTCTTCTTGAATCTTCTTGGTCTTCTTGAATCTTCTTGGTCTTCTTGGTCTTGACGGACGTGATGAACACATACGGACGTGACTAACACAAACGCACGCGATGAACAAAAATAAAACATGACAAACACAAAGAAGGACATAACAAATACACAAGTAAACAACACAAACACAAGAAAAAACACAAACACAAACACAAGAAAAAACACAAACTGGGGTCTTCTGGGGTCTTCTTGAATCTTCTTGGATCTTCTTGAATCTTCTTGGATCTTCTTGAATCTTCTTGAATCTTCTTGGTCTTCTTGAATCTTCTTGGTCTTCTTGAATCTTCTTGGTCTTCATGAATCTCGTTGGTCTTCTTGAATCTTCTTGGTCTTCGTGAATCTTCTTGGTCTTCTTGGTCTTGACGGACGTGATGAACACATACGGACGTGACTAACACAAACTCACGCGATGAACAAAAGTAAAACATGACAAACACAAAGAAGGACATAACAAATACACAAGTAAACAACACAAACACAAGAAAAAACACAAACACAAGAAAAAACAAACACAAGAAAAAACACAAACACAGGAAAAAACAAAAACAAAAAAAAAAACACAAGAAAAAACACAAACACAAGAAAAAACAAAAAAAAAACAAGAAAAAACATAAGAAAAAACACAAACACAAGAAAAAACACAAACACAAGAAAAAACAAACACAAGAAAAAACACAAACAAGAAAAAACACAAACAAGAAAAAACACAAACACAAGAAAAAACACAAACACAGAAAAAACCCAAACACAAGAAAAAACACAAATACAAGAAAAAACACAAACTGGGGTCTTCTGGGGTCTTCTTGAATCTTCTTGGATCTTCTTGAATCTTCTTGGATCTTCTTCAATCTTCTTGAATCTTCTTGGTCTTCTTGAATCTTCTTGATCTTCTTGAATCTTCTTGGTCTTCTTGAATCTTCTTGGTCTTCTTGAATCTTCTTGGTCTTCTTGAATCTTCTTGGTCTTCATGAATCTTCTTGGTCTTCTTGAATCTTCTTGGTCTTCTTGGTCTTCTTGGTCTTGACGGACGTGATGAACACATACGGACGTGACTAACACAAACGCACGCGATGAACAAAAATAAAACATGACAAACACAAAGAAGGACATAACAAATACACAAGTAAACAACACAAACACAAGAAAAAACACAAACTGGGGTATTCTGGGGTCTTCTTGAATCTTCTTGGATCTTCTTGAATCTTCTTGGATCTTCTTGAATCTTCTTGGTCTTCTTGAATCTTCTTGGTCTTCTTGAATCTTCCTGGTCTTCATGAATCTTGTTGGTCTTCTTGAATCTTCTTGGTCTTCGTGAATCTTCTTGGTCTTCTTGGTCTTGACGGACGTGATGAACACATACGGACGTGACTAACACAAACGCACGCGATGAACAAAAGTAAAACATGACAAACACAAAGAAGGACATAACAAATACACAAGTAAACAACACAAACACAAGAAAAAACACAAACACAAGAAAAAACAAACACAAGAAAAAACACACAGGAAAAAACAAAAACAAAAAAAAAACAACAAACACAAGAAAAAACACAAACACAAGAAAAAAAAATAAAAAACAAGAAAAAACAAGAAAAAACATAAGAAAAAACACAAACACAAGAAAAAACACAAACACAAGAAAAAACAAACACAAGAAAAACACAAACACAGGAAAAAACAAAAACAAAAAAAAACAACAAACACAAGAAAAAACACAAACACAAGAAAAAACAAGAAAAAACAAGAAAAAACAAGAAAAAACATAAGAAAAAACACAAACACAAGAAAAAACACAAACACAAGAAAAAACAAACACAAGAAAAAACACAAACAAGAAAAAACACAAACAAGAAAAAACACAAACACAAGAAAAAACACAAACACAAGAAAAAACACAAACACAAGAAAACACAAACACAAGAAAAAACAAACACAGGAAAAAAAAAACAAAAAAAAAAACAACAAACACAAGAAAAAACACAAACACAAGAAAAAACAATAAAAAACAAGAAAAAACAAGAAAAAACATAAGAAAAAACACAAACATAAGAAAAAACACAAACACAAGAAAAAACAAACACAAGAAAAAACACAAACAAGAAAAAACACAAACAAGAAAAAACAAACACAAGAAAAAACACAAACACAGAAAAAACACAAACACAGAAAAAACACAAATACAAGAAAAAACACAAACTGGGGTCTTCTGGGGTCTTCTGGAGTCTTCGTGGGTCTTCTTGAATCTTCTTGAATCTTCTTGGATCTTCTTGGATCTTCTTGAATCTTCTTGGTCTTCTTGAATCTTCTAGGTCTTCTTGAATCTTCTTGATCTTCTTGATCTTCTTGAATCTTCTTGGTCTTCTTGAATCTTCTTGGTCTTCTTGAATATTCTTGGTCTTCTTGAATCTTCTTGGTCTTCTTGAATCTTCTTGGTCTTCTTGAATCTTCTTGGTCTTCTTGGTCTTGACGGACGTGATGAACACATACGGACGTGACTAACACAAACGCACGCGATGAACAAAAATAAAACATGACAAACACAAAGAAGGACATAACAAATACACAAGTAAACAACACAAACACAAGAAAAAACACAAACACAAGAAAAAACATAAACACAAGAAAAAACACAAACTGGGGTCTTCTGGGGTCTTCTTGAATCTTCTTGGATCTTCTTGAATCTTCTTGGATCTTCTTGAATCTTCTTGAATCTTCTTGGTCTTCTTGAATCTTCTTGGTCTTCTTGAATCTTCTTGGTCTTCATGAATCTCGTTGGTCTTCTTGAATCTTCTTGGTCTTCGTGAATCTTCTTGGTCTTCTTGGTCTTGACGGACGTGATGAACACATACGGACGTGACTAACACAAACTCACGCGATGAACAAAAGTAAAACATGACAAACACAAAGAAGGACATAACAAATACACAAGTAAACAACACAAACACAAGAAAAAACACAAACACAAGAAAAAACAAACACAAGAAAAAACACAAACACAGGAAAAAACAAAAACAAAAAAAAAAACACAAGAAAAAACACAAACACAAGAAAAAACAATAAAAAACAAGAAAAAACATAAGAAAAAAAACAAACACAAGAAAAAACACAAACACAAGAAAAAAACAAACACAAGAAAAAACACAAACAAGAAAAAACACAAACAAGAAAAAACACAAACACAAGAAAAAACACAAACACAGAAAAAACCCAAACACAAGAAAAAACACAAATACAAGAAAAAACACAAACTGGGGTCTTCTGGGGTCTTCTTGAATCTTCTTGGATCTTCTTGAATCTTCTTGGATCTTCTTCAATCTTCTTGAATCTTCTTGGTCTTCTTGAATCTTCTTGATCTTCTTGAATCTTCTTGGTCTTCTTGAATCTTCTTGGTCTTCTTGAATCTTCTTGGTCTTCTTGAATCTTCTTGGTCTTCATGAATCTTCTTGGTCTTCTTGAATCTTCTTGGTCTTCTTGGTCTTCTTGGTCTTGACGGACGTGATGAACACATACGGACGTGACTAACACAAACGCACGCGATGAACAAAAATAAAACATGACAAACACAAAGAAGGACATAACAAATACACAAGTAAACAACACAAACACAAGAAAAAACACAAACTGGGGTATTCTGGGGTCTTCTTGAATCTTCTTGGATCTTCTTGAATCTTCTTGGATCTTCTTGAATCTTCTTGGTCTTCTTGAATCTTCTTGGTCTTCTTGAATCTTCCTGGTCTTCATGAATCTTGTTGGTCTTCTTGAATCTTCTTGGTCTTCGTGAATCTTCTTGGTCTTCTTGGTCTTGACGGACGTGATGAACACATACGGACGTGACTAACACAAACGCACGCGATGAACAAAAGTAAAACATGACAAACACAAAGAAGGACATAACAAATACACAAGTAAACAACACAAACACAAGAAAAAACACAAACACAAGAAAAAACAAACACAAGAAAAAACACACAGGAAAAAACAAAAACAAAAAAAAAACAACAAACACAAGAAAAAACACAAACACAAGAAAAAAAAATAAAAAACAAGAAAAAACAAGAAAAAACATAAGAAAAAACACAAACACAAGAAAAAACACAAACACAAGAAAAAACAAACACAAGAAAAACACAAACACAAGAAAAAACAAAAACAAAAAAAAACAACAAACACAAGAAAAAACACAAACACAAGAAAAAACAAGAAAAAACAAGAAAAAACAAGAAAAAACATAAGAAAAAACACAAACACAAGAAAAAACACAAACACAAGAAAAAACAAACACAAGAAAAAACACAAACAAGAAAAAACACAAACAAGAAAAAACACAAACACAAGAAAAAACACAAACACAGAAAAAACACAAACACAAGAAAAAACACAAATACAAGAAAAAACACAAACTGGGGTCTTCTGGAGTCTTCGTGGGTCTTCTTGAATCTTCTTGAATCTTCTTGGATCTTCTTGGTCTTCTTGAATCTTCTTGGTCTTCTTGAATCTTCTTGGTCTTCTTGAATCTTCTTGGTCTTCTTGAATCTTCTTGGTCTTCTTGGTCTTGACGGACGTGATGAACACATACGGACGTGACTAACACAAACGCACGCGATGAACAAAAATAAAACATGACAAACACAAAGAAGGACATAACAAATACACAAGTAAACAACACAAACACAAGAAAAAACACAAACACAAGAAAAAACATAAACACAAGAAAAAACACAAACTGGGGTCTTCTGGGGTCTTCTTGAATCTTCTTGGATCTTCTTGAATCTTCTTGGATCTTCTTGAATCTTCTTGAATCTTCTTGGTCTTCATGAATCTTGTTGGTCTTCTTGAATCTTCTTGGTCTTCGTGAATCTTCTTGGTCTTGACGGACGTGATGAACACATACGGACGTGACTAACACAAACGCACGCGATGAACAAAAGTAAAACATGACAAACACAAAGAAGGACATAACAAATACACAAGTAAACAACACAAACACAAGAAAAACACAAACACAGGAAAAAACAAAAACAAAAAAAAACAGCAAACACAAGAAAAAACACAAACACAAGAAAAAACAATAAAAAGCAAGAAAAAACAAGAAAAAACATAAGAAAAAACACAAACACAAGAAAAAACACAAACACAAGAAAAAACAAACACAAGAAAAAACACAAACAAGAAAAAACACAAACAAGAAAAAACACAAACACAAGAAAAAACACAAACACAGAAAAAACACAAACACAAGAAAAAAAAGACAAACACAAGAAAAAACACAAATACAAGAAAAAACAAGAAAAAACAAGAAAAAACTAGAAAAAAACAAGAAAAAACACAAACACAAGAAAAAACACAAACACAAGAGAAAACAAAAGAAAAAAAACAAACAAAAAATCCAAACACAAGAAAAAACACAAACAAGAAAAAACACAAACACAAGAAAAAACACAAACAAGAAAAAACACAAACACAAGAAAAAACACAAACAAGGAAAAACACAAACAAGAAAAAACACAAACACAAGAAAAAACACAAACAAGAAAAAGCACAAACACAAGAAAAAACACAAACACAAGAAAAAACACAAACACGAGAAAAAACACAAACACAAGAAAAAACACAAAGAAAAAACACAAACAAGAAAAACACAAACAAGAAAAAAAAACACAAACACAAGAAAAAACACAAACACAAGAAAAAAAAAAGACAAGAAAAAACACAAACACAAGCAAAAAGAAACGAAAAAAGACACAAACACAAGAAAAAACACAAAGACAAAAAAAAACACAGACAAGAAAAAACACAAAGACATGAAAAAACACAAACACATGAAAAAACACAAACACAAGAAAAAACACAAACAAGAAAAAACACAAACACAAGAAAAAACACAAACACAAGAAAAAAAAAAGACAAGAAAAAACACAAACACAAGCAAAAAGAAACGAAAAAAGACACAAACACAAGAAAAAACACAAAGACAAAAAAAAACACAGACAAGAAAAAACACAAACAAGAAAAAACACAAACACAAGAAAAAACACAAACACAAGAAAAAACACAAACACAAGAAAAAACAAAAGAAAAAAAAGAAACAAAAAACCCAAACACAAGATAAAAAACCAAACACAAGAAAAACACAAACAAGAAAAAACACAAACAAGAAAAAACACAAACACAAGAAAAAACACAAACACAAGAAAAAACACAAACACAAGAAAAAACAAAGAAAAAACACAAACAAGAAAAAAAAACACAAACACAAGAAAAAACACAAACACAAGAAAAAAAAACACAAACATAAGAAAAAACACAAACACAAGCAAAAGAAACAAAAAAAACACAAACACAAGAAAAAACACAAAGACAAGAAAAAACACAGACAAGAAAAAACACAAACACATTAAAAAACAAAGACATGAAAAAACACAAACACAAGAAAAAACACAAACAAGAAAAATCAAATACAAGAAAAAACAAGAAAAAACGAAAAAACAAGAAAAAATAAGAAAAAAAAGAAACAACAAGAAAAAAAAAGAAAAAACAAGAAAAAACAAGATAAAACAAGAAAAAACACAAACACAAGAAAAAACACAAACACAAGAAAAAACAAACACATGAAAAAACACAAACACAAGAAAAAACACAAAGAAAAAACACAAACACAAGAAAAAACACAAACAGAAGAAAAAACAAGAAAAAAACACAAACACAAGAAAAAACACAAACACAAGAAAAAACAGACAAGAAAAAACCACAAACACGAGAAAAAACAAACACAAGAAAAAACACTAACATAAGAAAAAACACAAACAAGAAAAAAGTCAAACACAAGAAAAAACAAGAAAAAAACAAGACAAAACTAAAAAAAAACTAGAAAAAACCAGAAGAAACACAAACACAAGAAAAAACACAAACACAAGAAAAACACAAAGAAAAAACACAAACAAGAAAAAACACAAACAAGAAAAAAAAAACACAAACACAAGAAAAAACACAAACACAAGAAAAAAAACACAAACACAAGAAAAAACAAACACAAGAAAAGAAACAAAAAAAAAAACACAAAGACAAGAAAAAACACAGACAAGAAAAAACACAAAGACATGAAAAAACACAGACATGAAAAAACACAAACACAAGAAAAAACAAACAAGAAAAATCACAAACAAGAAAAAAACAAACACAAGAAAAAATAAAAACAATAAAAAACACAAACAAGAAAAAACAAAGAAAAAACAAAGAAAAAACACAAACACAAGAAAAAACACAAACGCAATAAAAAACAAACAAGAAAAAACAAGAAAAAACACAAACACAAGAAAAAACACAAAGAAAAAACACAAACAAGCAAAAACACAAACAAGAAAAAAAAACAAACACAAGAAAAAACACAAACACAAAAAAAAAAACAAAACACAAGAAAAAACACAAACACAAGAAAAGAAACAAAAAAAACCACAAAGACAAGAAAAAACACAGACAAGAAAAAACACAAAGACATGAAAAAACACAGACATGAAAAAACACAGACATGAAAAAACACAAACACAAGAAAAAACACAAACAAGAAAAATCACAACCAAGAAAAAAACAAACACAAGAAAAAATAAAAACAATAAAAAACATAAACAAGAAAAAACAAAGAAAAAACAGAAAAAACACAAACACAAGAAAAAACACAAACGCAATAAAAAACAAACAAGAAAAAACACAAGAAAAAACACAAACACAAGAAAAAACACAAACAAGAAAAACACAAAGAAAAAACACAAACACAAGAAAAAAAACAAACACAAGAAAAAACACGAACAAGAAAAAACAAACAAGAAAAAAACAAACAAAAAACCCAAACACAAGAAAAAACCCAAACACAAGAAAAACACAAACAAGAAAAAACACAAACAAGAAAAAAAAACAAACACAAGAAAAAACACAAACACAAGAAAAAACACAAACACAAGAAAAAACAAAGAAAAAACAATAAACAAGAAAAAACACAAACAAGAAAAAAAAAAACAAATACAAGAAAAAAAACACAAACACAAGAAAAAACACAAACACAAGAAAAAACACAAACAAGAAAAAACACAAACACAAAAAAAAACACAAACACAAGAAAAAACAAACACAAGAAAAAACACAAACAAGAAAAAACACACAAGAAAAAACACAAACACAAGAAAGAACACAAACAAGAAAAAACACATACAAGAAAAAACACAAACACAAGAAAAAACACAAACAAGAAAAAACACAAACACAACAAAAAACACAAACAAAAGAAAAAACACAAACACAAGAAAAAACACAAACACAACAAAAAAAACAAAAAAAAACCACAAACAAGACAAAACACAAACACAAGAAAAAACACAAACACAAGAAAAAACACAAACAAGAAAAAACACAAACAAGAAAAAACACAAACACAAGAAAAAACACAAACACAAGAAAAAACACAAACACAAGAAAAACAAGAAAAAACACAAGAAAAAACAAGAAAAAACAAAAAAAAAACAAGAAAAAACAAAAAACAAGAAAAAACAAACAAAAGAAAAAACACAAACACAGGAAAAAAAACAAACCAGAAAAAACACAAATACAAGAAAAAACAGGAAAAAACGAAAAATCAAGAAAAAATAAGAAAAAATAAGAAAAAACAAGAAAAAACAAGAAAAAACACAAACACAAGAAAAACACAAACACAAGAAAAAACAAACACATGAAAAAACAAACACAGGAAAAAACACAAGAAAAAAACACAAACACAAGAAAAAACACAAACACAAGAAAAAACAAACAAGAAAAAATACAAACAAGAAAAAACACAAACACAAGAAAAAACACAAACACAAGAAAAAACACAAACAAGAAAAAACAAACAAGAAAAAACAAACAAGAAAAAACACAAACAAGAAAAAACACAAACACAAGAAAAAACACAAACAAGAAAAAACACAAACAAGAAAAAACACAAACACAAGAAAAAACACAAACAAGAAAAAACACAAACAAGAAAAAACACAAACACAAGAAAAAACACAAACAAGAAAAAACACAAACACAAGAAAAAAGACAAACACAACAAAAAAAACAAACAAAAGAAAAAACAAACACAAGAAAAAACAAAAAACAAAGAAAAAACACAAAGAAAAAACAAAGAAAAACACAAACACAGGAAAAAACACAAACAAGAAAAAAAACAAGAAAAAACACAAACAAGAAAAAACACAAACACAAGAAAAAACACAAACAAGAAAAAACACAAACAAGCAAAAACACAAACACAAGAAAAAACACAAACACAAGAAAAAACAAACACAAGAAAAACACAAGAAAAAAACAAGAAAAAACAAGAACAAAAAAAACCAAGAAAAACCAAGAAAAAACAAGAAAAACAAGAAAAAACAAACACAAGAAAAAACAAACAAGAAAAAACAAGAAAAAAACACAAACACAAGAAAAAACACAAACAAGAAAAAACACAAAGAAAAAACACAAACACAAGAAAAAATACAAACACAAGAAAAAACACAAACAAGAAAAAACAAACAAGAAAAAACTAAGAAGAAAAAAACAAACAAGAAAAAACACAAACACAAGACAAAACACAAACACAAGAAAAAACACAAACACAAGAAGAAACCCAAACACAAGAAAAAACAAAAGAAAAAAAACAAACAAAAAACCCAAACACATGAAAAAACCCAAACACAAGAAAAACACAAACAAGAAAAAACACAAATAAGAAAAAACACAAACACAAGAAAAGACACAAACACAAGAAAAGACACAAACACAAGAAAAAACACAAACACAAGAAAAAACAAAGAAAAAACACAAACAAGAAAAAACACAAACAAGAAAAAAAAAACACGAACACAAGAAAAAACACAAATACAAGAAGAAAAAAAACACAAACACAAGAAAAAACACAAACACAAGAAAAAACACAAACAAGAAAAAACACAAACACAAGAAAAAACACAAACACAAGAAAAAACACAAACAAGAAAAAACACAAACACAAGAAAAAACACAAACACAAGAAAAAACACAAACACAAGAAAAAACAGAAAAAACACAAACAATAAAAAACACAAACAAGAAAAAAAAAACACAAACACAAGAAAAAACACAAACTGGGGTCTTCTGGGGTCTTCTGGAGTCTTCGTGGGTCTTCTTGAATCTTCTTGAATCTTCTTGGATCTTCTTGAATCTTCTTGAATCTTCTTGAATCTTCTTGGTCTTCTTGAATCTTCTTGGTCTTCTTGAATCTTCTTGGTCTTCTTGAATCTTCTTGGTCTTCATGAATCTTCTTGGTCTTCTTGAATCTTCTTGGTCTTCTTGGTCTTGACGGACATGATGAACACATACGGACGTGACGAACACAAACGCACGCGATGAACAAAAATAAAACATGACAAACACAAAGAAGGACATAACAAATACACAAGTAAACAACACAAACACAAGAAAAAACACAAACACAAGAAAAAACATAAACACAAGAAAAAACACAAACTGGGGTCTTCTGGGGTCTTCTTGAATCTTCTTGGTCTTCTTGAATCTTCTTGGTCTTCTTGAATCTTCTTGATCTTCTTGAATCTTCTTGGTCTTCATGAATCTTGTTGTTCTTGAATCTTCTTGGTCTTCGTGAATCTTCTTGGTCTTCGTGAATCTTCTTGGTCTTCGTGAATCTTCTTGGTCTTCTTGGTATTGACGGACGTGATGAACACATACGGACGTGACTAACACAAACGCACGCGATGAACAAAAGTAAAACATGACAAACACAAAGAAGGACATAACAAATACACAAGTAAACAACACAAACACAAGAAAAAACAAACACAAGAAAAACACAAACACAGGAAAAAACAAAAAAAAAAAAAAACAACAAACACAAGAAAAAACACAAACACAAGAAAAAACAATAAAAAACAAGAAAAAACAAGAAAAAACATAAGAAAAAACACAAACACAAGAAAAAACACAAACACAAGAAAAAACAAACACAAGAAAAAACACAAACAAGAAAAAACACAAACACAAGAAAAAACACAAACACAGAAAAAACACAAACACAAGAAAAAACACAAATACAAGAAAAAACACAAACTGGGGTCTTCTGGGGTCTTCTGGAGTCTTCGTGGATCTTCTTGAATCTTCTTGAATCTTCTTGGATCTTCTTGGATCTTCTTGGATCTTCTTGAATCTTCTTGGTCTTCTTGAATCTTCTTGATCTTCTTGAATCTTCTTGGTCTTCTTGAATCTTCTTGGTCTTCTTGAATCTTCTTGGTCTTGTTGAATCTTCTTGGTCTTCTTGAACCTTCTTGAATCTTCTTGGTCTTCTTGAATCTTCCTGGTCTTCTTGAATCTTCTTGGTCTTCTTGAATTTTCTTGGTCTTCTTGGTCTTGACGGACGTGATGAACACATACGGACGTGACTAACACAAACGCACGCGATGAACAAAAATAAAACATGACAAACACAAAGAAGGACATAACAAATACACAAGTAAACAACACAAACACAAGAAAAAACACAAACACAAGAAAAAACAAACACAAGAAAAAACACAAACTGTGGTCTTCTGGGGTCTTCTTGAATCTTCTTGGATCTTCTTGAATCTTCTTGGATCTTCTTGAATCTTCTTGAATCTTCTTGGTCTTCTTGAATCTTCTTGGTCTTCTTGAATCTTCTTGGTCTTCTTGAATCTTCTTGGTCTTCTTGAATCTTCTTGGTTTTCATGAATCTTCTTGGTCTTCTTGAATCTTCTTGGTCTTCGTGAATCTTCTTGGTCTTCTTGGTCTTGACGGACGTGATGAACACATACGGACGTGACTAACACAAACGCACGCGATGAACAAAAGTAAAACATGACAAACACAAAGAAGGACATAACAAATACACAAGTAAACAACACAAACACAAGAAAAAACACAAACACAAGAAAAAACAAACACAAGAAAAAACACAGGAAAAAACAAAAACAAAAAAAAAACAACAAACACAAGAAAAAACACAAACACAAGAAAAAAAAATAAAAAACAAGAAAAAACAAGAAAAAACATAAGAAAAAACACAAACACAAGAAAAAACACAAACACAAGAAAAAACAAACACAAGAAAAAACAAACACAAGAAAAAACACAAACAAGAAAAAACACAAACAAGAAAAAACACAAACACAAGAAAAAACACAAACACAGAAAAAACACAAACACAAGAAAAAACCCAAATACAAGAAAAAACACAAACTGGGGTCTTCTGGGGTCTTCTGGAGTCTTCGTGGGTCTTCTTGAATCTTCTTGAATCTTCTTGGATCTTCTTGGTCTTCTTGAATCTTCTTGGTCTTCTTGAATCTTCTTGGTCTTCTTGAATCTTCTTGGTCTTCTTGGTCTTGACGGACGTGATGAACACATACGGACGTGACTAACACAAACGCACGCGATGAACAAAAATAAAACATGACAAACACAAACAAGGACATAACAAATACACAAGTAAACAACACAAACACAAGAAAAAACACAAACACAAGAAAAAACATAAACACAAGAAAAAACACAAACTGGGGTCTTCTGGGGTCTTCTTGAATCTTCTTGAATCTTCTTGGATCTTCTTGAATCTTCTTGAATCTTCTTGGTCTTCTTGAATCTTCTTGGTCTTCTTGAATCTTCTTGGTCTTCATGAATCTTCTTGGTCTTCTTGAATCTTCTTGGTCTTCGTGAATCTTCTTGGTCTTCTTGAATCTTCTTGGTCTTCATGAATCTTGTTGTTCTTGAATCTTCTTGGTCTTCGTGAATCTTCTTGGTCTTCGTGAATCTTCTTGGTCTTCGTGAATCTTCTTGGTCTTATTGGTCTTGACGGACGTGATGAACACATACGGACGTGACTAACACAAACGCACGCGATGAACAAAAGTAAAACATGACAAACACAAAGAAGGACATAACAAATACACAAGTAAACAACACAAACACAAGAAAAAACACAAACACAAGAAAAAACAAACACAAGAAAAACACAAACACAGGAAAAAACAAAAACAAAAAAAAACAACAAACACAAGAAAAAACACAAACACAAGAAAAAACAATAAAAAACAAGAAAAAACAAGAAAAAACATAAGAAAAAACACAAACACAAGAAAAAACACAAACAAGAAAAAACAAACACAAGAAAAAACACAAACAAGAAAAAACACAAACACAAGAAAAAACACAAACACAGAAAAAACACAAACACAAGAAAAAACACAAATACAAGAAAAAACACAAACTGGGGTCTTCTGGGGTCTTCTGGAGTCTTCGTGGATCTTCTTGAATCTTCTTGAATCTTCTTGGATCTTCTTGGATCTTCTTGAATCTTCTTGGTCTTCTTGAATCTTCTTGATCTTCTTGAATCTTCTTGGTCTTCTTGAATCTTCTTGGTCTTCTTGAATCTTCTTGGTCTTCTTGAACCTTCTTGAATCTTCTTGGTCTTCTTGAATCTTCCTGGTCTTCTTGAATCTTCTTGGTCTTCTTGAATTTTCTTGGTCTTCTTGGTCTTGACGGACGTGATGAACACATACGGACGTGACTAACACAAACGCACGCGATGAACAAAAGTAAAACATGACAAACACAAAGAAGGACATAACAAATACACAAGTAAACAACACAAACACAAGAAAAAACAAACACAAGAAAAACACAAACACAGGAAAAAACAAAAAAAAAAAAACAACAAACACAAGAAAAAACACAAACACAAGAAAAAACAATAAAAAACAAGAAAAAACAAGAAAAAACATAAGAAAAAACACAAACACAAGAAAAAACACAAACACAAGAAAAAACAAACACAAGAAAAAACACAAACAAGAAAAAACACAAACACAAGAAAAAACACAAACACAGAAAAAACACAAACACAAGAAAAAACACAAATACAAGAAAAAACACAAACTGGGGTCTTCTGGGGTCTTCTGGAGTCTTCGTGGATCTTCTTGAATCTTCTTGAATCTTCTTGGATCTTCTTGGATCTTCTTGAATCTTCTTGGTCTTCTTGAATCTTCTTGATCTTCTTGAATCTTCTTGGTCTTCTTGAATCTTCTTGGTCTTCTTGAATCTTCTTGGTCTTCTTGAACCTTCTTGAATCTTCTTGGTCTTCTTGAATCTTCCTGGTCTTCTTGAATCTTCTTGGTCTTCTTGAATTTTCTTGGTCTTCTTGGTCTTGACGGACGTGATGAACACATACGGACGTGACTAACACAAACGCACGCGATGAACAAAAATAAAACATGACAAACACAAAGAAGGACATAACAAATACACAAGTAAACAACACAAACACAAGAAAAAACACAAACACAAGAAAAAACAAACACAAGAAAAAACACAAACTGTGGTCTTCTGGGGTCTTCTTGAATCTTCTTGGATCTTCTTGAATCTTCTTGAATCTTCTTGGTCTTCTTGAATCTTCTTGGTCTTCTTGAATCTTCTTGGTCTTCTTGAATCTTCTTGGTTTTCATGAATCTTCTTGGTCTTCTTGAATCTTCTTGGTCTTCGTGAATCTTCTTGGTCTTCTTGGTCTTGACGGACGTGATGAACACATACGGACGTGACTAACACAAACGCACGCGATGAACAAAAGTAAAACATGACAAACACAAAGAAGGACATAACAAATACACAAGTAAACAACACAAACACAAGAAAAAACACAAACACAAGAAAAAACAAACACAAGAAAAAACACAGGAAAAAACAAAAAAAAAAAAAAACAACAAACACAAGAAAAAACACAAACACAAGAAAAAAAAAAAAAAACAAGAAAAAACAAGAAAAAACATAAGAAAAAACACAAACACAAGAAAAAACACAAACACAAGAAAAAACAAACACAAGAAAAAACAAACACAAGAAAAAACACAAACAAGAAAAAACACAAACAAGAAAAAACACAAACACAAGAAAAAACACAAACACAGAAAAAACACAAACACAAGAAAAAACCCAAATACAAGAAAAAACACAAACTGGGGTCTTCAGGGGTCTTCTGGAGTCTTCGTGGGTCTTCTTGAATCTTCTTGAATCTTCTTGGATCTTCTTGGTCTTCTTGAATCTTCTTGGTCTTCTTGAATCTTCTTGGTCTTCTTGAATCTTCTTGGTCTTCTTGGTCTTGACGGACGTGATGAACACATACGGACGTGACTAACACAAACGCACGCGATGAACAAAAGTAAAACATGACAAACACAAAGAAGGACATAACAAATACACAAGTAAACAACACAAACACAAGAAAAAACACAAACACAAGAAAAAACAAACACAAGAAAAAACACAGGAAAAAACAAAAAAAAAAAAAAAACAACAAACACAAGAAAAAACACAAACACAAGAAAAAAAAAAAAAAACAAGAAAAAACAAGAAAAAACATAAGAAAAAACACAAACACAAGAAAAAACACAAACACAAGAAAAAACAAACACAAGAAAAAACAAACACAAGAAAAAACACAAACAAGAAAAAACACAAACAAGAAAAAACACAAACACAAGAAAAAACACAAACACAGAAAAAACACAAACACAAGAAAAAACCCAAATACAAGAAAAAACACAAACTGGGGTCTTCTGGGGTCTTCTGGAGTCTTCGTGGGTCTTCTTGAATCTTCTTGAATCTTCTTGGATCTTCTTGGTCTTCTTGAATCTTCTTGGTCTTCTTGAATCTTCTTGGTCTTCTTGAATCTTCTTGGTCTTCTTGAATCTTCTTGGTCTTCTTGGTCTTGACGGACGTGATGTACACATACGGACGTGACTAACACAAACGCACGCGATGAACAAAAATAAAACATGACAAACACAAACAAGGACATAACAAATACACAAGTAAACAACACAAACACAAGAAAAAACACAAACACAAGAAAAAACATAAATACAAGAAAAAACACAAACTGGGGTCTTCTGGGGTCTTCTTGAATCTTCTTGAATCTTCTTGGATCTTCTTGAATCTTCTTGAATCTTCTTGGTCTTCTTGAATCTTCTTGGTCTTCTTGAATCTTCTTGGTCTTCTTGAATCTTCTTGGTCTTCATGAATCTTCTTGGTCTTCTTGAATCTTCTTGGTCTTCGTGAATCTTCTTGGTCTTCTTGAATCTTCTTGGTCTTCATGAATCTTGTTGTTCTTGAATCTTCTTGGTCTTCGTGAATCTTCTTGGTCTTCGTGAATCTTCTTGGTCTTCGTGAATCTTCTTGGTCTTCTTGGTCTTGACGGACGTGATGAACACATACGGACGTGACTAACACAAACGCACGCGATGAACAAAAGTAAAACATGACAAACACAAAGAAGGACATAACAAATACACAAGTAAACAACACAAACACAAGAAAAAACACAAACACAAGAAAAAACAAACACAAGAAAAACACAAACACAGGAAAAAACAAAAACAAAAAAAAACAACAAACACAAGAAAAAACACAAACACAAGAAAAAACAATAAAAAACAAGAAAAAACAAGAAAAAACATAAGAAAAAACACAAACACAAGAAAAAACACAAACACAAGAAAAAACAAACACAAGAAAAAACACAAACAAGAAAAAACACAAACACAAGAAAAAACACAAACACAGAAAAAACACAAACACAAGAAAAAACACAAATACAAGAAAAAACACAAACTGGGGTCTTCTGGGGTCTTCTGGAGTCTTCGTGGATCTTCTTGAATCTTCTTGAATCTTCTTGGATCTTCTTGGATCTTCTTGAATCTTCTTGGTCTTCTTGAATCTTCTTAATCTTCTTGAATCTTCTTGGTCTTCTTGAATCTTCTTGGTCTTCTTGAATCTTCTTGGTCTTCTTGAACCTTCTTGAATCTTCTTGGTCTTCTTGAATCTTCCTGGTCTTCTTGAATCTTCTTGGTCTTCTTGAATTTTCTTGGTCTTCTTGGTCTTGACGGACGTGATGAACACATACGGACGTGACTAACACAAACGCACGCGATGAACAAAAATAAAACATGACAAACACAAAGAAGGACATAACAAATACACAAGTAAACAACACAAACACAAGAAAAAACACAAACACAAGAAAAAACAAACACAAGAAAAAACACAAACTGTGGTCTTCTGGGGTCTTCTTGAATCTTCTTGGATCTTCTTGAATCTTCTTGGATCTTCTTGAATCTTCTTGAATCTTCTTGGTCTTCTTGAATCTTCTTGGTCTTCTTGAATCTTCTTGGTCTTCTTGAATCTTCTTGGTTTTCATGAATCTTCTTGGTCTTCTTGAATCTTCTTGGTCTTCGTGAATCTTCTTGGTCTTCTTGGTCTTGACGGACGTGATGAACACATACGGACGTGACTAACACAAACGCACGCGATGAACAAAAGTAAAACATGACAAACACAAAGAAGGACATAACAAATACACAAGTAAACAACACAAACACAAGAAAAAACACAAACACAAGAAAAAACAAACACAAGAAAAAACACACAGGAAAAAACAAAAACAAAAAAAAACAACAAACACAAGAAAAAAACACAAACACAAGAAAAAAAAATAAAAAACAAGAAAAAACAAGAAAAAACATAAGAAAAAACACAAACACAAGAAAAAACACAAACACAAGAAAAAACAAACACAAGAAAAAACAAACACAAGAAAAAACACAAACAAGAAAAAACACAAACAAGAAAAAACACAAACACAAGAAAAAACACAAACACAGAAAAAACACAAACACAAGAAAAAACCCAAATACAAGAAAAAACACAAACTGGGGTCTTCTGGGGTCTTCTGGAGTCTTCGTGGGTCTTCTTGAATCTTCTTGAATCTTCTTGGATCTTCTTGGTCTTCTTGAATCTTCTTGGTCTTCTTGAATCTTCTTGGTCTTCTTGAATCTTCTTGGTCTTCTTGGTCTTGACGGACGTGATGAACACATACGGACGTGACTAACACAAACGCACGCGATGAACAAAAATAAAACATGACAAACACAAACAAGGACATAACAAATACACAAGTAAACAACACAAACACAAGAAAAAACACAAACACAAGAAAAAACATAAACACAAGAAAAAACACAAACTGGGGTCTTCTGGGGTCTTCTTGAATCTTCTTGAATCTTCTTGGATCTTCTTGAATCTTCTTGAATCTTCTTGGTCTTCTTGAATCTTCTTGGTCTTCTTGAATCTTCTTGGTCTTCATGAATCTTCTTGGTCTTCTTGAATCTTCTTGGTCTTCGTGAATCTTCTTGGTCTTCTTGGTCTTGACAGACGTGATGAACACATACGGACGTGACTAACACAAACGCACGCGATGAACAAAAGTAAAACATGACAAACACAAAGAAGGACATAACAAATACACAAGTAAACAACGCAAACACAAGAAAAAACACAAACACAAGAAAAAACAAACACAAGAAAAAAAAACAAACACAGGAAAAAACAAAAACAAAAAAAAAACAACAAACACAAGAAAAAACACAAACACAAGAAAAAACAATAAAAAACAAGAAAAAACAAGAAAAAACATAAGAAAAAACACAAACACAAGAAAAAACACAAACACAAGAAAAAACAAACACAAGAAAAAACACAAGCAAGTAAAAACACAAACAAGAAAAAACACAAACACAAGTAAAAACACAAACACAAGAAAAACACAAGAAAAAACAAGAAAAAACAAACAAAACAAGAGAAAACAAGAAAAACAAGAAAAAACAAACACAAGAAAAACACAAACACAAGAAAAAACACAAACAAGAAAAAACACACACAAGAAAAAACACAAACACAAGAAAAAACACAAACACAAGAAAAACACAAGAAAAAACAAGAAAAAACAAGAAAAAACAAACAAAACAAGAGAAAACAAGAAAAACAAGAAGAAACAAACACAAGAAAAAACACAAACACAAGAAAAAACACAAACACAATAAAAAACAAACAAGAAAAAACACAAGAAAAAATACAAACACAAGAAAAAACACAAACAAGAAAAAACAAACAAGAAGAAACAAACAAGAAAAAAACAAACAAGAAAAAACACAAACACAAGAAAAAACACAAACACGAGAAAAAACACAAACACAAGAAAAAACAAAAGAAAAAAAACAAACAAAAAACCCAAACACAAGAAAAAACAAACACAAGAAAAAACACAAACACAAGAAAAAACACAAACACAAGAAAAAACACAAACACAAGAAAAAACACAAACAAAAGAAAAAACACAAACAAGAAAAAACACAAACACAAGAAAAAACACAAACACAAGAAAAACACAAGAAAAAACACAAGAAAAAACAAGAAAAGAAAAAAAAAAACAAGAAAAAACAAGAAAAAACAAGAAAAACAAGAAAAAACAAACAGGAAAAAACACAAACACAAGAAAAAACACAAACACAATAAAAAACAAACAAGAAAAAAAACAAGAAAAAACACAAACACAAGAAAAAACACAAACAAGAAAAAACACAAAGAAAAAACGCAAACACAAGAAAAAATACAAACACAAGAAAAAACACAAACAAGAAAAAACAAGAAAAAACAAACAAGAAAAAAACAAACAAGAAAAAACACAAACACAAGAAAAACACAAACACAAGAAAAAACACAAACACAAGAAAAAACAAAAGAAAAAAAAACAAACAAAAAACCCAAACACAAGAAAAAACCCAAACACAAGAAAAACACAAACACAAGAAAAAACACAAACACAATAAAAAACACAAAGAAAAAACACAAACAAGAAAAAGCACAAACAAGAAAAAAAAACACAAACACAAGAAAAAACACAAACACAAGAAAAAACACAAACAAGAAAAAACACAAACACAAGAAAAAACACAAACACAAGAAAAAACAAACAAGAAAAAACACAAACAAGAAAAAACACAAACACAAGAAAAAACACAAACAAGGAAAAACACAAACAAGAAAAAACACAAACACAAGAAAAAACAATGACAAGAAAAAACACCAACACAAGAAAAAACACAAACAAGAAAAAAGATAAACACAAGAAAAAACAAGAAAAAAACAAGACAAAACTAAAAAAAAACTAGAAAAAACCAGAAGAAACACAAACACAAGAAAAAACACAAACACAAGAAAAAACACAAAGAAAAAACAAACAAGAAAAAACACAAACAAGAAAAAAAAACACAAACAAAAGACAAAACACAAACACAAGAAAAAAAAACAGACACAAGAAAAAACACAAACACAAGAAAAAGAAAAAAAAAACACAAAGACAAGAAAAAACACAGTCAAGAAAAAACACAAAGACATGAAAAAAAACAAAGACGAATTAAAACAAACAAGAAAAAACACAAGCAAAAACACAAAGAAAAAACAAACACAAGAAAAAATACAAACACAAGAAAAAACACAAACACGAAAAAACAAACAAGAAAAAACAAACAAGAAAAAAACAAAGAAAAAACACAAACAAGAAAAAAAAACACAAACAAAAGACAAAACACAAATACAAGAAAAAAAAACACAAACACAAGAAAAAACACAAACAAGAAAAAACACAAACACAAGAAAAAACACAAACACAAGAAAATACACAAACACAAGAAAATACACAAACACAAGAAAAAACACAAACAAGAAAAAACACAAACAAGAAAAAACAAACAAGAAAAAACACAAACAAGAAAAAACACAAACACAACAAAAAACACAAACAAAAGAAAAAACACAAACACAAGATAAAACAAAAAACACAAACAATAAAAAACACAAACAAGAAAAAACAAAGAAAAAACACAAACACAAGAATAAACACAAACACAACAAAAAAAACAAAAAAAAACCACAAACAAGAAAAAACACAAACAGAAGAAAAAACACAAACACAAGAAAAAACACAAACAAGAAAAAACACAAACAAGAAAAAACACAAACACAAGAAAAAACACAAACACAATAAAAACAAGAAAAAACACAAGAAAAAACAAGAAAAAACAAAAAAAAACAAGAAAAAACAAGAAAAAACAATAAAAACAAGAAAAAACAAACAAAAGAAAAAACACAAACACAAGAAAAAACACAAACACAATAAAAAACAAACAAGAAAAAACACAAGAAAAAACACAAACACAAGAAAAAACACAAACAAGAAAAACCACAAACACAAGAAAAAATACAAACACAAGATTAAACACAAACATGAAAAAACAAACAAGAAAAAAACAAAGAAAAAACACAAACACAAGAAAAAACACAAACACAAGAAAAAGCACAAACACAAGAAAAAACAAAAGAAAAAAAACAAACAAAAAAACCAAACACAAGAAAAACCCAAAAACAAGAAAAACACAAACAAGAAAAAACACAAAGAAAAAACACAAACACAAGAAAAAACACAAACACGAGAAAAAACACAAACACAAGAAAAAACACAAACACAAGAAAAAACACAAACAAGAAAAAACACATACACAAGAAAAAACAGAAACACAAGAAAAAACAAACACAAGAAAAAACACAAACACAAGAAAGAACACAAACAAGAAAAACACAAACAATAAAAAACACAAACACAAGAAAAAACACAAACAAGAAAAAACACAAACACAAGAATAAACACAAACACAACAAAAAAAACACAAAAAAACAACAAACAAGAAAAAACACAAACAAGAAAAAACACAAACAAGAAAAAACACAAACACAAGAAAAAACACAAACACAAGAAAAACAAGAAAAAACAAGAAAAAACAAGAAAAAACAAAAAAAAACCAAGAAAAAACAAGAAAAAACAATAAAAACAAGAAAAAACAAACAAAAGAAAAAACACAAACACAAGAAAAAACACAAACACAATAAAAAAGAAACAAGTAAAAACAAGAAAAAATACAAACACAAGAAAAAACACAACCAAGAAAAAACAAACAAGAAAAAAACAAACAAGAAAAAACACAAACACAAGAAAAAACACAAACACAAGAAAAAACACAAACAAGAAAAAACACAAACACAAGAAAAAACACAAACACAAGAAAAAACACAAAACAAAAGAAAAAACACAAAGAAAAAACACAAACAAGAAAAACAAACGAGAAAAAAAACACAAACACAAGAAAAAACACAAACACAAGAAAAAAAAACACAAACACAAGAAAAATTACAAACACAAGAAAAAAGAAACAAAAAAAACCACAAACACAAGAAAAAACACAAAGACAAGATAAAACACAGACAAGATAAAACACAAAGACATGAAAAAACACAGACATGAAAAAACACAAACACAAGAAAAAACACAAACAAGAAAAAACACAAATACAAGCAAAAACAAGAAAAAACGAAAAAACAAGAAAAAACAAGAAAAAACACAAACACAACAAAAAACACAAACACAAGAAAAAATACAAACACATGAAAAAACACAAACACAAGAAAAAACAAAGAAAAAACAAACAAAAGAAAAAACACAAACAAGAAAAAACACAAACACAAGAAAAAAACACAAACACAAGAAAAAAACACAAACACAAGAAAAAACACAGACAAGAAAAAACAGACATGAAAAAACACAAACACAAGAAAAAACACAAACAAGAAAAAAACACAGACAAGAAAAAACAAAGACATGAAAAAACACAAACACAATAAAAAACACAAACAAGAAAAAACACAAACACAAGACAAAATACAAACACAAGAAAAAACAAACAAGAAAAAACAAACAAGAAAAAACACAAACACAAGAAAAAACACATACACAAGAAAAAACACAAACACAAGAAAAAACAAAAGAAAAAAAACAAACAAAAAACCCAAACAAGAAAAACACAAACAAGAAAAAACACAAACAAGAAAAAACACAAGAAAAAACACAAACACAAGAGAAAACACAAACACAAGAAAAAACACAAAGAAAAAACACAAACAAGAAAAAACACAAACGAGAAAAAAAAAAACACAAAGACAAGAAAAAACACAAACACAAGAAAAAAAACACAAACACAAGAAAAAACACAAACACAAGAAAAAAGAAACAAAAAAAACACAAACACAAGAAAAAACACAAAGACAAGAAAAAACAGACAAGAAGAAACACAAAGACATGAAAAAACACAGACATGAAAAAACACAAACACAAGAAAAACACAAACACAAGAAAAAACACAAAGAAAAAACACAAACACAAGAAAAAACACAAACAAGAAAAAACACAAACACAAGAAAAAAACACAAACACAAGAAAAAAACACAAACACAAGAAAAAACACAGACAAGAAAAAACACAGACATGAAAAAACACAAACACAAGAAAAAACACAAACAAGAAAAAACACAAACAAGAAAAAACAAACACAAGAAAAAATACAAACAAGAAAAAACAAACAAGAAAAAACAAACAAGAAAAAACACAAACACAAGAAAAAACACAAACACAAGAAAAAACACAAACACAAGAAAAAACAAAAGAAAAAAACAAACAAAAAACCCAAACACAATAAAAACACAAACAAGAAAAAACACAAACAAGAAAAAAAAAACAAACACAAGAAAAACACAAACAAGAAAAAACACAAACAAGAAAAAACACAAGAAAAAACACAAACACAAGAAAAAACATAAACACAAGAGAAAACACAAACACAAGAAAAAACACAAACACAAGAAAAAACAGACAAGAAGAAACACAAAGACATGAAAAAACACAGACATGAAAAAACACAAACACAAGAAAAAACACAAACACAAGAAAAAACACAAAGAAAAAACACAAACACAAGAAAAAACACAAACAAGAAAAAACACAAACACAAGAAAAAAACACAAACACAATAAAAAAACACAAACACAAGAAAAAACACAGACAAGAAAAAACACAAAGACATGAAAAAACACAAACACAAGAAAAAACACAAACAAGAAAAAACACAAACAAGAAAAAACACAAACAAGAAAAAACACAAACACAAGAAAAAATACAAACACAAGAAAAAACACAAACACAAGAAAAAACACAAACACAAGAAAAAACAAAAGAAAAAAACAAACAAAAAACCCAAACACAAGAAAAACACAAACAAGAAAAAACACGAAGAAAAAACACAAACACAAGAAAAAACACAAACACAAGAGAAAACACAAACACAAGAAAAAACACAAAGAAAAAACACAAACAAGAAAAAACACAAACGAGAAAAAAAACACAAACACAAGAAAAAACACAAACACAAGAAAAAAAACACAAACACAAGAAAAAACACAAACACAAGAAAAAAGAAAAAAAAAAAACACAAACACAAGGAAAAACACAAAGACAAGAAAAAACAGACAAGAAGAAACACAAAGACATGAAAAAACACAGACATGAAAAAAACACAAACACAAGAAAAAACACAAACAAGAAAAAACACAAATACAAGAAAAAACAAGAAAAACGAAAAAAAAAAAACAAGAAAAAACAAGAAAAAACAAACAAGAAAAAACACAAACACAAGAAAAAACACAAACACAAGAAAAAACACAAACACAAGAAAAAACACAAACACAAGAAAAAAACACAAACACAAGAAAAAACACAAACACAAGAAAAAAACACAAACACAAGAAAAAACACAAACACAAGAAAAAACAAACAAGAAAAAACACAAACAAGAAAAAACAAACAAGAAAAAACACAAACACAAGAAAAAACACAAACACAAGAAAAAAACAAACACGAGAAAAAACAAACAAGAAAAAACAAGACAAGAAAAAACAAACACAAGAAAAAACACAAAACACAAACACAAGAAAAAACACAAACACAAGAAAAAACACCAACACAAGAAAAAACACAAACAAGAAAAAACACAAACACAAGAAAAAACACAAACAAGAAAAAACACAAACAAAAGAAAAAACAAGAAAAAACAAGACAAGACTAAAAAAAAACTAGAAAAAACAAGAAAAAACAAGAAAAAACTCAAACAAAAGGAAAAACACAAACACTAGAAAAAAACAAACACAAGAAAAAACACAAAGACAAGAAAAAACCACAGACAAGAAAAAACACAAACACAAGAAAAAACACAAACACAAGAAAAAACAAGAAAAAACAAGAAAAAACAAGAAAAAACAAGAAAAAACACAAACACAAGAAAAAACACAAACAAGAAAAAACACAAACAAGAAAAAACACAAACACAAGAAAAAACACAAACACAAGAAAAAACAAACAAGAAAAAACACAAACACAAGAAAAAATACAAGAAAAAACACAAACACAAGAAAAAACACAAACAAGAAAAAACACAAACACAAGAAAAAACACAAACAAGAAAAAACACAAACAAGAAAAAACACAAACACAAGAAAAAACACAAACACAAGAAAAAACACAAACACAAGAAAAAACAAACAAGAAAAAACACAAACAAGAAAAAACAAACACAAGAAAAAACACAAACACAAGAAAAAACACAAACACAAGAAAAAAACAAACACGAGAAAAAACAAACAAGAAAAAACAAAGACAAGAAAAAACACAAACACAAGAAAAAACACAAAACACAAACACAAGAAAAAACACAAACACAAGAAAAAACACCAACACAAGAAAAAACACAAACAAGAAAAAACACAAACACAAGAAAAAACACAAACAAGAAAAAACACAAACAAAAGAAAAAACAAGAAAAAACAAGACAAAACTCAAAAAAAACTAGAAAAAACAAGAAAAAACTCAAACAAAAGGAAAAACACAAACACAAGAAAAAAACAAACACAAGAAAAAACACAAAGACAAGAAAAAACCACAGACAAGAAAAAACACAAACACAAGAAAAAACACAAACACAAGAAAAAACAAGAAAAAACACAAGAAAAAACAAGAAAAAACACAAACACAAGAAAAAACACAAACAAGAAAAAACACAAACAAGAAAAAACACAAACACAAGAAAAGACACAAACACAAGAAAAAACAAACAAGAAAAAACACAAACACAAGAAAAAATACAAGAAAAAACACAAACACAAGAAAAAACACAAACAAGAAAAAACACAAACACAAGAAAAAACACAAACAAGAAAAAACACAAACAAGAAAAAACACAAACACAAGAAAAAACACAAACACAAGAAAAAACACAAACACAAGAAAAACACAAACAAGAAAAAACACAAGAAAAAACAAAAACACAAGAAAAAAACACAAACACAAGAAAAAACACAAACACAAGAAAAAACAGAAACACAAGAAAAAACACAAACAAGAAAAAACACAAACAAGAAAAAACACAAACACAAGAAAAAACACACAAACAGGAAAAAAGAAACAAGAAAAAACACAAGAAAAAACAAAAACACAAGAAAAAACACAAACACAAGAAAAAACACAAACCCAAGAAAAAACACAAACACAAGAAAAAACACAAACACAAGAAAAAAACACAAACACAAGAAAAAAACACAAACACAAGAAAAAACACAAACACAAGAAAAAACACAGACAAGAAAAAACAGACAAGAAAAAACAAAAGAAAAAACAAACACAAGAAAAAACACAAACACAAGAAAAAAACAAACACGAGAAAAAACAAAAGAAAAAACAAAGACAAGAAAAAACACAAACACAAGAAAAAACAGAAAACACAAACACAAGAAAAAACACAAACACAAGAAAAAACACCAACACAAGAAAAAACACAAACAAGAAAAAATACAAACACAAGAAAAAACACAAACACAAGAAAAAAACAAACACGAGAAAAAACTAAAGAAAAAACAAAGACAAGAAAAAACACAAACACAAGAAAAAACAGAAAACACAAACACAAGAAAAAACACAAACACAAGAAAAAACACCAACACAAGAAAAAACACAAACAAGAAAAAACACAAACAAAAGAAAAAACAAGAAAAAACAAGACAAAACTAAAAAAAAACCTAGAAAAAACAAGAAAAAACTCAAACAAAAGGAAAAACACAAACACAAGAAAAAAACACAAACACAAGAAAAAACACAAACACAAGAAAAAACAAGAAAAAACACAAGAAAAAACAAGAAAAAACGAGAAAAAACACAAACACAAGAAAAAACACAAACAAGAAAAAACACAAACAAGAAAAAACACAAACACAAGATAAAACACAAACACAAGAAAAAACAAACAAGAAAAAACACAAACACAAGAAAAAACACAAACAAGAAAAAAAACAAACACAAGAAAAAACACAAACACAAGAAAAAACACAAACAAGAAAAAACACAAACAAGAAAAAACACAAACACAAGAAAAAACACAAACACAAGAAAAAACAAACACAAGAAAAAGCACAAACAAAAAAAAAACAAAGAAAAAACACAAACACAAGAAAAAACACAAACAAGAAAAAACACAAAGAAAAAACACAAACACAAGAAAAAACACAAACAAGAAAAAACACAAACAAGAAAAAACAAGAAAAAACAAAAACACAAGAAAAAAATCAAACACAAGAAAACACAAACACAAGAAAAAACACAAACACAAGAAAAAACACAAACACAAGAAAAAAACACAAACAAGAAAAAAACACAAACACAAGAAAAAAACACAAACACAAGAAAAAACACAAACACAAGAAAAAACACAAACACAAGAAAAAACAAACAAGAAAAAACACAAACAAGAAAAAACACAAACACAAGAAAAAACACAAACAGGAAAAAACACAAACAAGAAAAAACACAAGAAAAAACAAAAACACAAGAAAAAACTCAAACACAAGAAAAAACACAAACACAAGAAAAAACACAAACACAAGAAAAAAGTACAAACACAAGAAAAAAACACAAACACAAGAATAAACACAAACACAAGAAAAAACACAAACACAAGAAAAAAAACAAACACAAGAAAAAACACAAACACAAAAAAAACACAAACACAAAAAAAAACACCAACACAAGAAAAAACACAAACACTAGAAAAACACAAACACAAGAAAAAAACAAACACGAGAAAAAACAAACAAGAAAAAACAAAGACAAGAAAAAACACAAACACAAGGAAAAACACAAAACACAAATACAAGAAAAAACACAAACACAAGAAAAAACACCAACACAAGAAAAAACACAAACAAGAAAAAACACAAACACAAGAATAAACAAGAAAAAACAAGACAAAACTAAAAAAAAACAAGAAAAAACAAGAAAAAACACAAACACAAGAAAAAACACAAACACAAGAAAAAAACACAAACACAAGAAAAAACACAAAGACAAGAAAAAAACACAAAGACAAGAAAAAACACAAACACAAGAAAAAACACAAACACAAGAAAAAACACAAACACAAGAAAAAACAAAAAAAAAAACAAGAAAAAACAAGAAAAAACACAAACACAAGAAAAAACACAAACAAGAAAAAACACAAACACAAGAAAAAACACAAACACAAGAAAAAACAAAGAAAAAACACAAACACAAGAAAAAACACAGACAAGAAAAAACACAAACACAAGAAAAAACACAAAGACAAGAAAAAACCACAGACAAGAAAAAACACAAACACAAGAAAAAACACAAACACAAGAAAAAACAAGAAAAAACACAAGAAAAAACAAGAAAAAACACAAACACAAGAAAAAACACAAACAAGAAAAAACACAAACAAGAAAAAACACAAACACAAGAAAAAACAAACAAGAAAAAACAAAGACAAGAAAAAACACAAACACAAGGAAAAACACAAAACACAAATACAAGAAAAAACACAAACACAAGAAAAAACACCAACACAAGAAAAAACACAAACAAGAAAAAACACAAACACAAGAAAAAACAAGAAAAAACACAAGAAAAAACAAGAAAAAACACAAACAAGAAAAAACACAAACAAGAAAAAACACAAACAAGAAAAAACACAAACACAAGAAAAAACACAAACACAAGAAAAAACAAACAAGAAAAAACACAAACACAAGAAAAAACACAAACAAGAAAAAACACAAACACAAGAAAAAACACAAACAAGAAAAAACACAAACACAAGAAAAAACACAAACAAGAAAAAACACAAACAAGAAAAAACACAAACAAGAAAAAACACAAACACAAGAAAAAACACAAACACAAGAAAAAACACAAACAAGAAAAAACAAGAAAAAACAAAAACACAAGAAAAAACTCAAACACAAGAAAACACAAACACAAGAAAAAACACAAACACAAGAAAAAACACAAACACAAGAAAAAAACACAAACAAGAAAAAAACACAAACACAAGAAAAAAACACAAACACAAGAAAAACACAAACACAAGAAAAAACACAAACACAAGAAAAAACACAAACAAGAAAAAACACAAACAAGAAAAAATACAAACACAAGAAAAAACACAAACAGGAAAAAACACAAACAAGAAAAAACACAAGAATAAACAAAAACACAAGAAAAAACTCAAACACAAGAAAAAACACAAACACAAGAAAAAAACAAACACGAGAAAAAACAAACAAGAAAAAACAGACAAGAAAAAACACAAACACAAGAAAAAACACAAAACACAAACACAAGAAAAAACACAAACACAAGAAAAAACACCAACACAAGAAAAAACACAAACAAGAAAAAACACAAACACAAGAAAAAACACAAACAAGAAAAAACACAAACAAAAGAAAAAACAAGAAAAAACAAGACAAAACTCAAAAAAAACTAGAAAAAACAAGAAAAAACTCAAACAAAAGGAAAAACACAAACACAAGAAAAAAACAAACACAAGAAAAAACACAGACAAGAAAAAACCACAGACAAGAAAAAACACAAACACAAGAAAAAACACAAACACAAGAAAAAACAAGAAAAAACACAAGAAAAAACACAAACAAGAAAAAACACAAACACAAGAAAAAACACAAACACAAGAAAAAACAAACAAGAAAAAACAAACACAAGAAAAAACACAAACAAGAAAAAACACAAACACAAGAAAAAACACAAACAAGAAAAAACACAAACACAAGAAAAAACACAAACAAGAAAAAACACAAACAAGAAAAAACACAAACACAAGAAAAAACACAAACACAAGAAAAAACAAACACAAGAAAAAGCACAAACAAGAAAAAACAAAGAAAAAACACAAACACAAGAAAAAACACAAACAAGAAAAAGCACAAAGAAAAAATACAAACACAAGAAAAAACACAAACAAGAAAAAACACAAACAATAGAAAAAACAAGAAAAAAGAAGACGAAACTCAAAAAAAACTAGAAAAAACAAGAAAAAACAAGAAAAAACAAACAAAAGGAAAAACACAAACACAAGAAAAAAACACAAACACAAGAAAAAACACAAAGACAAGAAAAAACCACAGACAAGAAAAACACAAACACAAGAAAAAACACAAACACAAGAAAAAACAAGAAAAATCACAAGAAAAAACACAAACAAGAAAAAACACAAACACAAGAAAAAACACAAACACAAGAAAAAACAAACAAGAAAAAACAAACACAAGAAAAAACACAAACAAGAAAAAACACAAACACAAGAAAAAACACAAACAAGAAAAAACACAAACACAAGAAAAAACACAAACAAGAAAAAACACAAACACAAGAAAAAACACAAACACAAGAAAAAACAAACACAAGAAAAAGCACAAACAAGAAAAAACAAAGAAAAAACACAAACACAAGAAAAAACACAAACAAGAAAAAACACAAAGAAAAAACACAAACACAAGAAAAAACACAAACAAGAAAAGCACAAACAAGAAAAAACAAGAAAAAACAAAAACACAAGAAAAAACTCAACACAAGAAAAAACACAAACACAAGAAAAAAACACAAACACAAGAAAAAACACAAACACAAGAAAAAAACACAAACACAAGAAAAAACACAAACACAAGAAAAAACACAAACAAAAGAAAAAACACAAACAAGAAAAAACACAAACAAGAAAAAACACAAACACAAGAAAAAACACAAACAGGAAAAAACACAAACAAGAAAAAACACAAGAAAAAACAAAATCACAAGAAAAAACTCGAACACAAGAAAAAACACAAACACAAGAAAAAACACAAACACAAGAAAAAACACCACAAGAAAAAAACACAAACACAAGAAAAAAGTACAAACACAAGAAAAAAACACAAACACAAGAAAAAACACAAACACAAGAAAAAACACAAACACAAAAAAAACACAAACACAAGAAAAAACACCAACACAAGAAAAAACACAAACACAAGAAAAAACACAAACACAAGAAAAAAACAAACACGAGAAAAAACAAACAAGAAAAAACAAAGACAAGAAAAAACACAAACACAAGGAAAAACACAAAACACAAACACAAGAAAAAACACAAACACAAGAAAAAACACCAACACAAGAAAAAACACAAACAAGAAAAAACACAAACACAAGAAAAAACAAGAAAAAACAAGACAAAACTAAAAAAAACAAGAAAAAACAAGAAAAAACACAAACAAAAGAAAAAACACAAACACAAGAAAAAAACACAAACACAAGAAAAAACACAAAGACAAGAAAAAAACACAAAGACAAGAAAAAACACAAACACAAGAAAAAACACAAACACAAGAAAAAACACAAACACAATAAAAAACAAGAAAAAACACAAGAAAAAACACAAACACAAGAAAAAACACAAACAAGAAAAAACACAAACACAAGAAAAAACACAAACACAAGAAAAAAGAAAAAACACAAACACAAGAAAAAACAAAGAAAAAACACAAACACAAGAAAAAACACAGACAAGAAAAAACACAAACACAAGAAAAAACACAAACACAAGAAAAAACACAAACAAGAAAAAACACAAACACAAGAAAAAACAAACAAGAAAAAACACAAACAAGAAAAAACACAGACAAAAAAAAACACAAACAAGAAAAAACACAAACACAAGAAAAAACACAAACACAAGAAAAAACAAACACAAGAAAAAGCACAAACAAGAAAAAACACAAACACAAGAAAAAACACAAACAAGAAAAAACACAAAGAAAAAACACAAACACAAGAAAAAACACAAACAGGAAAAAACACAAACAAGAAAAAACACAAGAAAAAACTCAAACACAAGAAAAAACACAAACACAAGAAAAAACACAAACACGAGAAAAAAACAAACACAAGAAAAAAACACAAACACAAGAAAAAAACACAAACACAAGAAAAAACACAAACACAAGAAAAAACACAAACACAAGAAAAAACACAAACACCACACTAACATTCACACCCACAAGGTCAACAACCTGGAAGATAGATCGTCGATAAGGTTCCAGACACACCTTTTCTTTCCCGCTCAAAGCTCCCTTCACATCAGCAGGCATGCCAAATGATGCAAAGGATTCTGACAGGGGGTCAGGAAGGTCAGACAATGGGGTGACATCGACCAAGGTCTCATCACCCACTGTAAGGTCTTGAATCTGCATCTGAAAGAAAGTTGGAAAGTTTGTGAGCAGAAGGAGTGGTATAGCTACTCAACTGTGCACCTACTGATAGTATTGTAACAAAATAAAAGAACAAACATATTTGCAGTGTTTTCTTATGAACAATTTTTGTCTGGATCTGATTATAACGTGACCAAATTAACAGGTGGATTTATGCACATTAAATATAAATCGGTGTTTATTTATTCTGTATGGTGAAATTTTATGTCTGAATTGATCCTCAAAAGTTTCAAGACAGTTTTGTCAAACTTTCTAAGTAGTAATGCTTACATTAATATGCGACGAAAAGTATCTTATTAAACACATTCAAGGAGTTTATTAATTTTATTATTTACATATTTTCTAATATTTGTGTGAATACTGATCGAACAGATTCAGTAACAAGGTCATTCTAATCAACATTCTTATCAATAACACTCACAGGAGGAGTAGTTGGAATAGCTTGTCCTATTATCATACATATAAGTAGCTTATTGTTACTAGTATATTATCAACAAACTACTTTTGCTGATATCCATCCTCATTAGGGCTTTTTCATGATTTTAAATTGTTACATGCATATACAGGAAAAGAAACAAAGCAGCTAAATAATGCCGTACAATTTAAATAATAAATATAGCAACTTGGTTTTTTAGAATTTAGTCTTCTAATTACTTGAGATTAGTAGTTTCTTAAGTGTGTTAAAATATTAGTTTGTATACCCATAGGGTAATACTATCCAACAAGACAAATACTGCATTGATATGTCTCCTAAAAACAATAAACTCTTGATTAAAAGCAATGTTCGTTTCTTCTCCATCCAACAACAGTCCTTCAAAATGGCTGACACTCTGCTGTCTGAAAAGAGTTTCCAAGACATCTGCTTAGTGCTAAAGATTTTTAATATTGTTAAATAATACATGATATTTAAATCAGCCTTTGTTGTTAGATCAGTACCATCATTATTTCAGACCAGCTAGAGGAAACTTCTATGTAAATATGACTGTCCATTCTGGGTGAGAATGATGACAATACTGTCAATAGAGCCGAACTGCACATGTCCTATCATTTTTATGTAGGTCCAAAAAGTAATATAAAAAAAGCCTTCTGTAGAAAGACCATGTTGATATGACTTTACATTCAGAAGTAGTTTGATCATTCTCAAGGTGACTATCCTGACAGCCATATTGAATATCAGATCAGTGCCAATTTCATGTAGGACCAACTAGCAGACATAAGAAAACTGGTGAAGAAAATCATGTTGATATGACCATGTGTCAACAAGGAGGGTAATAACAAGAATGTAACCATATCTGAGGTCACATTGGCACAATTGTCTTTTATAATCATAGAGATATAAAGCTTGGTGTGATGCGACTTTCTGTTTATCAGGAGAAACAAGATTTTCAAGATGGTTACTATTGTGGTTATACTGTATATCTGATTGGCACTATTTTCATTTAGGATCACATGTGTTTTGGTGAAAAGATCATTTTGATTTAATGAAGCCATTAGGAAGAGTAGTGGTAAGAAGATCTTTGAGATAGCCACTATTGCAATCATATTGACGGCAAGATCAGCAAAGTTATACATAGAGACCACTAGAAATATCAAGTTTTCTGGTAAATCTTCAGGATTAGTGACGCTGTTCAAGATGGCTGCTTTAAACGCCATACTAAATGTCAGATGAGCAAATTTTTCATTTATAACAATTACAAAAACATGCTCATGATCAACCATTCTGGAAGAGTAGCCAAACTGGATGACAGTGCATCAGTTTTCATTTAGTAAATACGCCTTTGATAAATACGTGATTTATGGCAATCCTTTATGTAGTTTAGAACAAAAAACAACCTCAGATGTATGGATGAATAGCAAAAACCAGACAAGAGTCCAACCCTTAAAAACATCTTCTGGTGTATGACCATAAAATGTTTACTTTCATGGTTTCAAGATGCACTAAACACTGTATATAAAGGACATGATAAGGTGTTCTTTGTCATTTAACACATCAAAATATTTTTGATACAATTTAGTTTTTCATTTACACGACAAGATGCAAAAAAGAAAAGGTTCTTAGGGATAACTAATTCTCTTCTAAATTTGCTGCAATGTAATACATGCAACAAGAATGAAAATCCTTCATATAAAATATCAGAATCCAGAGTAAAATTGTAATGCAAACTATTCATCACTAAATAATTTGAACAATTACACTATTCATTTAATTAATGAACTTCAACAATGTGTTGAGTCCAATACTCAGCAGCATTGCCAACAATGATTGTGGTAAAAATCACAAAACAAAATAGATGATATTTACCAGACAGCTACATCAGTGGCCAAGAATAAATTTGAATGCTAAGTTTTCTGTATAATGTTATCCTGGTCTATTGACAGGCAGTTTAAAAAAAAATCCACTCGTGATTATCATTGTCTTACTCGAAAATCAAATAACTTACAGGCTAGTACAGCAAATGATTCTTATCAATTCTGATTGTAACATCTTTACAAAGTAACGAATTTACAAACAAAAGCAAAGAGATGCCAAAAAGGTCTATGTTCAACACGTGTCCACTGTATTAAGGTTTGTTTGACAGGTTTAACTGAAATGAAGCTGTCAGTTAATACCTCTGTAATTTGAAATTAAAAGTCATTAATTCAATACCAACCCTAGTCAGTTACCTCAGTGTGTTATTTAGAAAGAACATGGATTCCATTTCTTTGGAATACATTTTAACCAGTCATGTGTGCTCAGTGTATATCATTAAAAATAAAGCATAAAAAAGGCAAAATTAAACTTTAAAAACAATCATGATTTTACATGGATTTCTATCATTAATCAGTAGAATGGTGGATATTTTTGTTTAAAATATTTTTTATTGTTATATGTTTAGGCTCTTACAAATGTAAAAAGAAAAAGTAAAAACAAGCAATATAAAATTTAACAATTTATTTCCCCCCCAAAAAAGGTAAAAATAAGAGCTTATGATTTTACATATGAACTTCAAATCCAAAACCTTAAAAATAAGCTTACGCAAGCTTGCCGCGGTTTCAAATCTAAACTTGTGACAAGCTTAAATAACAAGCTTGCAGCAACCTTAAAAATAAGCTTGCGATTTTGGTTTGGGTTGAGCCAATGCTGACCATGTTATAATCTTGACCATTGCATCCAGACTTAATCACAGAAATGAACTCTGCCCATAATTATTAAATGTGCTGACCATTTCTTGTAAACAACATTGACAGAAATTAATCTAATATTAATTAACCTTAGTGGTGCATGTGGTTTAGCCAACACATCTTTCAATAAAGAAAACCAGTTACCCACTGTTATGAATTTCACTTTCACAAAAACATCTAAAAATAAGTATGACTCTTTACTAGTAATAAAATGTAGCTCACATTAAAACTTGCACTTCATTGAACTAAGCCAGACAATTAGTTACTTCAAACAAACTTATGTTGACATTAAAAGTTTATCAACTTAACTGGGGGCAAAATAAGTGGGGGAAACAATTAGATTTGGGGGGGGGGGGGACTGGACCAAACTCTACATGCTTTTTTTAGATAATTAACCAAGGACAAGATAATGTGTTTTAATATTTCATATTCAAAATATGGTGACTTTATGACAATGAATATAAAAAAGGCTAAGTTTATGTATTTGCCAGACTTCTTCTCTGGATACAGCTGTTTTAAACATTTAGTTGTTAATTCTGTTTAGCACTTTAAAACTATTTGCACTAGTGCAATATTGACCATTGGGGGTGGGGGGGGGCAGCTGAACCCAGGAATGAGGTCACATGACTTGTTCAGCCAATGGAAGATAGTTAAGGAGTATGAATATATGGACCAGCATCCTTAGCGTCACTTGCAAAGAATTCTTGGAGATACAGGTAGTATATTTAGAGATCATAAATTTTACATTTTTCTTCTTTTTCCTTACGATCCTTTTAATTGTTCCTGTTGTTTTTGGTTTTTTTGGCACAATTATTTCTCATAATTGTGAGGATCATTTTCTTGCTCGCACTTTGGAAAGAAGGTTATTAGAATTTTCTTTATGTACATAGCCATCGTTTAATTTTTGGAAAGACTGACAAAAGCAATTATGATGGGCCATTCACTTTGTAAATGGTTAGATCGGTATTTGAGGTCCAAGAAGGATCTTAGACTAAGTCCGTCTTTAATGTAACGGAAGTTTGTACGGTAAACATGAGGTATAACGGTACCAATTGCGCAAGTCCAGGTGGGAGGTGCTTAAGGTGTAGGGTCCATTGCAGGCAGTAATAAAGAACAACACAAGCTATGATTGGTGGATTATGTAAGAGTTGTACTTTCTGTTAGGCTTAAAAAAATAGTTTAGCCTCTTGGCAACATGTGAATTTATGTTAATTCCTATATAGATCATATTTTGTATTTTTTATGATTTTTGAAAATGTCATAGACATGACTGAAAATAAGTATGTTGTAGATAAGGGGTAGATAACTCATACCCCTGTCTACTTCCAGCAGAGTTATCTCTCTTAAATGCAATGGATTACCTGGTTTTGTCATCGTCAAATTGACAATCTAACATTGTTCTCTATAACAGTGTGTGAGATGCACACTAAATTAGGATAGAAAATATAGTTATCTCTCCAAATATTAGCACTGAGGTCTATGCAAAAACAATTGGTACCGTGATACCATGAAGGGTATCGGCGGGCACACAATCAATAAGTATTTACACCTTGACATGAATGAAGTCCGCTTAAGAAACCCCGATATTGTAATTCTTCTGATTGGGGACAACGATGTAATCGCCAGAGTAATTGCACACAAGATGGTCGCATTGGCTACACTTTTACATAGGAAATATAAGGTTAAACAGATCATTCTGTGTCAGCTTATGCGGTATGCAGAGAACTCGCCCCATGGAGAACTCGCCCTGGGAGAACTCGCCCCAACGTATATGGAAAAGTCGCCCCTGAGTGGTTGGAGAAGTCGCCCCACTTCGTCTGGAGAAGTCGCCCTCAAACCCAGATAACCTTTTTATAGCAGAATTAAAACATCTTTTACGTGGTTCATTTTTAGATTTTTTTTATACGCGATCACAAAAGAGATATTAACTGTAATCATAAAAACAATATCATAGTAATATTTCTAAGACTATATACAGTCTTTAAATAATCTAATGAATTTATGACAGTATAGTGATTAAAAAGGATGATTAGTCAAAAACTGTCAGTATTATGAATCAAGATTATTTTAATTAAATAAGTTGAACGTCAATTAAATGACGAAAACTATTACAGACATATTAGCGAAGATCCGTCAATAGAAATTAAATAACAAATTTCAACATGCATTAATGAGATGGCTACACACAAAAAATCCGTATATGAGGAATTTGATACTTTCCCTTTAGCATGCGTACACATCAATTCTACATAAAGTCTATTCCACAACTATCTGTTAATTTCAATCCTGGTATTATTAGATGTAACATCACTATATACCAACTATCCCCATGCAGCTTGTATTGAAGCGTGTACAAATGTTCTTGATTACAATCCTAATAATAGCCCACTATCTTGTGAAGATATTTATATAATATTAAAACTTATCTTGGAAAATAATTATTTTCAATGTAATAATACGAAATACATACACATAATTGGTACCGCAATGTGTATTAATATGGCTCCTTTATACGCTTTCCTTTCATGGGTAAATTTGAAAAGGACATTCTTCAAAACGAAAAGTTTAATTCATCCCTTTGGCTCAGATTTGTCGATGACATTTATATCTGGAAGCAGTCAACCGAAGAACTGTAAAATTGTATTGATCATTTTCACCAGACAATTAAATTTACTTATACTGCATCTAGTAAGCATGTTTCATTTTCAGATGTAAATGTGATATAAAATATTGATAACACTATCTCTGCAAATATTCATATCAAAGAAACTAATATCCACCAATATGTGGAATAATCCTCATGTCACCCCATGTACAATATAGAGAGATGTAAATCCTTTCAGAATACGATCGAATCCTTCATTATCTAATCTACGTTGTATAATTAATAAATTTAAGTGTCCTAAATTTATCAAATAAATTTATCTATTTATCAGTGTAAAAACACTTTACAAAAATAAATCAATTATTGCTTAAAAGATTTTTTTTATTAGTACTAAACAGACAAAAGAAAAAGAAAAAAGAACATTTTCGTCATCTAAATGTAACATACACCGTTGTTCACGAAGTGCAAATATAAGAGAAACTACTATGAATAATCATCGCTTTCATATATAAAATTATAGAGATCCGCAGTTTTCATCTAATATTTCAACACAGTTTAACACCAATTATAACTCTCTAAGCGAATTGTCTTTCATGCCGATATTTTATAATCATGAATATCACAACACAAGGCACTTTAAAAAATGGTATGCATCAACAATAACCTTTTATTTGGTTGTATTATTTATAATAAAACGTACAAGTCAATTTTGAGCGCCTTTTATACTCACAAAACCTCTTCTTTTACAAAACAAATCGCTTGTTCATAAAAAGTGTTACATATGTATCACGACCTTTTTGGAATGATAGATGTATATTGATATAGCAAAAATGTATGCATTTAGGAAAGAAACATTTATAACGAGTTAATGTGTCAGCGACATTGATTTGTGCCTCATTAGTTAATTTGTGTCTAGTACGCGTGATCACGGTGTTATTATATATTAATAAATAACGTAATCTTGTTTATTTTACATCGGAAATTTAGTAGTGAAATATTTTTTAAACTTCTCTTTTAACTTGAAAAACTTTGTTATTATTGAGAAATAATAAAATTACGAACACCGACAAAATACACTAAATGATGTAGTATGACTGATCTTTCAGAAACTTTCCGAATTCTGCGCATTAGCCATGATGATTAACTCGATAGCGACCGCATTTCTTGTGTAGACATCAATAATGTTTTTGTTTATTGAGTTCAAGTATCATTTGTTAATAGTTTGCAAATCTCAATGAAAAATCAGATTAAATTGTTCAGTAAGAGAGATAATAAATAACACTTTGGCTTATTGACGGTCAGTGCCAATTCAGTCAATTTCGGGTTATAAAAGTCAATGTCATAACGTCATCTTAGGATGACTTAGGTTATCATGTTGGCACCATTTTATATCTAAAACTGCAGACATACCATCATGCTTACATCCTCTTATTTTTCCAAATAAAACGCGTATAATCATTTGAAGAGCAGAGCGAAAGGGACAGAAATCACTTATGTTTCGTTAAGTACATAAGAGAAGTTGATCAATGCAAATTTTATAGATTTAATAAGTTACTAAGTTGAAGAATAACAACAATAAATGAAGCCTTGACAACCATGTGGCAAAATCTCAGAATGATTATATATTATCCTGGGGCGACTTCTCCAGGCAAAGTGGGATGACTTCTCCGACCACTATGGGACAACTTCTCCTAACACCTGGGATGAGTTCTCCCAAGGCGAGTTCTCCATGGGTGGAGTTCTCCGCTATTCAGCTTATGTCTAGATTCCCGGCAACGTTACACCAAGTTGAGGTCGCAGGAATACTAAACCATAACAATGAAGCAGCAGATAAAAACTATAAGGAGATGTACTGTCACTTAGCAAAGGAGGGCAATGATATTGTGCGATCTGAAGTGTCGGCTTATCCTTATTTAACATTTTGGGACCATAATAGCAAATTTGCAGCCGCACGATTCACCCAAAACCACCTAAAACCTGCCCAAATCCACAAAAAACATGTAAATAAAATGAAATATACTCAAAACCACAAGAAAACATTGGAAATATTACTATCTTGTTGAAACTGACAACTAATTATGCCGCATTATTTACATCGTATGGAAATTACAAAAGGGAGACTACCCAAAACCACAAAAACATGATGTAAATAAAATGAAATATACAAACTGCCTCATTGTGAATCAATGAGAATGACAACAGTAATATATGCACGATATTGTACAAGTTTACATGTATTCTTTATTGTCTTCATTAACATTATGTTGACATCTTAAATAAAAATAAAATTTTGAAATCGTATAATGGTACTGATTTTTTATTTTTAACTTGAAGAGAATTCATTATTTTCTAATGATAGAGCAGTCTTCTTCGCATGTAATTCATTGGTGTGAGACATGTGAAGATCTATAAATACATACATATAAATGTAAGGCAGAAACGTTGAGTGAATGAAGTGACAATCGCGGCGGTCCACATATGTTACAGATGGCGGTACAAATCAAATTAGTGAGTAGATAAGCATAGTGTTCTACAATGAATGAGCGAATGGTGAATTATTTTGTAAGTCAAACAATGCATATGCAGCAAACTATGATTCGAATTCATCCTTTGACAAAGCGGCAGTCCACGGAAGTTACAGATGGTGGTACAAATCTAATTAGTGAGTAGATAAAAATCGGGTGTTGTACAATGAATGAGAATGGTGAATTATTTTGTGATTTCTATAGTTTTAAGGTAAACAATGCACAAGGCAGCAAACTCTTATTCTAATACATGCCTTGACAAAGCGGCTTTCCACGGAAGTTACAGATGGCGGTACAAATCAAAGAAGTGAATAAATAAAAGGTAGGATGCTCTAACATTAATGAGAATGGTGAGATTGTTTTGTAATTGTTTTATATGGTATATATATATAAAGTTCGCAATAGCAGTTTTTATCATTTCTGAATTTATGCTTCAACGAGTATAATTTGCTACATGATAAATATATCTTTATTGTAATTTAATTGTGCAAAATGGGTCCAAAGCACGCCAGTAAATATCCTTGTGGCATTTGAGTGTGTTTACTGTATTACGTGTGCTAATTGGTACCATAGACAGTGTCAGTCCATGAGTGACGAAGAGCTAAGACAATGGGGAGAATTGGACTTGGATTATATGTGTACCTCCTGTCGTTCTTTGAATGGATCCAGGTTTGACTTTGTCAGTGCACTGCGATGTCTCGGGATGGTGAGTAAATTTTCATTTTTAATTAACGGTTGTTAATGGTTCAATTTTTTAACAGCAATATATCTCTAAAACACCTTTCAATGTAAATTGATTGTTTGTGTCATCACATAGCTACCAGATATATTGTCTCCATTAGCAATAACGTGGTCCCCAAGAATGAAGGAAGCCGATGGACCGAACAGAACACAGTAATTAAAATATACGTGTTTTAAACATGTATCTTTACAACTCTCAATGATTTGTCAAGCATTTATGGGAAATAATCTTGTGTTAAGAGAACTATCACTTTATAACAACTATACAATTTATTTATGTTAACGTACATCACAAGAAAATGATGAATGCTGGTAGATTGCATCAAGGCTTATTCGTACCATGGCTGATACGGTCCATATTACCGGTTGATTCAGACCAGGTGAAATATGAAAATGAAAACAGTGGAACAACTTGATTTATACCATATATTAAAAGTACAACTTTTTTAGCACGCATAATAACAAATTGTAAAACGAGTTTTTGCCTAGTAAATTTACATCATAAAGTTATTAGCATGTTTCTAGTCGAAATAAAATCAACACAAATATGAGCCATCTCATGTAGTGTTTTTAAACATTATATTTGTTTATTGTTGGAATGGGAAAAAATTATGTACATTTTTACCAATTCAGCAATTTCAAAATCGACTGATTATAGAATATATTTTATATCATATTTTTGTAAGTGTATTCTTTGAAATTATAAGTTAATTAAATATTTATTAACATTCGTTATCATATATTCGTTAGGTAATTACATAGGCTCAGCTACAATTTTAATAATCCAATTATTAATGCTAAGTATAGTTAATGCCAAGGTGTTTAGTGGTGTATTCACAAGTTTTGTGTCGTTAAACAAAACATAGATGTTGCAGTGTAATATTGTTGTATACGTCTTAAAGTGTGAAACATTATTCGGATATCATATTCTTTAATTGATAACAGTGTATATTTTCTTTGTAAGCCTTCTGTCCTTGCTTGTAAGCACGCTAAACTAGAGCAGTATAGTATTAACCGTTTCCAACATGCCGAGGGATCATCAGCAGAATTAAATAGCCAAATGAAGTAATAAAATTATGATATTTATATTCTGTATACACCACAACTTAAATCGGATAATGTTTGCGATGTCTCCTGCCATTACAATTTTTAAAAAAACAACACATTTATAGCTGCATTATATATTATAAAACACCATCAGAAATATGTGAATGTATGGGTTACTTGAATTAGAGTACTTTATAGGAAAATTCGAGCCTTATCTCACCTTCAAATCATAATTGACAGAACAATATCGATTGTAATTTAACTTGTATAATATATCGTTTATAGGCTGCAAGATCAAAAGACCTAAATAAATTGACCGCTGCTGTTGATAGAGAACTGCTTTTTAAGCCCCGGCTATCTATTCCTGTGAAGCAACATACAGACTTCCCAAGTGCTGATTCCATTGCTGCATATATCATGGCCAACTACGTTGACGATGTATATGGTAATCCCATAACAACCACAGGTGATGGGAACTGCCTGTATAATGCTATTTCTATCCTACTCCTTGGCAATGAATCTCTTGCAACTCAATTGAGATATCTAACATGTATACAGTTGGTGAAAAACATGGGTGCATATATGAATCATCCAATTAGCAATGAATTATACTTGGTATCCAGCGACTACGATGAAGCATGTTTTGATGATGGTACAAGTCGAGCTTTTTCAAATGCTTGGCATTTACTAGCCCTTAGCAATCCGCTCGAGTCTGCTTCACCATGGACAGTATTGTGGTATTCAACTGGAAAAATGCCGGAACCAAATGTGTATTACAACGTCAACCACTTGCGGCAGTCATGGACGTTACTGAACGTGGACTAAATACGAATCGACAACAAAGTACAAAACGCAAAATAGCGTTTTCTGGATCGTCTGCCTGTGAGAGCGATTGCTTTCATGAAGATGACCTAGCTGATAATGACAACAATTACGATGATGGAGCCACACAATCACACAAGCAACTACCATTAAAAGTTTGTCAACTATCGTTCAATGGGTCCAAGGATGGTAACAGTACTTATTGTTATGATGCTGATAGAGATGATTTTTTTTTTAAAAATATGAATTAAGGTCACATGCACAACTATGTGCTTTCACGACCAGTTAATGCCCGAAGGTCGGGCTATTTGATTGGTCAGGACCAAAGGTAACTTTGACTACACTAGGCTGTGTTGTCGCAGTCTCCCCGGCACCCGCGTTAAATGGCAGTCTCTCCTTAGAGTAATGTGTCGGGTCACAGCAAAGCAGGCAGGCACCCGGTTTAGGAAAGCTAGTGTCAAATTGTTTCACTCTAGTTAAAGACATAGTCCAATCAGTTTGATATCTTATTACTTCTAAAATGAAGTATTAAGTATCTGTGTAATTAGTGAGTTGCCAAAAAGTTTAGTTGTACTTTACATCAGTGTGAGAATAGGCTGAGCTTGAAATCAAGATTTCCAACATCTAATCAGAACCCGTGTTGGTGTCGGAGATGATGATGTCAAAGAATATGCTGATAATTACATAGATACAATAGACAGTGATATTTCTAGCCATAATGTGCCTGTGGAGAACGAGAATGCTACAGATCACCACGAAAATGAAGTTTATAATTATGAAAACAATGAAGGTTGCATAAATCAATTGAAGCAAAATGGTAAATTTTTAAGCAACAAAGACATTTTATCAATTTTTACTAACACTAACAATTGTCCAACTGATATACCCCCATTTTGTAATAGACATAACTGGTAATAGCCATAAAGGCAAACATGAATTTCCCGACGATTGTGGTGTATGGAACACGCATGCGGGAACTACTGTAAACCAGACGTTTTTGCTTGAATCGGAAAATAGACTGCGTCTGGTTTATATAAAAAAAACAATTTAATATGTATGAAACAAGTACAAAATAAGAATATTATATATATTCCAATTGAACCACAACCTGAAGAAGTACTTTCATTCCACCGATATTACACAAAGCTTAAAGGAGATGAAAAATTTAAAAAACGTGTAACAACTATAATTAAGGCACCCAGTCAATTCAGTTTTATCCCAAACCTTGCTGTGGTAGAATACTGCGGGGAAAGGTTATTACAAATTAATCAACCACATGGAAACAGCAAGCATAATGAGCCGTATAGGCGAAAAAATCCAAGCATTTTAAGAGAAGCTGTACATGATATACGAGAGACAAAGGCTACAGATAGATATTTGCAGATGAATAAGGAAGATAGCTTTACTGCGCCAAAATCTTCGAGGCAAATTCAAGACAAAATTTATAGAGAAAAGAAAATCAAAACATCTGAACCAGGAAAAAAAAATTTAGCAGATGATTTATTAGAAATTTTAGGTGAGCTTCACACAAATGAATATGTTCAGGAAGTGATTCTAACAAAAAGAAAAAGCCCGGTCATTGTACTGTATTCTACCGAACAAATTTTAGACTTGATAAAAAATTGTTCAGGACATGATAAAAGCGTGACTGGAATAGACCGAACTTTTAACTTGGGTAAGGTTTTTGTAACTGCCATGTCATACAAAAATAGAAGCGTTATCAACAGGAAAAGTAATCAGTACCCTATTTTCTTAGGTCCACTATGTCTTCATTGGAAGTCAGATGAAAACACATACTACAAATTCTTTTCAAATATTCGCGAAAAAATTGGAGATGATAAGTTTATATTTGGTACGGACGATGAGAAATCTTTGACAAATGCTCTAAGATCTAACTTTTGTAATGCAGAATATTTATATTGTACTAAGCATATTAAAGACAACATTTGGCACTCTTTGCATAAGCATGGATGTGACGATCTTGTCACAAAATCTATATTTTGTATGCTCTTCATTGAAGACAGTGGTCTAATATTTAGTCAAGATGACGCTGAGTTTGCTAAACGAGAAGATCTGCCAATGTATTTAAAACAATATCCAAATGTTGCACAGTACTTCAAAAAGTTCATATGTCAAATAAATTAAAATGTTTGTGTATAAACCACTAAAAAAACAAAACTATCACGAGTCTTTGGACAGACAACAACTCAGAATCTATCAATAATAAACTTAAGCAGGTTGCTGATTGGAAACAACACAAGATTCCCGAATTAATTAACAGGTTATATAGTGTAACTCAAGGTCAGTTAATAGATTTGCGTCGCACACTATATGGTTCTGGCAATTATAAATTATTTGGTCCTTCTTGTTCATATATTATTGATGAAACGATTTGGCGCACAAAAACATCAGCAGAAAAGACAAGAATATTTACACAGTTTTTACAAAAGCAACTAAATTACAATACTTCTAATTATATCATTCATCCAATGGAAAATTCAAATGCATCTGGCCGAAAATAGATGCAGGATGAAAACCTGGGCAAAGAAAGCACGCAAAGTCTGAACGAACATCGCAAAAGAAATGGCGATACAATTTGGTCTAATGTCGAGACATAGCTACGCATTTCCATTGTTACACTTTTTTATAACTAATTTCATGTAAAAGTCTTTGCAATGTTTATAATTTTTGTTGAATTTGTTGCATACATTACATGTATTATTTTGATTTTATTAATGCTTTGCTTTAAAATATGCAAAATACAATCGAGTTTAACTTCATTAGTTTACTGTTGATACACATTTCATGTTTTCAAACTGTGTTTGATTAGACATGGAAAAATAATCTTAGTACATATTTATACATTTTTTATCGCCAGTGAGACATTACATGTATAATAGAAATCTAAAATCTATTATAAAGAAATAATGTGGTACTTTCAGTTGTTCGTTGTATTGTAATGTTGTATTAATCGCATTTGACAGTTATGGCACTGATAAGCAATTATTTACTTCAAATGATTCAACAAAGGAGAATTAAAAAATGCAACAAAATACATTTTTTTCCATTCCATTACATGCTACTTTGTTTATTGTATTTGATTTTGTCCAGAATATATATAGTTCAGTTCTGACTGGTGATGAATATAGATAGCAACATTTGTCTCCCTTGTTTCAATGTTTACTTCCAATAAATAAAATAATAAAGGCAGTCTGTTTCAATAAATTAATACTGTATCCAATGTTTTCTTGTGATTATGAGTATGATTGGTGGCATCATGTTATTTGTGGATTTGGGCAGTTTTGGACATGTTTTGAGTGGTTTTGGGTGAATCGTGCAGCCCGCAAATTTGCCTTCGATATGCCTCATGTGAGGGAGAAGTTTCATTCAGATGGCATTCATTTGTCCCCTAAAGAACAATGGCACCTTTAGAAGTCACTTCGGGGAGCTCGTATCAATGCATGTTATAAAATAACGCACAATCATTCAATGATAGCAAGGCTAGGTTAGCTCTTGTACTAATTTTGCTTTCAATTGTATTTGTATCTGCCCACAAAGGGAGATATCAGGCCAGGTCCCGTACCTGTTCCTTTGTTTTTCGTAAACAACCATAGTGTGCCATTGTGGAGGCACTGAGTCAGGTCCCGTACCTGATCCTTTTGGGACTTGTTCCTGGCAAGCCACTCTGTTCTACATAATAGGGGTTCCCCATAATATATTTGGTAAACAGTAAGCTTCCTACTACTGTTAAAGCTGAAAGGTTACAACATTGGTTGAAAGGGTACAACACTGCCATGATACAAATTTTAATACATGGGTTTACATTTAGATTAAAAGTGGGGCACGAGGGTTCTCTGTCCCCATTTCAATCACATAATCTGAAATCAGCCATACAAAATACACAGATCATGCAAGACAAAATAGACAAAAAGCTTGAGGCTGGCAGGTTTGCAGGGCCTTTCAAGAGCCACCCTTTCTGGCTATTTCAGATATCACCACTTGGCTTGGTTCCAAAGAAAACACCTGGTACATTTCGCATGATTCACCATTTATCATATCCTCCAGGGTTTTCTATAAATGATGGTATATCCCCAGAAAAAAGTGTTTTTCAATATCAAACTGTATCATGCTATTAAAAAAACTTGGTAGAGGTTGTGTTATGGCAAAAACTGACATAGCTAGTGCCTTCAGAATTGTTCACTCTGCCCGACTCAGTATCATATGTTTGGCTTCTCTTGGAATGACCTACATTATTATGACAAGTGCCTTCCCATGGGCTGTAGCTCCAGTTGTAAAATTTTTGAATATTTAAACACTGCATTACAGTGGGTGGCGGGACAAATTGGGCATTGGTCACATGGTACATGTACATGTTTTAGATGACTTCCTTCTGTTGGAATCAAACTATAACCAATTCTTAATTCTTTATGCAGATATTGGGGTTCCCATGTCTGAGGAAAAAACATTTCTTCCCAGTACAACACTGACCTTTTTGGGCTATGAACTGGATACAATCAAGATGGATGTAAGACTTCCCAATGAAACAGTTATTGAAGCTTAGCCAATAGTGTCCTTTGACTTCCATTTAGCTTTAAAAATTGAAAAAAACAAAAAAAAAAAACAATAATACTGCAGTGTGTCCGGTCTCAAATCTCCAGCGATACATCCAAACGAGAGGTATGGGTTCAGGCCCAATATTCATGTATCCTTGAAACACACCTACATAACTCGGGCAGAATTCAATGCACATCTAAAACTCGCTCTGCAGTTCTGCAGATTTGATCCAAAATGCTTCAAGAGTCATAGCTTTAGAATCGGAGCAGCAACAACTGCTGCTGCGCAGGGTATGTCCGATAGTCAGATTTGTCAATTAAGGCAATGGAAATCGGATGCTTTCAAACGATATATTAGATGTTCTGAACGTCACTCCAACCTCTAATTTCATTTGGGGTTTCAATTAAGTTTGCACACAAAGAGGTATCAGGTGTTCTCAGTTACATTTTGTTTAAAATCCACCTTCAAGTACATTTTCCATCATAATCATAACCTGGGTAAATATCAGGTTCACCATTAATCCCTACATTATATAGATATGTTATATCACATTATTTTCATGTCACATAAATACTCGCGCAAACATTTCTTTCCATTTCAGGTCTCGTGGGTTCACACTGTATAATCACATCAGAATAGCAAGTGGGTTCACTGCTGATAAATATGACAGGAAAAGTACACACGATGAAACCTCAGCTGATGTCAAGAACAATAGAACTTAAACGTGAATATAACAGCATTGATATTTGTTCACTAGGTGCAATCTTCACAGTTGGCACTTCTATCATTCTCATGTGGGAGTCACAAAAGTCGGGGAGCAGACTGAGAAAGGCACGGTTGATGCAAGTAACTGTCCGTTTTGGGGCTGCACAGGCCTCATGCAAAGTGGGTGACTTGCATGGTTCCTGTGTTATGGTGGTCTCAGCTCCCAAATGGATTGTTTTTGGTTTGATGGTTACAAATTTACATTCAGGTCTGAATTTAAACTATGTAGTTTATCACATACTATGTTAAAGTAATTTTGTAAATAACCTTATGCATGTTAGATCATATGAATATATTATTATTTTCAATACAATTGTCACTTATGTGGCCTGCATCAACAAATCGTTTTAAGTGTTATTCATTATGCTCAAATTCTTACTTTCCTCCTTAATTTTGTTGTTCTCTCACACACACTTCATCACAAAAGTTTTATGACTGCAGGCCATTCTTAATCTCCCTACAAGTTTTAGACTGTGCTCTTAATTAACTTACTAAATAAAATCTCAGATTTGTTTACCAAAAGGTTATGAAAGGCTATCATGATTCTGCAGGCAAAGGTGTCAAAGAAACTGAGATAAAATTATTGCAGGTCACTGGAGTGTCACACTGACCTAGCCTGTGTTTGTTGTCTAAATGTTCAATACTGCTCATGATAGATTGACACACAACTTGTGTAGCTCTAAAAAATATTAAAATCCAAATGCATGGCTGAAGCAATAAATTTCAATCATTATCACTTAAGATGTCCTTACAGTCCAGAACATAATTATCTACCCACTTGTATGCAATGTTTACATAAGATGCTGACAATATCCAAGTGAGAATAGTATTTAAAGAAGCCTTTACTCTTATACCTCAAGTCAACTTAGATAACCTGGAAAAAAGCACAAAATGCTCAAAAGCAAGACTAATTAACAAGTAGAAAGTTTTAGGATCAAACTCTTAATGTGATTTTCATTAAAATGTTCCTACTAAACATCTGGGTGTATTTTAGCCAGAATATACCAAGTTTGAAAAGATTGCATGATACTTTGGTGATGGGCATAATCTGCATGAACTTTCTGCAAAATTTCCTCTTGGTTGCAGCTTATTTGACACTTTTTGTATCTTGTTAGTTACCAGTTGCAAATGTCCAAACATCAGCTAACATTGCTCTGAGGTATGGCAAAAAGTAAGAATTTAATACATGTATATCCAATTTTAGTGCAGAACTGTTGTAAAATTCAATTTCTGAAAGATTTTTTCTTCAAAGCATTTGCTGGAAATGACAAATTACCAATAATCATACATGTCCCAGACATATTTGTACACATTGCTGTTCTAGTGTGGGTTATGAAAGATATGGATCCTGCTTTGGGGATTTGAAATGATTAATAAATCTAAATGATAATTGCTTGCACTACATGCTTGAACTTTTATTATAAATAAAGATAAATAAACAAGCTTTTGGTAATTCATTTTCCAGAATACTTTTTTTTAAAAACTATAGGTTATGCATTTGGATCTTAAGACATTAGTACCTTTTAATTTCTGATCTTTGAAACAATTACATAAATTAATTTGCTTCTTCTATATTTGGACGGAGATGACAAAATGTTATATACAATATTTTAAGCCCACATGTTTGGTCATGGGACTCCAGTATGTATTATCAAGATATTTACCAAACATGTCAACATTTACAATGAAGATATAATCAATACTTCCAAACAAGTTAACATTTATAATGAAGATAAAATCAATACTACAGTCAATATGATTTCAAGCTACATACCTCAGTTTCCAACTTCCTAGTCATTGATCTTGTCACAACTGTACTAGGCACACCACTGCAACATCGGTAATTCCCGAGGGGTATGACCATCGTTGTTACAGTTTCAAACAATCGTAGGTTCAAGCTATAACTGAGTACTGAGAGAACAGAGTGACAGCAAGCACCAAGGGAGGATTTCAATCACTGATCAAGAAACTGAAAAATAAATGTACAAAAATGGTAATATTACACTGAGAACTGTATAGAAGATTAGTAAAACCTACATTTGAGCCATGTTTTTAAAAACTGATGTGAAAATCTGTCACAAGCTTTATGGGATCAGATTGTTTCTTTTTTATAATTTTGAGAAAAAACATCTGCCTTAGAATTGCATAATTACTATTTTACAGAGTGACGGCAAGCACCAAGGGAGGATTTCAATCACTGATCAAGAAACTGAAAAATAAATGTACAAAAATGGTAATATTACACTGAGAACTGTATAGAAGATTAGTAAAACCTACATTTGAGCCATGTTTTTAAAAACTGATGTGAAAATCTGTCACAAGCTTTATGGGATCAGATTGTTTCTTTTTTATAATTTTGAGAAAAAACATCTGCCTTAGAATTGCATAATTACTATTTTGACTTCATAATGCTAAAAACAATTTGACATGTACAAGATAATAATCTAATGTAAGAAGAATAACAATGTGATAAGGAAATATCACTGATAACATCAATGTGCCATCTGATGAAAAGCTGATGTTAATAACAATGTTACCACAAATTAGGTCACTATGACCCAGAATTTTAGGTTTCATAATGTTAAGTTTTGGGTTTTAGCTCATTTATCAAGAATTATTTCATGCGGAATCTAAGATGGTTGAATGCATTATTAGTGCCCCACCTTTTCAGCAAAAGGTCATTGTGATATACATATCATTTTTGTAACCTTCAAGTTTTGTTTTACTTCAAGACCAACTGTGTATGCGATTTGGTTTTTTAATGTAGCTTTACAATGTTTCAGTCATGTAGCATGGCGTTCTAAATAATCACATTATCCCGACACAAGGACAATCAGTCCTAATTCAAACATCTTAATGCTGAGTGCCATTAAGTGAAGCAGCTGTTATGATTTGTACAAGTGTTTGGCATGACTTGGCTGTATATTGAACCCACGACCTCCTGCTTCATGACCAAATAGAATATCTGGCACCTCTTTAAAAAACACAATTGTACCTATCCTATAAATTGTGAAGTTTGGAAATGGGGTTGTATCTCAAGAACTACAATGTCACAAAAGTTGTCACTGTGGCCCGTATTCTACAATTCACTTAGCCTGGGTTCAATCGAATGCATTGTACATATCAGAAATGTCAAACTTCCAAACATGTACGTCCTAGCCACTCTGATGCCTCTTTCTCACCATAGTTGAAAATAGGAACAAATATGGTTTCAGACAGTTCCTAATTAAAACTATACATTGCATATTGTGACACTGGTTATCCTCAACATTTTCAACCAGCTTCTTACGATATACATGTACAATGAAGTTAATTTTAAGAGCAATGTTTATTTTAAAACACAGAATTAATATCTTTTTTTTATTAGCTTATTATAGTAAATATTCATTAATATTGTAGAATATAATGTTCTTAACAATGTTTTACATCTAGTATACTGTCACAAAACTTAGGTGGCTAAATGTCAACCAAATTGTTCTTTTAAAAACAAGTTTTAAAGGGAAAAAAATATACATGGGTGAGGCCTCATAGGTTTGTTGGACTGGAATCCGTCAGTGAAACATAGCACATAACAAATTTTATGTTTGATTCTGTATCTAATGGATAGCCAGTGTAGGGTACAGAACAATGGGGAGGTGTGCTCTGATTGTGGTAGTCAAAGGATGATCCGAGCAGCTGAGTTTGGAACTTTTTGAAGTTTCTGGAGTAGATATTGTGACAAACTAGACAGAATTGAGTTACAATAGTCCAGTCTTGAAAGCACTAATGAACACACAAGTGTTTTAGTGGCATCAACTGAAAGATATTTGCGAATGGAACTGATGCGTCTCAGTTCAAGATATGCAGCCTTGCATATGTTCATCATGACCTGTTGGTGCAATGGGAAAGTCTGTCTAGATTATCACCTAGATTTCATACTGACTGAATTTAAAGTTGTGTTGCTGATATTTATAGTCTATGATAAAAGATGTTAAAGAGAGTCTGTATTGTGATCAGAATAGCCTGTTTTATCATCGTTCATCTGAAGCATGATACATGTTATCCATGATTTCACATCAGAAATGCACCTCTTTACTCCTTGGATAGTAGAATCAACTTCAGTTGGGTGACTAGATTTGTATATTTGGGTGTCATTATTGTACAATTGGTGAGAAGCTGGGTGATGCTCTATGAAACTTGAGAGCGGCTGAGTGTATAGAATGAAGAGAACAGGTCCAATAGCAGACCCCTGTGGAATACCACAACATAGATCAACGGGGTTGTAATGTATTCCATTTGCAGATACAATGTGTGTCCTGTTTACTAAGTATAACTTGAACCACTGTAAGGCAATATTCTGAATGCCAAGTATATGCTGGATAACCATGACATGTCCATTAACAATTACACAATACTTTTTATTGTGATAAAAACTTTGAATCCATTTTATAATTAAATTACTGAAGTTGAAACAATCTAATACTTTAAAACAAAATTCCCATTCCAAACAATATAAATCTTCAACAGAATCAATCTGCAGCAACATACCTGGAATGTTATACTTTTCAGTTTAAATCATTCCTGCCCTTATATTTTTACAAACAGATCTACCAGCCATAAAAACAGTTTGATAGTCTCTAATTAAGTACAGTAATACTTCATAATCATATTTGTAATACATGCTGAGGCTACTATTTTGATAGTATTAAAAATAGATTTGTCTCAAATTTGTTAAATAATTTTTATTTTATAACCTTTTCTGAGATTTTTTTCCCATACAAAGACAATTTACCTAACCAGAAAATATCTGAAATCATTCCAAAAGAACTTTAGACAATTTAACAGAAAAGCTATTGGAACCTGAACTCTTACACATTTTCATTTTTACTAGGGCAATTATATTGGTCAGTTATGATCAGGATATGCTCTCAAAATATTATTTTTAACTAAAATCTTAACTTTCATTAACTAATCCTGGCCATCCAAACCCATACTCTACATTATCTTCACCCATTTCAATGCTGGTTCCTATTTTTCCATACAATTAGCAATGTGTGAGACATATCCACCCTCCCTTTTCTTGACAAACCCAGGAATAGTAGCACAATGCATAAGTAAATAAAGCACATAGCTCTGCTTGTCAAAGATCACATTAGTGCATATTAAAATATATTTCTAGTGCATATTAAATAAATTTCAAGGTCATTTACACCAATATGCCAATAATAAAGTTTAAACAGCATTTTTCATTTAAGCAACTCAGAAAAACTACTTGAAAATATAGATCTCTAATCAAGAGGTACCCTTCTACTAGTGTCATGTATCTCTTTTCAACCTACAATTAAATAAATTATTTAATACCTAGTCATACTATGCAATAAACGAGTAAAGTCCAATGTGTACATATATCTGTCAATGTATTTCTACAAAAGAGATTTAAATGGCATAAATTACCTAAAGTTCCCCAAAACACAATTTATGACTAAGGTTAAGAACAAGTAATTTAAATTTCACTAACGTGTGTTCGAAACTCAAGGTTGGTAACTAACTCCAATTCAATCTATGACAATATCTATTAACCTAAGATAAGTCTATTTATACTCAAGTCTAACTTTAATTATCAAACATTCCTTGCCAGTCAATCTTTTATATAATCTATTTTAGCTTCATCCATTTCAAAAATGGTTCCCAAATTTCCATATCATTATTACCATGTTTCCTGTATCTACTCTTGATTTTCTGGACACAACACATAAGCAAACAACATTAATAGTTCTACTTGTTAACGAATAAATTAGTGACTTAAATTATATTGCAATATGGCAATATTTAAGCATTTGAGATGGTCTGGTTACCTCCACTGAATTTAATACGAAACCCAGATCAAAATAAAACAAAGTCAGTATCTGAATTTTACTGAAAACAAATGTATTTCTAGAATGTATATTGATGTAGCTTTAACAATTTTCCAATCATATTGCTATGATGTATGCAGTATTGCAGTTTATAGCGATGTCTAGAACTGGGCATCATGCTGCAGACATGTAGCATGATGTCCCACCCAGTCACATTATCCTGACACCAGGCTAAACAGTCCTAAGACTAACCTCTTAATAGTGAGCACCAATAAAGTCATCTGCTTACCCATTACATTCAGCGTGCCGTTATATCAGACAATGTTTTCCTCTTTATTTTCGTTTATGTAATAAAATTGATCAGAAAATTAATTTATTGTTTATATTATTCATTTGCTATACTGCAGTACTTTTATATTTGATGTGGGGCGAAACGTCCTGGGCCGGAACGTCCATGGGGCGAAACGTCCAGGTACCTTGCCATTAAAGTAACTAAATTTACTCAAGTAAAAGGTACAAGTCAGTCAGTGCTATAGTCCATCGTAAAAATATGTTTATACTTGTCAGTGGCGATATCAACTGAAGTTTCAAAACTCTCTCCGAACCTTGTTGGAGAGTAGGTTAAAATGTACCCTAAATCTAATGATAATGTACGAGAACGTAAAGTAACCTCCATACACATTAGTTCAATGTCGTGACAGACCAGTTTTCAGATCGTTCCGACGCTTGGAAATTATCTAACATTTAATATCACTCCCCGTCTGTGACAGTTTCTTATCTTTTCTCAAAGGTATTTTAAAATCGTCGCGTTTTAGACAATCCATACAAATGCTAGAATTTAAACGCGTTTCACTAAAGTATAACATAAAAACTTCACTAAGTTTTCTAAGGAATCGAGTTTTTTTTTGATGCTCTTAATTTTTAAATGAAGTAAAGAAATTGAATTACCTTTTATAGGTTCTAAGCTTGTTTTAGTGTCCCCACAAAAAAGCTAGTAATAGTGACATTAAAATGAATGGATTATTAATAAATGGCATTGAAACAGTTACATGTGATTGCTTATAAAACGTGTTTTGAAACTTTGTGATGTCGATTTTCTTTGCTTGACCGCAAAACATCAAGCGATTGTTGAATATCCCGATGGGGATTCTCTACTGCATTATGCATTTATCCATTATTATTAGCGATTTATTATGTTGTAACTGTTCTTTAATGGATGCATTCTCTGAAGATATCATACAGTAAACTCGTACGACTCCGATTGTAAAACAGTTACTGACATCGTGCATAGATAGAGTAAGTGCAAACGAAAGAAAAAAGATGAGATCGTGCTTGAAAGTTTTTCGAGATTGAGACGATTTGTTGCTTAATTTGGCGAACAACTGGTGAAGTAATTACTTTACTTATTGAACAAATGATTGATACAATGTTAAATGAATATACTGAATAAATTCAACACAGTTCAACTAAATTAAGTAAAAAAAGAAACACCTTTAGAAGAAAACAGTCCAATGATGACAACGGTAAGATTAAAGTAGCTAGAGACACCTGCTTGTATAAATGCTTGCACATAAACATTTGCATTCATAAACATACAGGAATACGCTTAAATGCGTTATATGCATGGTCTTTCACTTTCAGTCAAGTTTCCAATTAACTCAAATTATCTCCTCTTGCTGCACTTAACGGCAATGCTCTTACATGTCAACAGTTATGTATTTGGGCCATATTTTAAAATCCAGTCGATCAGATACCGAAGATGTGACGAGAAATCAGATTGTTGTGTGTACTCAAGCACACATGCTGCTACTTATATTTTAGAATTATTCATTGAATATTACAATTAGATTATTCAAAATTTGTTGGCACACCTTAGTGAATGCATGAATGGAAAACTAGTTACTGTAGTATCATTTATTTTCGTTGGGCTCAATTTTCGTGGTTTTGTAAAAAAAAAAAAGGCATTTTCGTGGGGACGTAAATTCGTGGTTTTGCCTGTCAAATTTTGCATATTATAAGGCAGTTAATTTCATGGTTTAACCTCTACAAGTACCCCAAATACAGAATACAAAAGAATAAAACGATGCCGACGCAAACGGCGGTCACATTAATGTTTAAAACAATACTACCACCTGTATGAGTACATATCTAAGACCCGGCAAGTTCAATACTTACAACGTGTTTTTGACCAAGTGATTAACATCTGTCAAAGCAGACTCAGCCAACAACACTAATACAATACTTCCACCTATGTGAGCACATATCAAACACCCGTCAGGATTAATCAGTTTCGCCATGTTTTCGTTTGAGTGTTCAAGATCAAAGGAAGCCGACGCAGCCAACAAAACCAGACCAATCAGTTATTAAAGTACATTTGAATGATCTCTTACTTAAACCACTGTCCACAAAGTTGCATAAAGAATACAAAGAAGAACTAAAGTTACACTTCCAGGAGTCGTATGCTAAACAGGTCACGGACATAATTACGGAAAAAGAAGGTGACGATCAGTGCAGAGTAGTAGTAAACCTTGCAACCTCGTTAATAAAACCAATTCACGCTAAATGGATAATTGCAACTCACGCGACACTGAGTGAGCGATCGGACCTAATTATGAAAGGTTTCGAGAAAGCTGGACTTGTTTACTTTGGGGATTATTTACCCGAGAAACATTTATAAGTACCATGAGACTTGATTGACACGATGTTGAAACAGTGGCTTTGTCCAACAATCTGTGCAGTGTGAGCTTTATTAATCTGCTTTAGTGTTTCAAGAAATATATTTTTTTTACAGGATTGTTGTTCTATTGGATTTAAAATGCATGGATAAAATGAGATGTGCTTTCAGAAGGATTTGAATGTTTAAACAACAGCTGAACTAGATTGAAGGATCGACTTGAATAAGTATTAAATCTAATTTTCATATGCAGTTATTTTGTATTACTAGTATTTTTTCTTTCTTTCTTTCTGTTTAGTAATACTATTGTCTGAATATGTTATGCTTTTTCTATATTTTCTCTCTATCCTTACTTAAATGAAACTAAAAAAAACGGGTCGGGAATTGGGGGGGGGGGATCATCAACCTATGTGGCTCATTTTTCGTTGGGGATTTAAATTCGTGGTTTGTGGCAACCACGAAAACCACGAAAATTGATCCCCCACGAATATTGATGATACTACACTATTGGTTATAATAATAGCCTTCGTTATTTATTAGACATTCCTAGACAGAACAGTTCCCCCAATATCGTTATAAATTATAATTTATTCAGATTTGATAAAGTAATGAGACTGTTTGTATTCTCAGTGATGACAAGAATATCTAATAGTAAGAACTGTATATTGAAAAAATTGTCAGTTTGTACAGTGTACATTATTATTGAAAATATTTAACTTGTGTACACAATTTATGATTTGTATCTTGATTTGGAATTTGAATAGCCGGGAATCGAACCCACGTGGCCTCTCGTATCCGAGGCAGACGCTCTGACTACTAGGTCAACGGAGGGTCACTAACATCTTATAAATCCGAGAAAAGAGATTTTAATTAAGTATTGTGCATTAGGACGATAATGAGATATCTGATATTGATTTTACGTACAATATTGCACCTTCCGTTTCCCTGAGTGAGATATTCCCATCCCTTGTCCAGAAAAAAATAACATTAATCTTTCTTAAGTTCTTAGTTTTCTTCTTTGGTTATACGTAGTCTTCATTAAGTTTTGAGTAATGAAGGTTCCATTTACATTTTCATTCTGTTCTTCTGCTGAATAATAGCTCGTGTACGATTGACCAAAAAAAATTCACATTTTTCATTGAAACAAGAATGCGAGCCCTATCAAATTTATCGATTGACAAATCACCTCCAAGAGTATTTGTTTTCAAAAGAAGTGACCACATTATCTAAAGAGAGACTTATTTTACGCTTAGGGTTAGGAAAGCGATCAGTAGAGTCCATTAACTGAGTGGATCAAGAAATAAAATATTAAAGTTTAAGCAAACCTAATCAATACATTTTCAAAATGTCCACGTTCCTAAGTCTGATCAAACAGAAGTCATCCGCATTTAAAGCTGAAATAAGTTTGAACAGTAATATTGCTCCAATTGGTATAGAAAATGAACTAATTATCCCCATGCTAATAGTTTAAAATTATCATAATAATGTAGTAACAAACACATAACATGATCAAATACAAAATCACTCACCCACTAGTTATACAATAAAGTAATATAACATCTACATACCTTGTCAAAACATGAAATCCAACGAGTTGGTGTGAGACGTGAACTTAAATAGAGTTAGACCACGTGATTCGACACCTTTGTTTTCAGAAAGTTTGCAAATGCACGTGCATTACTACCTAAAGTGAAGATTACATCACCAAATAAGACCGAAAAGTGTGCACACATAAACCTACAAACTAATGAGAAATGGTTAACACCGAAGAGTCTAACATAAGGACACATACGAGCGATTCGTATTAAATACCACAGGGTAGAATTAGCAGTAAATGACCCCGAAAATAGAGCCCCCCCAAAAATACAAATAAATTATAATTCTTAAACACGGGACAATTCGTTTTGTTCATTAAATCATTTTATTTAATACTAGATCATTTGCAATTTAAATAATGATTTCATTTATTGAGTCAATCATTTCATTTTAGACTACATCATTTTATAGTACGTCATTTGGAAGGATATATCATTATTCCATTTTGTTCTTTAAATCATTTTATTTAATACCAGATCATTTCATTTAACGCCACATCATTTGAAATCTTAAGTCATTATTTCATTTTTGGGGTTCAATCATTTTATTTCATGCTATATCATTTCATATCACACAACATCATTTGGAATCTGAATTCATCATTCCGTTTGATGGGTTAAATCATTTCATTTCACTCTACATCATTTCATTTAATACCACGTCATTTGAAATTTAAATGCATCATTCGGTTTTATTTGTTAAATCATTTCATGTGACACCACATCATTTGGAATCCGGATTGATCATTTCATTTGCTAGGTTAAATCATTTGATTTTATACTAGATCATTTGATTAATATAATTTTGGCGGCGATTGCTGCCCATATTTTTCCTATTTATAGTAGAATTCATGTAATGATGTCACTTGGTCGTACTTGATTCGATAGACCTATTACATGACGAGTGGCCCAACTTGATTCTATCGCCCGACCGGAGGATCGTGATGATGCTATCACGTGATTCGGCGTATTGTCCGGGTGATCCAATCAAGGAAGACAAATACGGCGAAAATGGCGGAGATAGCAATGTGTATGTCACGTGTCTTCTTCTGCTGTCGCCATCTTGGTTTAAAATAGGCCGGAGTGTTTAGCACGGGTGACAAACGGTCGCACGGGGGTATCTACTTACTATGAATCAAGTAAGGAACGGGCGGTGCGTACAATCCGGGATAGAACGGGTTATCGAATCAAGTTGGGCATACACAAAGTGAAAGGGAAAATTATCGAAGTATCAAAGGTATTTGCCGACATTATATTATATATTTACTAAAACTTTTAATGAAATAGTATTTGACAAATGAATACATATTTAATTTAAATAATATTTAATTTATTTTTTGTTTAAAATGTTTCCAAATATTTGGCGTATATACTGGTTATGATATGACAGTTGATTGTAAGGGTGTTAAGAAAGTCTTCTTCTTGGAAATATGTGAATGGGGAATAGTCATACATGTTTGAATACCAATAAAAAGCAAAGAGACAAGAATATCTGTCTGAAAACTAAAATCAGACTATTGAGAGCACTAGTCATCTCAATCATTTTGTATTCATGTGAGGCCTGGACTCTGACAGCAGAATTACAGTGAAGAATCCAGGCTCTTGAAATAAAATGCTACAGAAACATCCTTGGCATCGCTTACATGGACCACATCACAACTAAAAATGTGTGTAACACCATCAGGCACAAAGTAGACCATTGTGAAGACCTCCTCACTGTCAAAAAGAGAAAGCTGAATTGGTATGGTCATGTCACTAGAGCCAACGGTCTATCCACAACAGTACTGCAGGGCAATGTCCAGGGTGGCAGAAGGAGAGGTAGACATAGAAATAAGTGGACTGACAACATCACAGAATAGACCAATAAAAGTTTGCTGAGTCACAGGCATTGGCACATGATCGAGACAAGTGGAGGTGTTTGGAAATTGGTCAGATGTCCAGCAGCACAGAGCCTCAATGATCTCACTAGGTCAAGATACTAATGATGATGAAAAAGCAAAAAAAAATTTTCGATCTGGACTGATAAGTCATTACCATACTACCTCTGTTTCGGAATGATCAACCTGTGCAATAAAGTATGACCAATTGACGCATGCTATTACTAGTAAAAAGTAAATAATATGTATCAAAATAACATAAATCATATTTTATTTTGCTTTATGTCATTATTCAAACAAAACCGCACCGGTGGCCTAGTGTTTAGAGTGTCCACCATGGAGGCAGGAGATCGTGGTTTCAGTCCCCGGCCGAGTCATACCAAAGACTTACAAAAATGGTACTAAGAGCTGCCTTGCTTGACGCTAAGCATTAAGAGGATAATGTTAGGACTGGATAGCCTGGTGTCATGATAATGTGACTGGGTGGGACATCATGCTACATGTCTGTGGCATGATGCCCCAGTGCTGGACATCACTATAAACTGCCACACTGCAGACATTGTAGCAATATGACCAAAAACTTGTTAAAACTAAGTTAAAAATCCTAATCAAACAAAAAATGATTCAAACAAAACTAAATAATAATTTGTGTGTGGAAACTAATAATCGATATATACAGAAAGAACATATAAATAAATGTGTATTTCAATGTATTTTGGTTTTTAAATCGCTGGATGGTGAGCGAGAGATGATAAACAGCCTCGTAACGTGTATCGGATGAGGCACCTCTGGCAGTCCTTTGTTCTGGCAGACCTGTGTTGGTTACTGCATGGTATATGCATATGCGCGCAATCCAAGATATTCTTTACGGAATTTCCACGCGTTATCTGCATATGCATGTTATACACGTAGGTGCATTATATGCGCGAAAATACGGTAATAAAATTGCTAACGCCATGAAACATGTACAATATTAACAAGCGTAGATGAAGCTGTTATTATGCACAAAATATCTATTATTTTTCAGGTATTGACCTTTGTTTGCAAAAACAAACTACTGGTTTATTCAGAACATTTAAAATATATTTGACATTTTTTCATTAGCCATAACAGACTAAACTTATAAGAAATTCTTCAAACGATATTTAACAAATTATTATTACAAATGGGCACACATTATCTGTGTCTTGAATGTGCCAGTTGCTGGCTAAATGAATAAGACAAACTGTTTGGATACAAGTCCTGATAGCTAACCTTGTGTTGTAAAACATCTATTTCTGTACTTTCTAGTTTTGTACGATGGAGTTCTCAGTATGTTCGCCCCATGGTGAATATCTATTGAGTGCATTTTACACAGTGAAGCCTTAGATGCGAAGACAAGCAGACAAACACAGTTTAATAGTGTTGCACAGTTCTTAGGCTCGTGGGTTTCCCACAAATGTTTGCCTTGTGTCTCTCAAATCTTGATCCTGGGTACCTTCCTGGACATGCTTTTTTCATCAGTAAAAAAAAATAAAAAAAATACTCCCACAACTATTCAATAGTTCATGTGTACCAATGTCTCTGTGCTAGCAATGTAAAAAAAAGTTTCAAAAGGTGATAAACTGATAAAACTATAAGCTGACAAGGAGTATTGTGATCAAAAGAATGTATTTGTATTTAAAGTTTCTGATGACCATTAATGTAACATATTTTCAATGTTAAAGCCACACTATGGTGAGGAAGATATAATTTATTATGAGAAATATCTTGTAAATGCAGTTTGTCATGTAATTAATGATTTGTTAGTTTGGAATGAAAAGTAATTCAGAAAACATAGGTATTTATTATAATAAATTATGCTGGTAGATAATTATTGTATACTAAAGGTAAGCAAGATGTAGAATCAAATATTCCATGGTGCAGATCATTTCAGGTTGACCAGATAATAAGTGTTTTAGAAACATATGATAGTTCAGTACAAACGACAAAGTCAAGTCGATAAACTGTTGAAGCAATCAGGATTTTCTCATTTTTGTAGTTCAGTTATTTCATTATATACTCAGTTTGTTATTTTCATTTATCCCTCTAAAATGGTGGTTGTCTCCCAAATATGGAGGGAGAGAGTCACATTGTACCCTGCCCATGGGATACTAAATTCCAAAATGACGTACTATTGCGTATTGAATATATTTTTGATGTATTACAGCACAATGGATGAAAGACATAAGGAAATTTTAAGGACAAACAGAATTAACTTCAGAAAGAACATAGCAAATCCAGATGACATCAATGATATGCTCTTTTCAAGAGGTGTATTTACAGAGAGCATGAAGCAAGAAGTTGAGGTAACATTTGCACATCTTGGAAAATCAATATTTCTCGATACATTTTTAATGTTTGAGATAGCATAAGATTCAATATTCATGTAATGGGCTTGTGAACCAGACAGTTATATTTGATTGTTCCCAGGTAAATAGCATTTAGGTAGCACATATTTGCTGGTAAATAGGTGAATGATTTACACCATTTTGAAAAGTGATTAATTTTCAGATTGGTTTAAAAAATGCCCCAGAAAAGTGCTTGAAATCATTCAGAAGTTTTTTTTAACAGCGCTTGAATTTTAAAACATATTTTATTGTTAGTCATTAATTTATTGATATAAATATCAAGATAGAAAATAAAAATCATTAAAATAGAAAATTGATCGTCCTAAAATGGTAATTCAGTCATGTGTTTCTTATAGTTTCATTAAGACTTCCAATTTGTTCTCTTACATATTCATTTGTACTGAGCTTTGTTTGGGATTGAAAGAACTGTGTGATGTAGATGAAAGGTTGCAGTATTGACTGCGCTGTTTAGGCATTCTTGTGCTTTGTATTGGGAAGTATACATTATTTTCTTTTTAAAAAAACATATCACCATAAGGTATAATGTTACCAATTGTACAATTCCAGGTCGGCGGTGCTTAAAGTGTAGGGAACCTTGCATTCAGAAATAAATAACAACACTAGCTGTGCATTATATAAGAGCTGTACTCACTGTTAGGCTTTAAAAAAAAATTTAAGCCTCTTGTCAACATGTCAGAATCATTTAAATCATATTAAAATCATATTTTGTATTTTTTTGTATTTTTTTTTTTAATGTGGGATACCTGGGTAACTCTTAGCCCTGTCTAGCTCCAGCAGAGTTACCTCTCTTGAATGCAGTTGAGTACCTGGTTTTGTCCTTGTCAAATTGACAATCTAAGATTGTTCTCTGTGACAGTGTGTGACATGCATTATTTCTTTATCACAAAAAGTAGGATAGAAAGTATATTAATTTCACAAAACATTAGCATTGAGGTATATGGAAAAACAATTGGTACCATGATAACATACACGCTGCTATGCTAAGCTATATATTGTGTTTCTCAAAAGGCTTTTGATCAACAGTATCTGCAGTCACTTGTGTTATACTGATAATAGGAACATTAATGTGGTCCCAGTCTTATAAGGCCCCGCTGACCAGTGGCCACTTTCTCTACACAACCAGTTTTCTCAGCATTGAAGAGTTTGTGTACTTAATTACCCATTTGTGAGTGGCCACACTCTGATGTGGCATGCAGGCAGCATTTTAGACCTGAAATGTTAAATTTATCGCCCACAAGCAGCCATATTTTATTTTAAAGTGTCCAGAATCAGTATTTAATTGGCATGGTAGGGTAAGTAATCCAATTTCCTCTACTGATTATAGAACATTAAAAAGTGTGCGAATATTCTCAATTAGGGCATAACCGACTTTTGATCCGAAAATCGGATTCCACCGGATAGTATGAACTTCCGATTAATCGGAGTCGGACAAGGCAGGAACGACCGATTCAGATAATAAAAATAATAAAGTTGAATTTCTATAGCACCGTGTCTAACACTGCGTGTCATTCGATAGTGTGTTAATAAAGTTAAATAAGAAGTCAGAAAAGTCCAATATGGTCAACACAACCACGCTGTGAGACAATCTATTTGAACTGGCAGGTGAAAACCGGAAATGAAGCCGGATATGGTAAAGTACTAAGTAACATGCTAGACATGGCAAAACCAGATACCAGAAACCCGGAAACGGAAGATGACATTTTTTAGAGAAAAAAATACAGATTTAGCATTTCCGATTAATTGACTCGTATCCGGAATCGGAAAAATTTCATGCCCAAAATCCGGAATCGGAAATCAGTAGAAAAATGCTAATCGGTTATGCCCTATTCTCATTGATCACTGTTCTTGTTCGATTTATTTTCTGATTCAACCGTACATCTTTGTACTTTTAAGTCATGGTGAATCAGCTGTTCAAACTCTCAAAATGAAAGACATGAAAAATATACACAATAATGGTCAGAATTTGTTCTTATTGTACGTCCAAGCTTCTGATTTTCAGTGTACAATCTAAAATTTCTCAAGTCTGCTGGCAGTCTGTTACTTTGTTTTGGAATTGCAACCAAACTTTGGGTGTAAATTATGGCCATATGCCTGTTATGTTGCTATCTACAGAATGTCCTTAACATCAGTATGTAAATGTACCTGTACAATTTCGATGAGTGATCATGCGATTGCAGGTATAAAAAAATTAAATGCAGCGACATGCTGCATATTTCACGGTGGATGATTTTAAGATGCTGTGTGAATACATCATATTTGAGTGTACAATTTAAAGAAAAGATTGTGGCTATTATACTGTCTACTTTTTATTCATCTATTGTATTTTGTTCTTGATATGATTTGTGACTGCCATATAAGCAGGCTCTGATTACTGAAAATTGCGTTTTTTTTAAACATGACAGAGCAGAGTCGTGAGGTATGGGAGTACAAAATTATATTTTCAGCATGACATGCCATGCTTTAATTTGATTAAAATTGGATTTCAATTTCATGTAGTAACAGTGGTATCTGATTTAGATAACAGGGGCTTGTATATGTGCTTACAGTTTAATTGTCAGTTATACATACAGTATACAGTAGTACACTATATGTATGCTTATATTGTAAGCAACAGTACAAGCCCCTGTGATTTAGATTATGATGTGTCGGGTATGTCAACATCGTGAAAATGCATTTACACCTTTCATCAGTGTGATCAATGCTACCTCAGGCAAATTAAGTTTTTTTTTTAAACAAACTTAATGGGTACCTTACTTGGAATAAAGGATGGGCCTGATCTAAAATTAGAGGGGCACAGATGTCCAGCTATCAGAATGTTTGAGCACTGTCATTAGGGGAATGGGTAACTAAACCCATGCTTGCTTTTTTATTTGGCATAATGTGTGTACCCATAGGTACAAACATATCTGATACAATCACAAAACAGAAACACAAGAATGAAAAAGACATTCATTGACATAATGTTCAGAAGATGTAGTCTGTTTCATAATGCGACTAAATTAAAAGCTTAGGATGTTGCATAAGAACATGGAAAATTTAAATGTTTAGTGGAGAATATAATATTTTGTTGCTTTTTGGTCATTCATTTTGTATTCAGAAATGAGGTCTAATTATCATCATAGTTAAAGATAGAAATAGACTGGACATGTGCAGCATGTATCAATATAAATATACTTATAAGAATATTTTGATCGCACCACACATTAAGCACTATTTGATCATTACATTGTGTTACTGTGTTAATTTTGCTTAAGAATGGCTAACAATATTCTCTTGTTGATTTCAGGCAGAGAAGACTCCCATTCAGAAGGTACAGAAAATAATGGATATTGTTCCAAAGCGAGGCAGTGAAGCTTTTGATATATTTTACAACGTTTTAATAGACACTGGAAATGGTACTGCAGCTGATTTTATTAAACCAGAGCTCAGGGCATATCGACTGCAGAATCCTAGCCAGCCAGTTCGAACAGTGGGAATCTCAGCTAATGATCAACTTCCATCTGGTAGTTTGATTTTAATTTTTTTTTCTTCTCTTTTAGCTGTTTGACAAAGTATATGAATTTTACCAGCAGCTAAATAAAAAGTGATCATCTGAGATTACATGTATCAATCCTTTTGGGTAATAATACCAAGAATATTGTTTTAACCAAGATTTTGCTTTGTGCAGACTAACAACTGTTTCATCAGCTACATTTTTCTTCAAAATATGACATTTTTTTTTTCTTCTCATCAATAACGTAAAGTCTCTATCAGCTTTGTGACCGCATATTAGTGAATATTATCTCATTTACCTCACTTGACACGAATAGTCAGGGTGTCAAATAATTGTATCTTATAAGAATTTTATTGTGACCTATCAGTTGGACAAAAATTAAGGTTTTCTCTAGTTTTGCAACCTGTTTGTCACTGCTAGTCCCATCTAGTCATGGCTCAATGAGACATGTTACAAATTCAGTTTATGCTAAGTAACATTTTGAAGTACTTCCTTGGTTGAAATAAAATGCGGTATTATGTCACATTAAAAAAAGACCCAGGTCATGTCAAATCTCACTTCTTTACTGCAAGAATGTATTAAAGTATGCCCCCTGTTTGACTTAAAATTTTGCCCATCAATTTTGATTTTGCTAAGTAACTTTTTATGGATTTAATAGATTAAGAAGATTTAGATTATATTTTGTACATTATTCCAGATCTAGGTCAAGTTCAATACTCGTCACTTTTCATCAGAATTAGATTATATTTAATGGTCATTATTTGACTTATAACTTCGCCCATCAATTTTCCAACTCCGTATCCTTTCACGGTTTAGTTTGGTTTCATGGGGTTTAATACCATTTCAGCACATGATAGGCTATACATGGTGGCCAGTTTATTTGGTGGTCGAGGAACCCAGGAAGCAGCACCAATCTACTGGAAGCTACTGGCAAGCTTTCTCATATACCCACATTGGTCAAGCCGAAACTTGAACTTCCACAGATGGAGGGGAGATGTGTGAGTGATCTGTAAAGGTTAGCTCCTTAGACATGTCTGCCCCCACCCCACTTGTGGCCTGCCAACCTTTGAAGGACTTGATGAATTGAAATCAAATTTGACATGAGGATTGAAGTCCTGTTGATTTTCCAGTTTTTTCCTCAAAATTTGAGTTATGATCTTGTTTGACTTTGGAATGTTACTCTCAGTATAGGCATGGTAACTTTTGAAAGACTTCATTGATTGAATGTCAGTTTGATATGAGGCTTTATATTATGAAGATCAAGGTCAAGGTTGATTTTTTTCTAGTTTTTGGCAGATTTTCTTCGAGTTGTGGCCAGTGTTTGTGCCCAACCTTTGCCTTTGCCACATTGCATTATATTTATTGCCACATTGCATTATATTTATTGCCACATTGCATTATATATATTGCCACATTGCATTATAATGCCTGAGACATCTGTGAGATGTTGACACATTTTTTAATATGTTACTGACCTCTATCCATGGCATTTAATTCAAAGACTTATGAATATGTTAACTCAAACGTTGAAGTAAAAAAATTTCTTCTGAAGAATCTCTTCTATGGCAGAAAAAAAATATGGAAATAGAAGCAATGCTGTCATTAATTCCTGTAATGGAATCTTGCTTTTTTAAATAAATTTTTTGTGTTCAGTGTTGTCTTTAATTATTGGATAACTTTTAAAAAGCCTTGTGAAGGTTTTGGTTTGTAAACAGGCATGTATTACATGTATTAATTGATAGAGATACATGTAATTTGGGTTTGTTGATCAAAGCTTTCTATAATTAATAACTTTGTAATTTAATGTCTTTTTTCAGAGTGGCCAAATAAGCAGGCAATGACAGAACCGATAACAGTTTTGCCTTGTAATCGATCATCAAAGGTGTTCAAAGATTACTGGAACAGTATAGAGGTAAAAACCTTTCATATCAAATCATTAACTGATAGGAATTACCAATTTTAAGGAACTTTAATTTTGACCAAGTTTAACAAGACAACTTAATTTGTGAACATTTTATTTATTTTACTAGCATGTAAGAAATATGTGGAAAAATAGCCTTAGTGTTGATACAGAAGCAGATCTTGACGATTTAATATTTAAATATTTTTTACAATAAATAACAGCTGAGGTCTGTCTATTTAGACCATTAGGCCATACATTTCATTGCTTTACTACTAGTTAAAATGCAGTTGGTTATTTGTCATTTTTAACTCACTTCTACAAAGGTGGCCATTACTGTTGGTGTCTGCACATACAAAAGCATAAACTGTGCAACCTAAGTGCATCTAAACCATTCTTTCTTCCAGTGTCTTAGACAGACATTTGGAATATGTTTCATAACCTTGACATCTTTCAGGGGAGGAGGGGGCTAAGTTTTTGTATTTTGCTCAAGTTTTTTCAACAATGTACATATAATGTTATACCTGGATTCATTAAACCTGGTGAATGGATGATTACTATGAATTCCTCACAAAGGTAAAGGTAATTAACTGTGCCGTATTTTATGCTTCACAAAAGAAGGTCACTGTGAACTGCATTCAACATTTTACTTAATTAGGTTATGATTTTGCCAGATGTCTTATGAAAATTTACCCTTAAAATACAGACTTACTGCATACTAGCAAAAACTATGGGAAAATGATCATTGGAGAAAAATCCAGATAATTGGTTCATCTTTGTTTTGTTTGGATCCAGGTTTCAGCTTTGAATTAGTGAAATTAGTCAGGGAACCAGAGAAACTTTGCATCATCAAACTGTTGATTGTAGAATTTTTACAAATGGTGTCCAGAAAGTGATGCATGTTTAAGACAAAAGGGAAAATAAGCTTCTAGAAAAGTGTTAATAATCAACACAGAAGAATAAAAAGAAGTAGTTAGATTCTTGTGAATAAAAGCTGGCAAGGACACATTATGTTTAATGGACATCACATGCCAATGAGTATGTCTCGTAGTAGTTATAATAATAATAATACTAATAATAATAATAATAATAAAGACTTTATTTAGAGAAGGTAACTTAGTTACAGAACTAGTCTACCTTGTGGCCTTCTATCTGTTATGTACAATATATACAATACATACAACATGATGTGAAGAGTCTGGCTCGACACTAACTAATTAAGGAATTTTAAATTTCAAAGTATCAAGCCTGGAACACATGCACAGGCATCTGTAATGATTTCCATCTTTATGTCAAATAGAAAATAATTTCCAAGAATTATGTCAAGTTGAAAGACAGCAACAAGCCTTTGAGCTGCATAGAGTATGGAACTACAGCTTGTGCAACTATACAAGTGGTAAATAAAGTCTGTACTTACTTTCACAAACTTTTCAGTTGAACATAGTATTTGTCATTGATATGTTAAACTTTTAATTATGTTTTTCATCTTTATAGTACCAGTTGTTGATATTTTGTTATACCTTACTGACAACTGGTATATCTTACGGAAAAAATCAACTGCCTTACTGAGACGGATTCGTCAGGGTTGGCAAGTCTGTAATCTATCAAGAATCATGAAATTTGGTGTGGTAATTCATCTTGTGGAGCACTCTTCTTTTATTTCATTAGTTGGTCATTATTGTTCATAAATATTGATTTTAAATTTGTTGTTCATTTCTCAGGCAGTATTCATGCTTGAATTGTGAAATTAATGATGAATGTACGTCTGTTACGTACCACACACTTGCTAAAAAAAGATGCTCATTACAACATAATTTTTTACTTTTGACAGATTTGAGTCAAATTCTGCAATTAGCTCATAGCCACATGACTTTTTGAATACTATATACATGCTAAATTGTTATGTGTTTAGGCTCTAATAAACAATTACACAGATAAAGTGAAAACAACAAGCTTAGTAAAATTTAACAAATAAATGATTTCATTGGATAAAGATTGTAAAATAGAAAAGGAACTTAGTTTTAAGAATCCACAAATTAAATTACAAAAGTCCTAGTAATGAAATTTTTTAATAGATTCAATTTCGAGTCCTGTTGTAAAATCCAAGATGGAAGACAATGATGTATGCTGAAGTCTGTTTTGTACTTATCTACAATTTACTGGTAGAGAAACACAATATAGAATACTCTGGTGTTGGAAATCTGATTAACATTTTTATAAACTGTCTTTGTCCAAGAATTCTGTATGAGCACTTCAGATATTTCCAGACATATAGATTAATCCTTTAAATACTAAGTAAACTGAAGAAAAGTTAACATGGATTCATAAACTGGCCATTTCTTATACACAGTTTTGAAAAATACCCCAAATTGTGAAATCAAGAAAAAGGGGGAGTCACGTACCCATTTATGTCACATACTTCTAACATGACCCTGATGAGAACCAACCATTTTACTTTACGAATAAAAAGTTGTTTACTTCTTAATACATTAACCCCTAGCGCAAAGTTTACAGGCATGAGTTAGTAGCCTACTGCCAAGGTCTGTAGCATCAAGGTCATGCATGATACACTAAAGTGGGTGGTACTATAGAAAGGTAGACATATTTAGCTCTACAGTGATGCCAAATAATCCTGACATTTTAGATACAAAAATAATCTGGACATTTTAGTTGCACTACAAAAAAAAGAGGGAAAAACCTAATATTATGGACTGGGGTTTTTTTTCCACCCAAAATTCACCCATGGCTGGAATCTGATTTTGTGTCCAGATTTTAGACTTTATGGCCTCAGATTTACGGCAGACTGGTCTGAAGCGCACACAGACAGGCGAACCTGTGCAAAAAGTAGGATAATGTGGACATTTTCAATAAAGAGTCTTCTCCATATGAAAAAAAAAAGAAAAAGAACTCCCAACTTTTCACCTTCTGCTCATGTGGCAGCAAACTGACCAATGAAAAACATTTTTTTTAGCACAACTAGGCATTGGTCTAATTGAATATTGCTTGGAAGTCGATGCATTAGGATGTATTCAGAAATAGTCCCCAGAATGTGTTTCCTACTCGCATTTCATGCGAAAACAGCAAAAACCTCCAGGGGTTAATGTGTGAATTCACTAGTTACATCTTGACCTTGATAACAGTCAGTCATTATAAATTTAAAATAAAACCTGTTTATGTGGTTGCCTCAAGGTCAGGATCTAGGTCAACATTACTTGTTTACCAAAATATAATTCAGATCAACTGACTTTCTGAAAAATCATTATCATTTAGTGAATAAATTTACATTGCAATCGCATGTAAAAAAAAGAAAAGAATTTAAACTGACAAATAATTAAATTTAAAATAAATGTATATTAAATCAGACATGCATAACAACATACATGCCTATAATCATTAAACTTTATAAGCAGATTCATCTTGATAAATACAAAAAAATATTGTGACAAAAATTGCCAACAGAGACAACTGGTTTCAAAGTTTTTGTATATGGTTGGTTGTGAATTGGATTTTCAAAAGTTTTTTAACACCTTTCCAGTCATATCGCTACAATGTCTGCAGTGTTGCAGCTTATAGTGATGTCTAGCACTGGGGCATCTTGCCGCAAACTTGTGGCATGATGTCCAGGCTTTTACATATTAACTAATTTGTTACAGACATACAGCATGAAAAAGAAAACAAGAGGAAGAGCCATTATTATCAATAACACAATTTTTCATGGACCCTATGAGAATGGTGTTCTAGTGCTGCCAGTTAGACACGGCACAGAGAATGATAGAGATAGGCTGAAAGTACTGTTTCAACAACTCCACTTTGATGTCCTTGTACATGAAGAGAAATCAGCACAGGTAAGCTTTTTGTATAAAATATCCAGTTTCATTGTTTATGGAGTTTATTATGACTTTTCTATAAATCGGTTTTAATTTTTATGCAGAATCAGATCTGATAATTCTATTTGTTCATGGCAGTTTCCAACTTGAAGTAAACGTTTGATTATTGTTTTCAAGAAATAATGTTAAATTTTGCTTTTCATAATATCTTTATGATTGGTGTTTGTTTTATTTCTAACTGCTCTTTAAGTCCATCAAAATTTCTGCATTTAAGAAGCAGAAAAATTGCCCATATAGCTTTAGCAACACTTTCTCAAACTGTTGAAATCAATCCATTGTCCTTTGATTTGATTATCAATAAGATTTTCTCATTCAACATCAAACCAATATATCATCTGACAATGAGGTATGCATAACCATGGACACTATGTCAACCATGTTTTGTACCTTACATTAAGAGGTATTGAGCCAAGTTGTTCAGCAGTAGATATATTCATGCAAGTATGTTTTAGCAGTAAATTTTCATTGTTAGTGTGTTTTAAGCAGTAGATATATTCATTGCCAGTATGTTTTTAACAGTAGATATATTCATTGTCAGTATGATTTTAACAGTAGATATATTCATTGCCAGTATGTTTTTAGCAGTAGATCTATTCATTGCCAGTATGTTTTAGCAGTAGATATATTCATTGCCAGTATGTTTTTAGCAGTAGATCTATTCATTGCCAGTATGTTTTAGCAGTAGATATATTCATTGCCAGTATGTTTTTAGCAGTAGATCTATTCATTGCCAGTATGTTTTAGCAGTAGATATATTCATTGCCAGTATGTTTTTAACAGTAGATATATTCATTGCCAGTTTGTTTTTAACAGTAGATATATTCATTGCCAGTATGTTTTTAGCAGTAGATATATTCATTGCCAGTATGTTTTTAACAGTAGATATATTCATTGCCAGTTTGTTTTTAACAGTAGATATATTCATTGCCAGTATGCTTTAGCAGTAGATCTATTCATTGCCAGTATGTTTTTAGCAGTAGATCTATTCATTGCCAGTATGTTTTAGCAGTAGATATATTCATTGCCAGTATGCTTTAGCAGTAGATCTATTCATTGCCAGTATGTTTTTAGCAGTAGATCTATTCATTGCCAGTATGTTTTAGCAGTAGATATATTCATTGCCAGTATGCTTTAGCAGTAGATCTATTCACTGCCAGTATGTTTTAGCAGTAGATATATTCATTGCCAGTATGCTTTAGCAGTAGATCTATTCATTGCCAGTATGTTTTTAGCAGTAGATCTATTCATTGCCGGTATGTTTTAGCAGTCGATATATTCATTGCCAGTATGTTTTAGCAGTAGATCTATTCACTGCCAGTATGCTTTAGCAGTAGATATATTCATTGCCAGTATGTTTTTAACAGTAGATATATTCATTGCCAGTATGTTTTTAACAGTAGATATATTCATTGCCAGTATGTTTTTAGCAGTAGATCTATTCATTGCCAGTATGTTTTAGCAGTAGATCTATTCATTGCCAGTATGTTTTAGCAGTAGATATATTCATTGCCAGTATGTTTTTAACAGTAGATATATTCATTGCCAGTTTGTTTTTAACAGTAGATATATTCATTGCCAGTATGCTTTAGCAGTAGATCTATTCATTGCCAGTATGTTTTTAGCAGTAGATCTATTCATTGCCAGTATGTTTTAGCAGTAGATATATTCATTGCCAGTATGCTTTAGCAGTAGATCTATTCATTGCCAGTATGTTTTTAGCAGTAGATCTATTCATTGCCAGTATGTTTTAGCAGTAGATATATTCATTGCCAGTATGTTTTTAGTAGTAGATCTATTCATTGCCAGTATGTTTTAGAGTCGATATATTCATTGCCAGTATGTTTTAGCAGTCTGTAGATATAACCATTACCAGTATGTTTTTAGCATTAGATATATTCATTGCCAGTATGTTTTCAACAGTAGATATATTCATTGCCAGTATGTTTTAGCAGTAGATATATTCATTGCCAGTATGTTTTCAACAGTAGATATATTCATTGCCAGTATGTTTTTAACAGTAGATATATTCATTTCCAGTATGTTTTAGCAGTAGATATATTCAATGCCAGTATATTTTTAGGAGTAGATATATTCATTGCCAGTATGTTTTTAACAGTAGATATATTCATTGCCAGTATGTTTTAGCAGTAGATCTATTCACTGCCACTATGCTTTAGCAGTAGATATATTCATTGCCAGTATGTTTTTAAGAGTAGATATATTCATTGCCAGTATGTTTTTAGCAGTAGATATATTCTTTGCCAGTATATTTTTAACAGTAGATATATTCATTGCTAGTGTGTTTTAAGCAGTAGATATATATTCATTGCCAGTATGTTTTAGCAGTAGATCTATTCACTGCCAGTATGCTTTAGCAGTAGATATATTCATTGCCAGTATGTTTTTAACAGTAGATATATTCATTGCCGGTATGTTTTAGCAGTAGATATATTCATTGCCAGTATGTTTTAGCAGTAGATATATTCATTGCCAGTATGTTTTAGCAGTAGATATATTCATTGCCATATGTTTTAGCAGTAGATATATTCATTGCCAGTATGTTTTTAGCAGTCTGTAGATATAACCATTACCAGTATGTTTTAACAGTCTATAGATATATTCATTGCCAGTATGTTTTAACAGTAGATATATTCATTGCCAGTATGTTTTAGCAGTAGATCTATTCACTGCCACTATGCTTTAGCAGTAGATATATTCATTGCCAGTATGTTTTTAAGAGTAGATATATTCATTGCCAGTATGTTTTTAGCAGTAGATATATTCATTGTCAGTATATTTTTAACAGTAGATATATTCATTGCTAGTGTGTTTTAAGCAGTAGATATATTCATTGCCAGTATGTTTTAGCAGTAGATCTATTCACTGCCAGTATGCTTTAGCAGTAGATATATTCATTGCCAGTATGTTTTTAACAGTAGATATATTCATTGCCAGTATGTTTTAGCAGTAGATATATTCATTGCAAGTATGTTTTAGCAGTAGATATATTCATTGCCAGTATGTTTTAGCACTAGATATATTCATTGCCATATGTTTTAGCAGTAGATATATTCATTGCCAGTATGTTTTTAGCAGTCTGTAGATATAACCATTACCAGTATGTTTTAACAGTCTATAGATATATTCATTGCCAGTATGTTTTAACAGTCTATAGATATATTCATTGCCAGTATGTTTTAACAGTCTATAGATACATTCATTGCCAGTATGTTTTAACAATCTATAAATATATTCATTGCCAGGATGTTTTAACAGTCTATAGATATACTCATTGCCAGTATGTTTTAAGTCTTTAGATATATTCATTGCCAGTATGTTTTAACAGTCTTTAGATATACTCATTGCCAGTATGTTTTAACAGTCTATAGATATATTCATTGCCAGTATGTTTTAACAGTCTATAGATATATTCATTGCCAGTATGTTTTAACAGTCTTCAGATATACTCATTGCCAGTATGTTTTAACAGTCTATGGATATATTCATTGCCAGTATGTTTTAACAGTCTTTAGATATACTCATTGCCAGTATGTTTTAACAGTCTATAGATATACTCATTGCCAGTATGTTTTAACAGTCTATAAGTCTATAGATATATTCATTGCCAGTATGTTTTAACAGTCTTTAGATATAACCATTACCAGTATGTTTTTCATCATAATAAGTAAACTTTTAATGACATTTGTATTGAAACGTCTGTCATTGAAGTTTTGCAGAAGCTTAATTGAATCCTGAAGACAGTTTTTGAACTGCTTTCCTTGGCCAACTCATATGTGACCTTTTAAACTTTTATCAGGCAATGATAACAACTTGTTACTACTAGATTTACATAAATGAATAATTCCTTTGTTTTCCAAGCTAGTCAGTTGATTGTAAACTTTTTGTTAAGAAAGGTGGATTGTCATAAATTTGTTTAGTTTCTCATGATAATAACTTGTATCAGTTTTTCAAACATAACAAGTAGTAGTACTGTTTAGAGTTACCAATGTACTTACCTATAAGTCATTTTAGCTGCAAGAAATATTAACCTTCATACGCCATCGAATGATGTGCCATCTGATCAGTGTCTGAGTTGTTTATTCTTCTGATTACTTCTGACAAACGGCATAGAGCCAGATCTTTCAGCTCATTACATGATGGCAGATCTGGATCTGTGCAATTTGCAATTTACAAAGGAATTATATATTTTAAACTGAAAAAAATACAGCTGCACATCAAAGGTAGGATGTATGGTTTTGATGTGTTGAAAATATTATGAAAATAACACTTTCAAATCAAAGAGAACTTATATTAATCTTGTGAATTTTATGTTTGTGACTGATTTTTTTATGCATTTGTGTTTAGATATGTTGATATTTTGACATGGTAGTTTGATGAATAAACCCCCAAACCAACAGCAGAATTGTGAAAAATGGTTTGAGAGCTGATATTTTGGAGAGAGAGATAAGAAGGGAGGAAGTTGTTGTTTTAATTGTTGTCAGACCCTCAGTTTTGTAGAACTCAATTTTTCAAACGTTTTGGTCATATGTAACATTGAGTAAATTTCTTTGACAAAAGTGATATTGCAGAGTCTTAGGTCATAAGTTGCAACAGATCAAAATATAATGAATGTGCTACTTGACATGCATCTGAGAGAAAGATAAAACTTGGTATGAATTGTATAATGACTTCACAAAACTTGATGTGTTCTGTGTCGTGACTTCATGAAATTTGGTTTGCAATGTCATGACTTTATGAAAATTGGTATGTACTGTGTCATGACTTCATGAAACTTGGTATGCAGTGTTATAACTTTATGAAACATGATATGCATTGTATGACTTCACAAAACATTATGTTTTGTGTGATGACTTCATGAAACATGGTTACAAAACTTGATGCATTTTGTGTCATGACTTCATGAAACTTGGTTTGTACTGTCATGACTTTGAAACTTGATATGCATTGTTATATGACTAACTTGGTATGCATTGTTATATGACTAACTTGGTATGCATTGTTATATGACTAACTTGGTATGCATTGTTATATGACTAACTTGGTATGCATTGTTATATGACTAACTTGGCATGCATTGTTATATGACTAACTTGGCATGCATTGTTATATGACTTACTTGGCATGCATTGTTATATGACTAACTTGGCATGCATTGTTATATGACTAACTTGGTATGCATTGTTATATGACTAACTTGGTATGCATTGTTATATGACTAACTTGGTATGCATTGTTATATGACTAACTTGGTATGCATTGTTATATGACTAACTTGGTATGCATTGTTATATGACTAACTTGGTATGCATTGTTATATGACTAACTTGGTATGCATTGTTATATGACTAACTTGGCATGCATTGTTATATGACTAACTTGGTATGCATTATATCATGACTTAATGAAACTTGGTATGCACTGTAATATGACTTCATGACAACTCAGTATGTTTTGTATCATGACTTCAAGATAACTTGTATGGATTGTAACATGACTTCAGGATAACTTGTATGGATTGTAACATGATTTCATGATAACTCAGTATGGATTGTAACATGACTTCAGGATAACTCAGTATGGATTGTAACATAACTTCATGATAACTCAGTATGCTTTGTATCATGACTTCAGGATAACTTGGTATGTATTGTATCCTGACAAGAGTTTATGCTGTATATAAGTTTGGACATAATTGGATCATTGCTTTTTACTTATACTATAAGCACTTACTTAAAATAGTAGATACAGTGTATATCTTGGAGATTGTTAGATCCATACTTTTTTAGTTCTGAAACATAATTCCCTGCTTTTACAGGAAATTCAAAATGTTTTGGCGGCAGAGATAGGAGATCCATATCATAAAGCTGCAGATTGCTTCATCCTGGCGATTCTCAGTCACGGCACTATGACAGGAATCTATGGTGTTGATGGAGAGATTGTATCTGTGGAAAACATTACTGGATTTTTTGCATCCAATACATGTCCAAACCTGGCAGGAAAACCCAAGATCTTCATCATTCAAGCATGTCAAGGAGGTACTGAAAGAACACGTAATAACTGATTGATCTAACAATTGCAGTTTGTGCATATGCACAAATTTTCAGGAGTGGAATCATATATTTAATTACTTAAACTTTATTGTGATGGCATCATGGTAATTTATTACTGAGGTCAAAATAGTACATATACATGCATTGAATGAACATGGTTTATAAAACGGATATTTTGTACTAAAATGAGTGAGGATTTAATTTTAATGAGCAATAATGTTTTTAAATAGCATTCAGAACAAAATCCCTTTACTGTAATGATGTCATTGTTTGAAGTCAAGTATTTGCTGCTAATTACACTTAATCGATTTAGATGCAACTTATTGTTCACAATAAAGTTATTGGACCCATTTGACAATGAGTGAAAGATGCTCATGCATGGCTCTAAAAAATATTCACTAACAGTATTATTGTAATAATTTTTTTAATTAATTTTGCATCAGTTACATTGATCGTGTGAAAATGAAACAGAAGCCAATTCATTTTATAATCTGGTATTTATTATTCATCCATATCAACTCAAAGCCATAACTTTATTTCATTAACAAGACTCAAGAATAGTCATTTTCTTGATCTGTTCCTTGGAGCTAGGTCTTTATAAGATTAAGTATCTGGCTTTGCAGCAGGGGAGGTCTGTGTGAGCAAACTTGGGTGGGTTGGGGGGCAACAATGCACATCCCTCTAAGGCCCCAATTCTCTAATCCAAGCCTTGTAAAAATTTTGATTGGCATTGTAAAAATATTTTGTTGTTGCCAAAAGCCAATCTGAGCCATGTACACCTCTCCCTCCACAAACATAGACCACACTATAAGCAAGGGTGTTAGTTACCGACAAACCTCCAAAAATTGAAACAGTTTGTTTTGAAATTGAGAAAACTGGAAAGGGGGGGGGTAGGTTAGGGAACTGGGCTGTTTAATGACTGAATCCTCATTTTGCAATCACGTCAATATCACTTTTAAATAACATGCTTTTTCTAATGAAGTTTTTCGTTATTCTGTTTAAATACCATTTAGTTTTAAAATGTCCAACATGTGAAAGATCATTCCAACAGGTTTCAACAACCATCATGTGTGCATATAAAATCTTTTTATTATGTCACTGCTTTTTGTTTTCTTAATGAGTCTGGTTCCCATAGTGGTGTTTAATAGTATCCTGCAAAATCGTGAGTTCACAGAGCAGGAAACTAGACTAAATGTTGATACACCACCAAACAAGATTCCTTTTTCACAAAATTACGCAACATTTATTTCTTGAGTCAATTACCTAAGGCAAAACTCAATTTTTATATTGTTTAATTAGTACATTATTGATGTAGTGATTTTATTGGAAGTAATAATGAAACTTTATATCTCTAAATGCCAGTTCAAGAATTCTCTGAAACTTGCTTGCCCATCATTTCCCGTATCTGTGAAATCAAGCTCTTTATTTTACAAAGTATTCATTTCGCTTGGCTGCCATGCGATCTTTGATTGAAGTTATGAACTAATCGGTTAATTTAACTTTGTTTATGTTGCATACACAATAACATTTATAACAGTGTTCAATTGATCAAATGAAGTGAGTTTACCCACATACGATAAGGCAGCTAAAATTTATGTTTGTAGGATTTTCATGCCTTTTAACTGTTTTTTTAATTCCACCTCCTTTATTTGATTAAAAGAAACATAATTAGCATGATAATACAATGGAGGCCAGTCTTAATTCAGTGCAACAATACAACAAATACTTCTGCAAGTCAGTTATCAAAACACTATCAGCACTTAGTTAGGTTCTCAGCAAAAACTTACAAAGAAAACTTTTATGGTAGATTGTCGCATTTTACGTTTAATTACAAGAAGACATTGCATTTATGATGATTACACTCAAAAGATCTAAAAGATAGAACTAGAACACAAATTTCAATTGATAAAAAAATTATTTAATTTGTATTTATTTATTAAAGTACTGCCTCCACTAGGTGTGATATTTCCATTGATCAAAATTTCCATACATATTGTCCTGATTCTACAATCCAGTCCTTGTAAAAATGTTGATTTCTTTGTTGTCGAAAGCCAAGCCTGGTTGGGAAGATGAAAGTTGTGGTCTAATTGTGCAAAAAAAGATAATTAATTAGCAAATGGAGATGACCACGTCCAGCTGAATGATGTTTCATATACAATTTCGATAGTAATTTCATATGAACACGCCCCCCCCCCCCCCCTGCATGATTTTCTCCCACTCTATAAACAGGAAGTTTATATTGTACATGTCTGCTAACAGGCAGTCTGTTGAACATGTTATATAAATCTGTTATTGTGCCAAAAGAAATATTATAATGTTATAATCTTATCCATGGGCCTGTTCAGCTGATAAGGCTTTATATAAAAAATTTACATTTGTTGCTATTGGTGTTCTTTCATTTCTTGATCTAGCAGTTTGATAGCATCTCTTGGATTGCAAACCTGTATGCCTGCTGGGTTAATAAGCCTTTATGTATTTTGAGTTAAAAGCACCAACATATATGATCCTCATGAACTCCACCAATTTGATTTCACCATTTTCATTTCACTGATACCGAGGAGCTTGCATTTTATGGTTACAGGAGATGATTTATGATTTTCACCCAGGAACAAATTAAATAAACCACATACTTTTGTATTTTTCTGAATGCTCAGTGCAGAAAGTGCGCAACATCACAGCCATTCCAGGGTCATACATCACCCATTTCACTCATTTGCCCAGCATTTTTGGTCCTTTCTTTGTCTCTTTTCCTGATTTTTTTCTTGCATTTGCCCTTGCATATGAGTTTTTGCCATTTTGGTGACAGCTGCACGCGTTGCAAAAATTCCCACACATTTTCAATAGTCTCTGTAAATACATTATCAACAATGATTTGTAAATATTAAAAGACATTGTTAAATTTCTGGATTATTTGTTTAGCCAGTGAAATTGACCTAATCTGTTTGGTCAGTAATAACCTGATGCCATATACATTTTTGACAGTAACATCATGCTAATTTTTGGGGGCATGTGTGGTTAAGCACATGGCCATGTCTGCTGCAATCATTTTTTGTACTTCATCAAGTGCAGGATATTGGTAGCTGCTCTGTTAACACTGTAAACAGATCAATTAACCATTAATGGTATTAACAGCTCGCCTTTTATTTGATTCAGTTGACACAAGACCAATTGTTTACTGTTATGATAGTAACTGGCAGTAATTTTCACTGCATCAACAGCTAAGTGACAGCTGGATTATGGTGTGTTGTCAGCAAAGTTAGTATCCACAGATTAGCATTAAGTTTAATCACACAATTAGCTGGCTTGTTCGAGCGTTATGAACATTATTCCTAAGCAGATTTTGATTAAACTATTTTGTTTAAAGCTAATTTCAGCATTATATTGGATCATATGATACACAGTGAAATCTGAAAGTATTTATAGTTTTGAGTTTGTTACCAGTAAATATGCAGTTTATATGGATTATCTAGAAGTCTTGTTATTAAAGCTCTTATTGGTAGAGTTTCAATTCATCTCCTTAAATTTTAACTATTTACAATAAATAGGTTATCTTGCATCAGAAACTTGTTTATTCATCTTTAAAAATGCATGATATTAATAGCTTTAATGACAGGTGCTAAACTATTGTGCACGGAAAATGTATTAACATGTATTTTCATGTCTACAAAAGAGCTATCAATCAGCAAGCAAAGATACAATTAAGATATTGTGCCATCTCTTTCATTGAAAATAAATATATTTAACCAGTCTAATAACATTATCATTTGACTGTGCCATCTCTTTCATTGAAAATAAATATATTGAACCAGTCTAACTATCAATCAGCAAATAAAGATATGATCAAGATATTGTGCCATCTCTTTGTTTGAAAATAAATCTATTTAACCAGTCTAATAACATTATTGTTTGACTGTGCCATCTCTTTCATTGAAAATAAATTTATTTAACCAGTCTAATAACATTATCATTTGACTGAGAAGACATGAGTGATTCAGATTTGTATATTTTAGGATAAAAGTATCTAGATAGATATTTTTTAAGGCCCCCCAAAAAGGAAGTGATATACTGTTTCAATCATCGTTTACTAGACACATATTACACAGAGCTTCTCCTCTGGATATGTTTCTGTAATGACTTAATTCTACAGCAAGAATAAATGATATTAAAACATGTGAGAGCTATTCAAAATTTGTCACATGTAATCGTGTACAGATATGTTTCCAAGGCATACTTGTTTTTATGTATGTAAGTTTACAATAAGCTGCAAGCAATTCCATACAAAATCATATAAATTGTTCATAAAATAGTTTTTTAGTTAGATTATTATTTTTAATCAAAACATTATACTGTGTCAACCATAAATACGATAGTCATTATTCACATGGTATAAGTAAGGTTTGGTAAGCCCAATTTTACTTCTTTTCAAGTTATACCAGTATCATTATTATTTTTCAGTACAGTAGAACCTGTCTTGAAAGATCACCCCTTCTGCCAGAAAATAATGGTCTCTCAAGACAGGTGGTCTCTTATGGCAGTGGTCTCTCAAGACAGGTTTTACTGTATTAAATATATTTCTTAGTCTTAAATATATTTCAGACAGTAAAGATTTACAGTTTGATAAAAATCCATATAAATGATTTATTGAGGTTTTACTTTTCAAGCTCACCATATAATGAATCCAGTTTTGTATATCTTTTAACTCTAAAGATATTTCTGCAGAAGTTTTAAATGTGAATTTGCATTATGCTCATATTGGTGAAAGCCACCATAAACTGATGCAAAGATAATGAATTATATCTCTAAAACATTTTTGTGTACAGAACAATCCTCCATTCTTAAACAACATATGTTCAAGATTCAATGACTTTTAGTAATTTACCCATTTAATTAAAAGAAGCAGTTTTATGAATTACTTTCCAAAGATCATTAGTTTGGTCTTGACAGTAATAACTCATTATAAGAATCGGATGCATTCATGTTTTCAAATCATTTAACATTGATAGTAAAACACCTTTTGATTAAAAAATAGTACAGAATCTTCTACAAACAAACAGCATAAATCCATTCTAAACACATGCTTCAGGTAAACATTGTTTTTTTCAGCAGTGTCATTGATAAAGAATATAAATAAAATTAGAGGTAAAGAATTATTGGCTTGAAAACCAAACTGATTATTATCCTTTTTTACATTTGGTCTATTGTAACAGTCTTTCTTTCCATTAATGCAAATTTAG